>PVKA01000276.1:0-227202 GCA_004027165.1 Ctenomys sociabilis | reverse complement strand
TTAATTCAATGAATAGAAAGATTTGTTCTAACATTGTTTGTGGACAGGATATCATGTATGCATCTTGTACAATGAATAACCACTAAGACAACAAGATGAAATGTATAAATTATTGAAACTGTCCTACTAATTTGTTTAGAAACTGTCTCATTGCTATTTGTTTCTCAATAAAATTATTGTTTAAATAAATTAAAAAAAAATCTATATACCTCTGAGGTTATCATTCAATCAAATATGCCACACCCTATTCTTTGAAAAGCTTATTAATTGGTTGTCAGTGTGTGACTGGTAAAATACATCTTTTCAAAATTAGGACCGCACGTCTGCGGTCCTAGCACTCAGGAAGCTGAGGCGGGGGGGGGGGGGATTGCTGTGAGCTCAAGCCCACCACGGGCTACACAGCAAGACTCTGTCTCAAACAAATAAAAATCCACAATGCTATTCGTATGCTCATTCATTTCTTTTTTTTTGGTGGTACCAGGGATTGAACTCAAGACCTTGCACTTGCCAGGCAGGCGCTTACACTGCTGAGCTATATCCCTGGCCCTCATTTCTGTTCCTGTTGAATTCACAGCAGTTAATCTAAGATTTTTCAGGTAATCTAAAATTCTCAGGGTTTTATGTTTTATAAATCTCTGTTATCAAATAATCCACACAATTTCTTTTACCCTGATGTGTGAGGTCATGTGCCACGGAGCACTGTTTCAGTCAAGGACGGAGCACATGTAAGGTCATTCTGTAAGGTTACACTGCCTAGTGATGTTATAGCTGTCCTGAGTCTATGTTCCATGACACTTGCATAACAAATTGTCTAAGGACACATTGCTCAGAATATATCACCATAACTAAGTGACGGATGACTGCATTTAATTACAAAAATCATTTCTCAAACTTAAATTACCTATGCACTTAGAAGGCCAAATGATGGTCCAAACAATACTTATTAAAAGCTAAAGAATATAATTTAGTAAAACAAACAAACAAACAAACAAAAAAACCCCAAAAGCCAAAACTAACAAACAAAAACAACTATAAAAACATTCATTATGATTTTACTTTTGTCACTAAACCCAAATACTTTTTTGATAGCTTACCATCTAATACAGTTTCGTTTTAAACTGTTACCTTCTCTGGGCCATCCTGATGGGCAGAAGGGCCTGCTTAGGCAGAGAGCTGGAGCCAGGGTTCAATCCCTGCATGCCATTCTGTCCCCACCCCTGGGGCGCAGGGAGACAGCCATTGACACAGGGCTTGTGAGACAGGGCTTGGTGGAGCGTACCTGTAATCCCAGGGTTTTGAAGGCTGAAAAACAGGAAAATCACTACAAGTCTGATCTCCATAGTAAGACTCTGTACATCCTGTCCTGAATACAAATAAATAAATAAATAAGAATAAATTGATACTCTCTCTTTTTAAGGGTTATATTTCTTTCTGTTAATTCTTCACTATCATTTGGTTTTCTACAAACATTTTAATGTTTTCTGCATTAATGTGTCTCCTATAATTTTCTATGAAGCAAAATTTTTATTATGCTAACAATACTGATAGTTTTACTTTCAAATTAGCTTACAGGGAAGTCTTTCTTAAAGGTTAATTTTCTAAATCTTTGCTTCTGCTGCACTCCTTTGGTTAAAGTGATCCGCGATACGATATTCAGGCTACTTAACAGCCTAAGTGGTCCAAGTTTCATTGTCGCAATTCCCAAGTCTGCAGATGTTTTCCTAAATTTTTCCTGATGCTTTAGGAGACACGAATGCGTTGGAATGATTCGGTTGCTGTAAACACTGCATTATACCATCAGGAGTAATGGGCGTCAGGGCCGTAGGCAGTGCCTAATTAAAACATTCTGAAGGTTTCCCTCGAATTTTGGCTCAAACTGAAGACTTTCCTTTAGCTTTCCACAGGCGCTGCTTGTACAGAACCTAATAAGGTTTTCAGGGAACTATTTCTCACTAAAATCGTTTTTCTCATGTGTCAACCATAAATTTTGATAAATTATTTCAGATGTCATTCCTTCCTGCTTCATGAAACCAACAAAAACCATTAAATTATCTTCAAAGTCTTGAATTTCACATTTTAAGTAAATTATTAAAACTATTTTATATGAAACAGTGGAGGCTTCATCAATAATGATTGAAATTTTACTGCCTTGATTTACACATTTTCCAAAAAAGTTGCTTTCTCGTATCGGCCCGTAAATATTTTTGCAACAAGCAAGTCCATAAATTTAGATTGCTACAATAAACTCATATTGATATTACTCTGTTTTTGAAGTTTATTAAATATTTTATGTCTGAGAATACTCAATTATTTTTAAACATACAGATCTATTTTCTAGGTGTTTTTAATTTATTAAACCAATATTCTGAGTCGTGTTTTAGAATTCCTGATTATTGTCAATGCTTTTTTTTGTGTGAACCTGATATGTAATAGTTTTAAAAATTCTCAGTGATGACATTTTTCTTGAAGTCATAGTTTTAACGAGATGCAATTGGCATTCCTGTGAAATGTGCAGTTATGACATTTTCAACCTTTAATTATACAAAGTTAAGCATTCTGGTGATCTGAGTAACATGTGTTAGTGACTAGGAGTCACTCCTATTATTTTCCTTGAAATGATCAAGTTGTTTTTGCTCCGTTTATTTGTTCCAAATTATTCGCTTTGTTTTCAAATCACCCCTCCAAGCTCTGCTTCCTGGGCAGGGTAGGAAAGTGATCCCCGCATGGCCCACTGTAACCAGCATTTCTTCTTTGTTCTCCCCCAGCAAGAAGATTCATGTTTATAATATTTAAAAAGAACATTAGGAGACGTCTCCAAATTCTTCTGTACCTTCAATGTGGGTTTCATTTTAAATATTTTATTATAGTGTTCTGAATTTATAAACATCAAGACACTGCACAATTACTATTTGCACAAAGAATTATAGCTCCCTAACAATGAAAGCGAAGTAAAAACCGAACTACTGAGAAGCGGGAGAAATTATATAATTTGGTTATAATAATAAATTGTGGGTTCCAAAGCTCTAGTTCTCAAACTTTTTGGTCTCAGAATACTTTTACAGTGTTAGGAATTATTTAGGACACCTACAAAGCTTTTGTTTATGTGAGTTATATCTATCGCCACTTACCAAATAAGACAGGCAGGCAGAACCTTTTTATTTATTCAGTTAAAAATAACAATAATGAACTTACTGAATATTACCATAAATAATTTTTTATTTGATGAAAATAGCTGTATTTTCCAAAACAAAAGCAAAAAATAGTGAGAAAAGTGTCATGGTACTATTGTAAATCTTTTTTAATGTCTGGCTTAATGGAAGTCAGCTGGATCCTGGGATCTGTTCTGCATTCGATCTGCGATGATATCACGCGTCAAGCAGGCTCTGTAAAACCCCACTATTGAGAGAAAGAGTGTGAAAAAGACAAATGAGTCTTGGTACTATTATTATTGTAAAAATAGTTTTGTCCTTACAGATTTTGTAAGACCCCAAGGGTCACTGGCCCACATGTGGGAGAACCTGCGTATGTACCGCTTCTCTGAAATGGGTCAAAGTGGCAAAAGAAATTTCTCATTGTAGGAGGCCCACCGTTCAGCAGATGCTATCACAAGCCAGAGTCACGAGCTTGAACTCATTTGTGTGAAAGTATCTGTCATTGAGCGAGGCACGGAAGCAAATGCTCGTAGATCCAGATAGTTGAGACGCTGAAGCAGGAGGATCACAAGTTCAAGGCCACAACCAGGGCAACTTAGTGAGACCTTGAGACCTTGTCTGCATCGTCACCACCACAAACAAGAACAGAATCCATTGTTAACTGACTATGCTTTGCTTTGGTGTACCTGGAACATTGTTTACCATCTGCTGTACAAGTCTTTCAGCATGAAAAGCCTGGTAAGGCACCTGGGCAGTAGCGTGACTATCAAACCTAGAGTTACAGCTGTCATTCTTGAGTGTGATATATTGACATATGAGAGTCAAGAATGACAAATACTATTTAAAACACTTAGGGACTCTTTTTTGTCAATACGGAGATGAAACCAAAGGTCTTCACATTGAACTACGTTCCCAGACCTTTTCTAAGTTTTACTTTTGAGAGAAAGCCTTGCTAAGTTGGTATTTCCCAGCTTGGGATGAAACATGGCACAGTCGTCCCCCTTAGCCTCCCAAGTTGTAGGATCACAGGCTGCGTCTCTATGCCCAGCTACTTAGAACTTTCAGTAGTAATTAAATGAGTTGCTAGAATAATCTGCTGTTTAAAAAATACATAAATATATCAACATCTATAGTTACATGTGTGTCTATATCTAGGTTTTCTGTATACCCAGGGCCATTTAAACTTAATAAAATATGCATGTCATACATGAAGAGCAGCACTTGATTGAGGATCATACAAAGAAGGCCTATTAGCCAGGCATGGTGGCGCATGCCTGTAATCCCAGCACTCGGGAGGCTGAGGCAGGAGGATTGTTGTGAGTTTGAGACCAGCCTGAGCTACAAAGTGAGCTTAAGGCCAGCCTGAACTGCATAGTGAGACCCTGTCTCAAAAAGACAAAAAAAAAAAAAAAAAAAAGAAGGCCTATTATCCTAAATGGGAGGGTTCAGTATTGGGACTATCCTCAAGTAAAACTATATGTAACACTATTTCTATCAAAATAATGGAAATTTTTATACCTGGTAAAATTATTTTGAAAGACTTTATGCAGGTACTAAATTATCTATCAGCTTTCTCAGTGTTGGGACCAAATAGTTGACGCCCACGTCTTTTTTAAGGCGGAAACGGCTCCTCCGGCTCAGAGGTCCGATGGTTCAGTCCGTGGAGCTGGCTCCTGGCAGGACAGGGCTTCTTAGTTTACGATGTCCAGGAAACAAAGCAGGGGACAGCGCAAGAGAAGAAAGGCGAAGGACCAGGTGAGGACCTCAAGGTCACGCTGGCACGACATACCTGGGGACACCCACAAATGTGCATTACGAATCCCCTAAATGCCTTCCAAGCCAGTCAAGCTGGCAATGAAGCTTAACTGCTCCGTAGCAAAGAGGGGTGGGAGGAGGAAACTGGAAAAGAAGAACTGGACAAAAGATGTTGGGTCTGCTGATGAAATGTTGACTATTAAAACTTTACGGTATGAAAATAATGTACTTCAAAGACCAGAAGAAATAGACATGTTGTCTCAGTTGCTCTTTTCTCATTGCTGGGACAGATATCTGACACCGAAAACGAAGGAAGGAAAAAAGGCTGGCTCAAAGGCAGAGTAGCACGTGGCAGAGGGCAGCCTTTCATGGTAGTGGCAAAGAGTAAGAGCAAAATGGAGAAGCAGCAGCAACACTGGCTGAAGAGAGCAGATCTGTCTCCCTTAAATTGCATTCAGGCTATCTGCCCCAGGCTGGGTGTAGTACTCACACCCATAATCCCAGAAGTATTCACACCCATAATCCCAGTGGATCATGAATTAATCACAAAGTCTAGAATTTCGCCCCATGATTGCATGCGGCTTTGAGGGGGACAACTAGACATAAACCATAACACACATTCATAAAATAGAATACATAGGCCCCCAAAACCCTAGGCGATAGTCATTTAGTACATTGTAAGAGAAGCATTTCAAACTTAAAGGGGGAAAAGGATTATTTAATAAATAATGGTATACCTAGCTATCATTTTTAGGAGGTAAATGAGGCCCAGCTCACACCATACAGCAAAATAAATTCCTAGGGCATTAAAGATTTAAATATCAGTGAGATATTTAGAGCAATTGTACTAAAACATAGAAGAATATTTATATAATCTTGAAATAGAGAAGGTCTCCTAAGCATTAAGAATTGATAGATTTAACCACCTGATAAGAAAACAATTGCATGAAAATAATGCATCAAGTGAAAAAAGAAAAAAATCCATAAAAACAAGTTGAACATTCCAATAGAAAAGTGGCACTAACATACCAATAAATCGACGCAGGCAGGAAGTCCTATGCTCCTGCTGACAAAGAGCTGAGACATTAATTGTTTCTTTAATTCCAACAAGAGGGGACTCCCCTCATTCTGCCACTTTGACTTGAGTCTTCCTGGCCCTTACTGGTGGCCTGCAGCTGCTGCGCCCTGAGTCCACCAACTAAGAGCTGGTAGCAGTGCTTCGCTTCTCTTCATGCAAAGACGCCTCATAGCAGGCTGTCTGCCACTGGCCTCTGTAGTTATGAACCCAGAGCCAGGAGCACTTAGGTATTTAAAAACCAGTGCCTATTCCCAGCTACACTGCACTGCCAGCTGCTAAGGATCACCATGCTCCCCATCCTCCAGGGTCAACAGCCATCCTTTCCTTGGTCTGTGTAGCAGTGGGTCCACAGAAAACTGTGGTCAGAGAATGCCGTGGTCAGCAAGGTTCAGGAAGTGGCATGAACCACATTTTCCTTCCGGGGATGCCAGCTGCAAATGGGCCTAATTAAAACCTCTGAAGAATATGCAGGGAGGGATTTGCCCTTTCACATTTTGCATTTATTGACCACAGGATACCCTTTTTAAAATGTGAAAGTAGGGGCTCAGGAGATAGCTCAGTAGAATAAGCGTTTGCTTGGCAAGCGCAGGGTCCTGAGTTCAATCCCTGGTGCTGCAAAATAAGTAAGTAAGTAAGTAAGTAAGTAAATAAATAAATAAATAAATAAATAAATGTAAAAGTAACTATTAACATGTCTGGTTCTCTTGTCTCGCTGTCTCTGATACACTGTTCTCCGATAGCCCTACCTGGTCCCCCAGGTGGGACAGCATCTTTTATCTCTTTGCATCTTCTTTCTGCCTTCTGCTTCTTCACAGAATTTAACCTGTATTTCTGTTTATTACTTTTATCCTTCTCTCTAGAAATGTGAACGCCACTGTGAAACACATTGTGTTTTTCATTATCTACCCATCCATGGACATACTTAGTTGGGTTATTTGCTGCTAGTAGGAAATAGGATTTATTGTTGTATATTCAGTCGTATCCTCGATGCTTCTAAATTTGTTCCTTAGCTTTATTTTCCCATTAACTTTATTGAAAATCAATAATTGTATAGCATATTAAAAATTGTGGACAAATATTGAAATATGAAAGATATCAGATGTAGACAGAGAATTTTAGAGAAATATTTCTGAAATGAATACATAGCATGAGATCAATAATAGATTGCATATTGTAAATAAATTATTTACAAACTTAAATGAATATAACAGTAACAATTGTCCAAAATAAACATGAGGAAGAAAGAATTTACAGATCAGTCATAGAATAGTTCACTCAGGGCCAAAATCAAGAAATTTATATTCATATAATTAGAGCTCTCAAAGTAGAAAGGAGTAGGCAATAAATATTTAAAGATTTAAAATTTCTGAATTTAGTTGAAATTATAGCACCAAGAAAAATGAGCCTTTTGCACAAGAAATTTGAATGGAATCATACCAAGATCACAAAAATGAAAGTGTCCAAAACTAATTATAAAGAAAAAAGCCATTAAAGCATATACATAAAAAAAAAAATTAGCTATGGAAGAACAAAATGTTCCTTAGTTTTAGAAATTCTTTTGTGGCTTCTTTAGGAGATCTTGTTCATAAAGTTTCAGGTGATCCCTTAGGGTACTTTACTTATGTTGAATCTGTATTTCTTTTTGTTTTGTTATTTGCCTTATTTCACGAAGGAAAGTGCTGCTCAGTGTTAAATGTGATGAAAGTAAATTATCTTCCTCTTGTTTCCAATCTTCGTCGTGGAACATTCAACCTCTCACCATTAAATATGCTGATAACCATAGTTATTTTGTACAGCCTTCTCTCCTAGTCTGTCAGCGGTCCTCATTGGTAGATTTGACTGATGCTTTTTCTGAGTCTACTGAGATGCTTGTGTGGGTTTTTCCCTTTTTTTATTCCATTAATACAGTGTACTGACCTGATTGATTTTCATGTGTGGAACCAAACACTCCTGCCGAGGCAGGCAGGAGATGGAAAGCGTGAAGAGAGGGGCTGGGGAGAACAAGCCCTTCCAGGCCTTGCCCTCAGTGACAGCTCCTGACTGTCCCTACTTCCTAACAGCAAGTCAGCTCCACTGCACCCGTAACTCCATCACCTTCCTAAGGCCCAACCTGTGAGTGCCTGAGGCTGTGGTGGACCATCTAAAAGCCAGCCGTCAGGGGCCGGGAAATGGCTCAGTAGAATAAGTGCTTGACTGGCAAGTGCAAGGGCCTGAGTTCAATCCCTGGTTCTGAAAAAAAAAAAAAAAAAAAGAATCCATAAAAGCCAGCCATCAGCTTGGACTGGCCTTGAGCTTATGAGCTCCTGCCTTAGTTTCTTGGGTGTTGGAATTAGAGCTGTGAGCTCCTGCATCCAGTTTGTCTTTCTTAAAAGTGAAAAAAATGAAATAGGGGGCAGAAGGCCTAAAACTATCCATCATTTACCATGGCTTGTGGTTTTCCCTTGTTCCTGTAGATTCAAATTAAGGATTTTTTATAGTATCTCGTGAGACAGGTCTTGTTGTCATGAAATCTGTCAGTTTATTTATCTATTTAAATCTGGAAATATCTTTATTTAGCTTTTGAGGAATGGTTTTTCTTGATACAAAATTCTTTGTTGACAGGATTATTCTTTTTTTTTTTTTTATTTTAACTGTTGTTACTGATACGTTCTTCTGATCTTTCAACTATTGTAGATAAAAAGCCAGGGACTAAAGTTGTTGCCCTTCCTGCATGTGGAAGGATTTTTCTGCTGTTCCATCTAAGATTTTTCTGTCTTTGACCTTCAACAGTCCGTTGAATCTCGCTGGGAATCCTTCTGCCTGGCCAGTGCTGTGCCACGGAGCTGCATTTCCGGCCCTCGGTGCGGATCTTCTTTTGTACCACACTCAGGATTTGTCAGGTCACAAAGCTACCTAAATTAATGTTTATTTCTTCAAATAGTTTTCTCTTCTTCTTTTCCTCTTCTTGTTCTACAGCTACCATGTTACGCAGGCTGGCGAGCTTGCTATCCCGCAGGTCACCGATGTGCTTGACCTTTTCCTTCCAATTTTTTTTTTCTCTGTCCTTCAAAATGCATCATTTCTAGTGCTCTATGTTATCCTCCACTGATTCTTTTGCCATCTTGAACCTTCTGTACAAGTCTGAGAGCTCAATTTATTTCAATTATACTTTCAGTTCCAGAATTTCCATTTGTTTTCCTTCCATATGTCCTATCTCTTTGTTGAGATTCTTTACAGCCATACTTTCCTTTAATTTTTAAACATGATCTCTTTCAGTTCTTTGAAAAATTTTAATTAGGTGCTTTGAAGTCTTTGTCTACTAAGCCAAATAGCTCGGAGCACTTAGAGGGAGTTTCTATTGCTTCTTTTACCTGAGTGTGAGCCACCATCCCCTTCCTTTTGTATGTCTTTTGTTACTGTTCTTGGAAATAACAGAAAATGGGTATTCTGTGGGTTGGGTGTGTCCACCACGGAGTCATGTGTTAAAGGTTTGGTTCTCACTGGCAAAGTTAGGAGCTGGTGGGACCTTTAAGAGGGGGCATCTAGGGGAAGTGACAGAGTCATAGGGGCAGTGCTGCCTTGTAAAGAATTGGTGCTGTTTTCATTGGTCTTTGGTTAGCTCTCAAGAGAGGGTTGTCATAAAAGAGCAAGGGTTCCACCTCCAGTTTCTCAGTCTCCCTGTCTCACCATAGGATCCTACCTTTACCACAAATCCCTGCCCGAATACTGTCCTCCACAGAGTCCTCACCATTGCCACAGTGGTGCCAATACCATTCCCTGCAACCTCCTGAACTTTTAAATAAAGCACCCAGCCTCTAGTGCTTCATCTTAGTGACAGGAAATGGACTAAACAGTAATGTAACAACTTTATACTCTAGGAGCTGGGGAGATAGCTCAGTGGAATAAATACTTCTTTGGCAAGCACAAGGGCCTGAGTTCAATCCCCAGTTCTGGCAAAACAAACAAAATCCTTTGTATTCTGTATTTCCCCCAAAAGATTTTCTTTTATATTTATATATTTATGTGTTTAATAAATTAAACTAAATCTATCACCAATGGCATGTAACTATTGATATTTCTGCATAGGTGTGTGTGTGTGTGTGTGTGTGTGTGTGTGTGTGTGTGTGTGTTTCCACGTACTAAGGAATGACCGAGGACCTTGTACATGCTAGGCAATTATTCTACCACTGGGCTACAATCCAACCCTTGGATGTTTTGTAATTCTTGCTTTTCTTCTTAAGAAGTCTTCCAAAGTTACCCTGTGTCTGTGTATCTTAGTAGCCAGCCAACGACTGAGCAGAGGTTCTGTTGAAGAACCTCCAATGTAGGGCTTCCATCCTCTACTGAAATCTATATGTAGGTTTAGGGAATTTATCAAAGTTCAGTCTTTCTACTTTATTTTTGGTGGCACCAGGGAATTAAACCCAGGAGCATTCTACTAGTAAGCTATATTTTCAGCCATTTTTATTTTGAAACAAGACCCTACCAAATTTTCCAGGTAAGGCTCTAACATGTGATTTTCCCTGCTCAGCCTCTCTGAGTGCTGGGATTATGGGTGCTCGACACTGTGCCTGGTCATGTTCAGGTCATCCTGAGGTCTACCCCAGTGCTATACTCTCTGTTTCTTACACATATGCAAGCATCATGACCAGCCAGGGCTGTATGTATTGCCTATGCCATTTCTGCTCTCAACCACTTATATATGAAGCCAGTCACTTTCATCCCCTGCTGGTGGAGATGATACCTCCTCTGGTATAAGCAGTGCGCTTGCCTGGCCTCATGGACTGACCCATCCTGGCAGAATCTGCACCAAGTAGCTGAGGAGAGAGGAGCTGGAGCAAGCCCATGTGAAGCATCACACTTCCATGTTCTTACCTAGAGTCCAACAGTTCTTCAAAGACAAATGCTTCTCAGATCATTGAATGCCTATACCATAATGGAGTTCCAGAGGGAGGCCTGAAAGTATTGTTTGGTTGGTTTTGTCTGATTTTATAGTTGCTCTTGGAGGAAAATATTTGCTACTCTTTTTATATGGCCATCATTTGACACTTCAGGCTATGATTTTAAACCCAGGCCAGTTGTTCTGGAGTATGTATGCTTTCTGCTATATCATATGGCCTCCCTTATGCTAGCTTTGCACCTGACAATTTACAAAGATTTTCCACAAGTGTTACTCTGTTGGGGTGGTGAGACAGGATCTCACTGTATAATTTAAGCCATCCTGGAGTTCATTACATAGCTCAAGCCTCAAATTGACAGAGAACCTTTTGCCTCAGCCTGCTACGTGGGATTACACTTGTGCACCAACAGGCCCAATAAGATTGCTTTAGTTAGTACTAGAATAATACATATTTTTATTTTTTAATTTCCTTGTCTTAAAATTGAGGCAATTGAGGCATAAAAGATAATGGAGCTAATGGAGAGAGAAATATTCCCAGGAATGTAGAGTCAGAGACTGTGCTGAAGTCGAAACCAGGGTCTTCCTCCTAGGGGAGGGTCTTTGGGCAGCATCCCCCTGACTTCTTTTAGGGAGAATTTGGGAGAAGCATAGCACTCACTCCATTGCGTTGGGTCATGGTTATCCTGGTGTGAAGAAAAGGCACAGGTCCCTGACTCCGCCACTTTCCTCAATCCCTCTCTTGCCCACCCATCCCGAGAGACTGGCCTGGGACGGTGCGGCCAACTCCAGCGGCCTCCCAGATCCCGCCCCAAGCCCTTCCAGTGAGTGGGAATTTGCACAACTCACAAGGCTTCCCAGATCACTGTGTGTGGTGAGTCTGACGGAGAGCCTTTGGCTTCTTCCCACACATGTTACCCAGATCCCCACCCTGAAGCCCCCCAAGCCAGTGACCGGCCTGAAACCTCAGGGCCCACTCACCAGTGGGCCCTGCCCTAAAGCCTGCTGAGTGAGTGGGAATTTCCCCGACTCCCTGGGCATCAAAGTTCAGTGAGTGTAGAACTCCAGGCCCACTGAGCCAGAGAGACATTTACCAGTGATTACCAGTCCCACCAAAAGGCCCAGACCCAGTGCAAGTCAGCTTGGAGTGAGAACTCCAAGCCTGCCATGCTGGAGGGACATTTCTTAGCCATCCCAAGTCCCACCCCATGGCCCAAAGCCCAGTGCAGCCCAGCCTGTGAGTGAGGGCTCCAGGCCCACTGCACCAGGAGGGACCTTTCCCAGCATTCTCGGGTTCCAGCCTGTAGACCCGGACCCAGCACAGGCTGGCTGACCCAGTACAGCCTACCGGTGAATAAGATCATCCACTATCCTTTTGGGAGTCTAGCAGACACACCAAAGCCGAGGCTCACCTGCCCACCTAGAGAGAACCTGACTTACACAGGAGGGCTGACTCCAGCAATTTTCCAGATCCTCGCCCCAAAGCCAGCCAAGACAGTGGGAATTTTCATTACATGCTCTGCATCCCAGTTCGGTTCATGCTCAAATGACCAGGGAACCAACAGAGGGGAACCAGAGGAGCTGCAGCAGAAAGGAACTGAACACAACAGCTAGAGTTAGGAAAGGCATAACTGGATAATCTCAAACTTAATAGACTGGCACCTGAAATTCATAACACGCTAAGGTTATAGCTTCACCAAAACTCTACACCAAAGATCAAAGGTCAGTGCTATACAAAATGACAAAGACAAGGGGTAAAACGCAATCCCAGACCTTGAGTCTACCAGTAAGGGGAGAGGACACTAGATCAGCTATAATGAATGAATTAACAGATACAGTAGCAAAGGAACAACAGCAGAAAGCTATAGAGGAAATCAGATGAGAAGTAATTCCCCAAATTAAAACAGAAATATCTGAATACATAGTATCTGAAATAAAGAATGAATTCCAGAAACATTGGGTGGAAAAACAATGCTCACCCAGAACAAGTGCAGAGAGCACTATTCCAGTTGAAACGTATGAATTAACAACGCCTGAAGCAAAGACACAACAGCACAGAGGTCATGAGGAACTCAAAGCAGAAATAATTTCTGAAATCAAAAAAAGAATTCTTTGAAAAAAAAAGAATTCTTCGAAATCATAGCATCTGAAATACAGAAACAAGTCCAGAAATATACAGAGGAAACCTAACTTGGAAGAAAAAAAATTAATAACTACCTCTAAAGAAGACATGAATAAAAAAATTGAGGAGATGAGAAATATGATGGATTCTTTGAACGAGCAATACAGAAAAGAAATAGAACACATGAAACACAGTCAAAGAGATATAGAAGAACTAAAAATATCAGTCACGAGTCTACAAAACCATTTGAGTGAAAGTGAAGACAGAGTTTCAGATCTTGAAGATGCCAAGGGAGCTAGTGAAAAGGTGAGAAAGGATCCCTTAAAAACAATGAGAATGCAGGAAAAAATAATCCATCACCTGCAAGATGACACCAGGATGAACGATGTGAGAATAATTGGTATCAATGAGAATGAAGGAGTCAATACAAATGACATAAAAAGAATTCGGGGAGAAGTAATTCCCAAATATGAGGAAACAATCCAACATTCAGATCACTGAAGCATACAGAACACCAAATAACTTCAGCCCGAGTAAAAACACACCAAGACATATAGTTAAGATCCCAGAAATCCAACACAAAAATGATATCCTGAAAGCTGCTAGAGAGAAGAAGCAGCTCACATTCAAAGGAAAACCCAGCAGAATTACAGTCGACTTCTCTACACAATGAAGGCAAGGAGAGCATGGAGCAGAGTTCTTCAAGTCCTACACGAAAACAAATTCCAGCCCAGACTATTTTGCCTGCAAAATTCTCTTTCAAGTTTCACGGAGAAGTGAAATACTTCCATGACAAAGAACAACTAAACAATTTCATGATGACAAAGCCATCCCTTCACAGACTGCTGAAAGATGTTCTAGAGAGAGACCACAATGACCAGAACTCCATGAATGAGAATGGAAGGAACCCACTCAACCAGACAGACAATTAAACACAGGATACAAAGGAGTAAACAACACCAGGTAAATATGATAAACATAAGTCAGCACATTTCAATTATAACCATCAATGTAAATGGACTCAATTCTCCAATTAAGAGAAATAGACTAGCACAGTGGATTAGGAAACAAAACCCAACAATATGCTGTATACGAGAAACAAACTTAAATCAAAAGGACATTCATAGGCTCAAGGTCAAAGGATGGAAAACAATACTACATGTCCCAGCACCTCAGAAAAAAGCAGGAGTAGCAATTCTGTTCTCAGACAGTCTCAACTTCAAACCAAGAATGATCAAACGACACAAAGAAGGCCACTATATATTGGGCAAGAGAAAAATTCAAGAGCAAGAGGTAACACTCATAAATATGCACCAAACACAGGAGCACCCAACTATGTTATATAAATCTTAATGGACATGGAAAACCTAATGTTTAAGAACACAGTCTTAACAGGAGACCTTAACACACCCTTATCTCAAAAAGATAGATGAACCAGACAAAAAATTAGCACGGAAGTAGCAGAACTGAATGAGAGCTTGGAACAAATGGACCTGGTGGACATATACAGAGTGTTCCATCCAACCACAGATGAATACACATTTTTTTCAGCTGCACACGTGTCATTTTCCAAACCAGACCACATACTAGTCCATAGGTCATGCATAAGTATATGCAAGAAAATAGAAATTATCCCATGCATGTTATCTGACCACAGTGCAATGAAACTGGAAACAAATGACAAAAGAAACCAGAAAAACCCACTAAATTCGTGGAAACTAAACAACACCCTACTTAGCAATCAATGGGTCACAGAAGAAATTAAACAAGAAATTCAACAATATGTACAATTCAATGAAAATTCAAGCACAACTTACTGGACTTTATGGGATGTGATCAAAGCAGTTCTTAGAGGGAAAATCATAGCTATGAACTCATACATTAGGCAAACAGAACAGGAACAAATTAGTACCCTAATGTTGCATCTCCGACATCTAGAAAAAGAAGAGCAAACGAAACCCAGAGCATAAAGGCAGGAAGAAATCATCAGATTAGAGCAGAAATTAATTCAACTGAGATGAAGAAAACCGTTCAAATAATCCACAAATCAAAAAGTTGGTTCTTTGAAAAACTAAATAAAGTTGATAAGCCTCTAGCCAACCTCATCAAAAATTGGAAAGAAAAAATTCAAGTACATGCAATGAGGAATGAAAAGGGTGAAATCACCACAGACCCAGCGGAAATTCAGAAGATTATCAATAGTTACTTCGAGAATCTTTATACTCACAGAATAGAAGACACGGAAGAAATGGACAGATTCCTCGAAAGGTACAAATTACCAAAACTGAATCAAGAAGATATAAAAACTCTCAGTAAGCCAATAACAGCCAACGAAATACAAAACGTAATAAAAAGCCTACCGACAAAGAAAAGTCCACTGACAAAGAAAAGTCCAGGTCCTGATGGATTCACAGCTGAATTCTACAAGAAATTTGTAGAGGATATAATCCCCACAATCCACAAACTCTTCAATGAAATTGAAAAGCAGTCCTCCCAAAATCATTTCTGGAGGCAAGTATTGTACTGATTCCAAAACCAGGGAAAAACACAACCAAAAAGGAGAACTACAGGCCAATCTCCCTCATGAACATAGATGCAAAAATACTCAACAAAATCCTGGCAAATAGAATACAGCAAATCATCAAGAAGATCATACAGCATGACCAGGTAGGATTCATCCCAGGGATGCAAGGATGGTTCAATATTCAAAAATCTGTAAGTGTAACACACTGTATTAATAGACTGAGATCTAAAAACCACATGATCATCTCAATTGATGCGGAGAAAGCTTTTGACAAAGTTTGACACTCATTCATGTTCAAGGTCCTACAGAAAATTGGAATAAATGGACTCTACCTTAAATTGATAAAAGCCATCTATGACAACCCAAAAGCTAATATAATCCTAAATGGGGAAAAACTGAAATCTTTTCCTCTTAAATCAGGTACAAGACAAGGATGTCCTCTATCACCCCTCCTATTCAATATAGTCTTGAAATAATTAGCAACAGCCATTAGAAAAGAGGGAGAAATAAAGGGAATAAGAATAGGTAAAGAAGTTAAATTATCACTATTTGCAGATGACATGATACTTTACTTGGAAGACCCCAAAAATCCACCAAGAAACTACTAGAACTGATATGGAAATTCAGTAGCATAGCAGGATACAAAATCAATACTCAAAAGTCAATAGCATTCCTCTACACAGATAACAAGCACACTGAAAGGGAAAGAACAGAAACAATACCTTTCACAATAGCACTGCAGAAAATGAAATATTTTGGGATTCACTTAACCAAGGAAGTCAAAGATCTTTTCACAGAAAATTACAACACCCTAAGAAAAGAGATTATAGAGGATTTCAGAAAATGGAAAGCTATTCCCTGCTCCTGGATAGGAAGAAGCAACATCGTGAAGAAGGCCAAACTCCCAAAATTGCTGTACAGATTTAATGCAATCCCTATAAAACTGCCACCAACATACCTCCCAGACATAGAGAAATCATTCCTAAAATTTATTTGGAACCACAAACGACCTAGAATAGCAAAGGCAATCTTGGCCAATAAAGACAAGGCAGGAGGCATCACAATTCCTGACTTGAAATTATACTACAAAGCCACTGTGATAAAATCAACATGGTATTGGCAACAAAATAGACCTGAGGATCAGTGGAACAGATTGGAAGGTGCAGAAGCATCTATGAACACACTCAGCCATCTGATCTTCGACAAAGGGGCCAATCATGCGTACTGGAAGAAAGATAGCCTCTTTAGCAAATGATACTGGAAAACTTGGCTTTCTACATGCCAAAAACTAAAACTTGACTCAGCTCTATAACCATGCACTAAGTTAAAGTCAAAATGGATTAAAGATCTAAACATTAAAACAGAAACAATCTCCTGGAAGAGAAAGTAGGAGGAACTCTTGAAGACATAGGGGTAGGTAAAATGTTCATGAACAAACATATTCACATGGGAAGCACTTGAAAGAATCAACAACTGGGATCAACTCTTCTTGAGGAGCTACTGCACATCAAAAGAAATTGTCCACAGAGTGAAAAGGCAATCCACAAATTTTGAAAAAATCCTAACTAATAAGCAATCAGACAACAGTCTACTGTCTAGCATATATAAAGAACTAAGATATAACAGGGCCCTCAAATTTAAAGACCCAATTCAAAAATGGGCATCTGAGATGAATACACACTTCTCAGAGGACGAAATTAAAGAAGCAAATAAATATACGAAAAAATGCTCCAAATCGCTAGTCATCCATGAAATTCAAATGAAAACAACACTGAGATACCATCTCACTCCAGGAAGAATGGCTATCATAAGGAAATCAACCAACAACAAATGTTGGAGAGGTT
Source organism: Ctenomys sociabilis (assembly GCA_004027165.1). Lineage (NCBI taxonomy): Eukaryota > Metazoa > Chordata > Mammalia > Rodentia > Ctenomyidae > Ctenomys > Ctenomys sociabilis. The sequence continues at coordinate 209,851 of PVKA01000276.1, read as the reverse complement.
GTGGGGAAAAGGGAACACTTCTCCACTGCTGGTGGGAATGTAGACTGGTACAACCATTGTGGAGGTCAGTGTGGAGACTCCTCAAAAGAGTAGTAGAAATCCCATTCAAGCCAGCTATCCCCCTACTGGGAATTTTCCCAAAGGAACTGAGAACATTGTATCATAGTGATATATGCATACCTATGTTTATAACAGCGCAATGTGTGATAGCAAAATCTTGGAAACAACCAAGATGTCCATCACATGAGGAATGGTTGAAAAAGATGTGATATTTCTATATAATGGAGTACTCAGCTATTAAGAATGATAAGCTTGAAGCATTTATAGTGAAGTGGATGCCACTTGAACATATAGTCCTAAGTGAAATAAATCAGACACACATGTGCAAATGTTGTATAGTCTCCCTTGTATAAGAAGTGAAAAGCAGAAATACAAATGGAAATGTACAACAACAACTAAAAACAATTTAATCAGATAAGGCAAAGTGAATGGCATATGCTGCAGGATACTAATCAGCTTTTCTTCTGGATGGTTAACAACCTAGGTTCACAGATCAAAATTGGAGAAATAGAAAAGCCACAAGGCCAGCCAACATTTTGGCCCTAGCCTTTCAAAATCAGCGAATACTCAGGACATAGGAGAACCTGTACTGCAACATCATGAAACTCAGGTGAGCTCGAAATTTTCTGAACAAGGAGATTATGGAGCCACAGAGGAAAAGATCGAAGTTCTATAGTGTGCCTGGGGAGAGTCACATGGAGAGAAAACTTTCTCTTGGGTTCTCACAGAGAGCAAATTGGTCAAGAAATGGCCATGACTCATCTGTATGGATGACACAGACATAGGATCTACAGAATAAGGTACAGGACTACAAGATAAACCCTGAGCAGACTTCACTTACCTCATAAGAAACAAAAAGTACATGTGTTGGTATATAGGTCTTGCTCTATCTCAGTCTTAACCATCCAGCAGACAAGTATAAAAATGAGGTATACACTGCGGGGCCATAATAATAAGTTGAGCTGTAAATGTCTATGGTCCACAACTTCTTCAGATAACTCACTATTGTTGTGGAATGCTGGACTGTGTTGGATTGTGTCGTCAAGTTCAGGCACCTAAATTAGTTGAATGACAATGGAGTGCCCATCTTTGACAGGTGTAGACAAAGGAAGGGGTATGGAAAGTAAGAATCATCATGTGTGTGTATGGACAGTACAGTTGGGATAAATACACTGTGCTTCTACAGAATTCTATGAGAGGCAAGATTTGTACTAATGGTGGTTGGACAGGATATTATGTCAGCTTCTAGTACTATGGACAACTACTAGGAAAATAACAAGGTAGAAAGTATTAATTATTGAATCTTTGATGTAATTCAGGTATAAAAAATAAGATATGTAAAAAGCTACACTCTCTTAATTTACTGATAAGAGACATATGCTATAATAATTTCTTTAAGTATATCATGTATGCACCTTCTATGATACCAAAACATTATGAAAACAATTTGAAATGTATTAATTTATCAAATCCATCTTGTCAAGTTTCTTAAAACTGTCTCATTGATATTTGTACTTCAATAAAATAAAAATAAAAAGAAAAAAAGAAAAGAAATGACACAGGTCCAAGGGCATTAGGTCCCTGGGCATTCTGCCCATAGAGGGTGCTAATCTTTCCATCACATGAACACAGGCTGCCTGGAAAGGTGATTTCTATGGGAAAGTGTCTTGGGCTATGGCAATTGAATGCATTCTTTCAGCCTAATTACAGCAGGCTTTATCTATCCTTAATGGAAAGCTATTAATAATTTATATTATTATTTTTGACAATACATTTCCATTTAAAATGTCCCTTTGCCTTTTGTCTCTTAATGACTTTCCTCCAATTATGAAATTTATTATTTATTTTTTTATGGTACTAGGGATTGAACTCAGAATGCTGTGCTTGCCAGGCAGGCACTTATTTTACTGAGCTATCTCCCTGGCCCTCAATTCTGAAGTTAAGTTTGGAGAACCTATTAAGGTGCCCATGTGTTTATTCAGGCAGGTTTTGGAGATGATGAATTTCCAATGAGAAGAGAAGCCAACAAATTATAATATTAGAATAAATGGGGATCCGTGTATCTTATTTACAAAATGAAAAATGCAAATCCTAGCCTCTTGGGAAATTCCTCTTGCCTCCTGGTTCTTCTACAGGAAGGTCTAGTCATCTTGTTGGTGCTTCTTCTGAAGAGAAGTTTCATCTTTTTATTTAAACACAAATGTCACCCAGGGGCCAGGGCCTGCCATTCCGGCGCATGCTAAGATGACAATTGAGACTGGGCATGGTGGCATGCGCCTGCAATCTCAGCTGCTGGGAGGCTGTAAACAGGCAGATCACTATGAGTCTGATCTAGTAGTGAGTCCCCGAACACCCTGCAGACCCTTACCTAAAATACAAGAAAAATAAAAACAAAAAACCCCCCACAAATCTCAGAAAGGAAATTGTGGTGGGCCCTTTCTGGTTGATCCTCTGGATCCTCCACCCTCTTGTGCCTTATTCTGTGCCCAAGAAGTCTGCAATCTAAGGATTCTCTCCTCTAGCTTCCTGTCCCCACCTTCTGGGTGGTTGGACCAGTAAAAAACAGTGGGGGAGCAGACACAAGCGGGTATTGATTCCTCCGCTCTCTTCTCCAGCTATGCTTTGGAAATGGTCACGATCCTCTGCTTAAGACACAGTTCTTATGAGTGGCTTTTGCTTTGGCCACAGGTTTCACAGGCTTGAGTAAGGCTCCTTGGCTTTGCTCTTTCAGGCATAGGACTGCAAATAGCTCTGCCTTTTTGCTTTCTCTTAATCTTCACCTGCCTCTATAAACACACTTGACAGTTCATTCTTTTCATGCATTTTGAGTGCTAGGTCTACAGAGAGCCAGCAGTACAGAAAAAAAAAAGCCAATCAGCAGGTCCTGAGACCTTACTATCATCCTAGAACAGGTACTACTTTGCCATGTGGCCTTCAGTAAGCCCTTTCTATTCTTCAAATTTTAAATGTTTCATCTATAGAAAGAGTAGTTGGACAAAATCAGAGGCTTTTGCAGTTCCTCACTTCAGTACCTTTGAAGCACTCAGCTTTTCCACTACCACGACAAAATACCACAAATCCATAATTTATTTATTTATATTTATTTATTTATTTTTTGTATTTAGGGAAGGGTCTACAGGGTGTTCAGGGTCTCACTACTAGGTCAGACTCAGAGTGATTCGCTTGTTTACAGCCTCCCAAGAGCTGGGATTACAGGCGCATACCACCAAACCCAGTCTTAATTGCCATCGCAGCACGCCCTGGGAGCTGGGCCGGCAAGGCCGGCTGGGGAATCAAATTCCTGGCCCCTGTGCAACTTGCAAGTGCTGTAATCTGCTGAGCTATTTGTCTGGCCCACAAATCCAAAACTTAAAAAAGGAGAAGTTTCACTTATCTTTGGCTTTAAGGTTTTGGCTCGTGGTTGGCCGGCTCCTATGTAGAAAAGCCAGGGCAGAAGGGAATGGAGGAGGACAGTGGCCCACCACCTCACAGAGAGAAGGGTGAGAATACAAAAAAATGCACCCTTCCAAGTCACACCCATTTGAACAGCCTCTTTTGATTAGGTCCCCACCTCAAGCACATGAGACTTCGGCTGGAATGTTCTAGGTCTACATCATAACATTGTACCCCAGTCCCCCATTATGTAAAATGCACATAATCCATTTCTAAGAGTCACTCCGATCTTAACAGGACCAGCATTACTGAAAAGACCGGGTGCAAAATATCTGTGAACCCTCATGAAAATAAGAAAGAAAGTTAAGTATTTCTAATGTACAATGGCACAGAATAATCATTCCCATTCCATAGTGTGTATGTGTGTGAGTGCGTGTGTGTGTGTGTGTGTGTGTGTGTGTGTGTGTGCATGTGTGTAGTGGGACTGGCCATAGGAAGGTCAGACCCCAGCAGAACAAATATAAAATCCTGTAGCATGTCCTGCATCTAGGAAAGGTTGTGGTGAAATTCAAAATGTGAGTTCCAAAAGGTTTGGGCAGTCTCACCCCTTCGGCTTTGCTGTGATTGCAGGCCACATAGCCTACCTTTTAGGAAGAATCTGCTCACTGAGCTTTCCTCAGCAGATGTCCTATGTTCCTGGAATCTCCAACTTTCCAGGGTTTCCACTGTACTTTTACCTTCACTCTTACAACTTTACACCTGGCTCTTCCCACCTGACTTACACATGAGACTTTTGGGGGTGATTGTATGTCAAACCCATAATAGTATGCAAAAAAATCTTGCAAAATGACTTAATACCTGCTTTATAACTGAATAATATTCCATTGTACAAAAATAACACATCTTCTTTATCCATTCTTCAGTTGATGAGAATTTGGGTTATTTCAAGTCTTTAGTTTTGAAAATTGCACTGCTATAAACATGGGTGCACATATGTTGCTGTGGTATGAGGTTTTCTGTTCTAGAAAAATACCCAGGGGAGGAATAACTGGCTTGAATGGGATTTCCAATCCTACCTTTTGAAGGAATCTCCACACTGATTTCCACGGTGGTTGTACCAGTCTGCATTCCCGCCAACAATAGAGAAGTGTTCTTTTTCCTCCACAGCCCCTCCAGATGTATTATTAGCTGATTTCTTGATGAGATGCAATCTCAGTGCTGTTTTAATTTGCATTTCTCAAATGACCCATGATGTTAAACATTTTTCATATATTTACTTGCCATTTGTATTTCTTCCCCTGAGAAGTGTATGTTCATCTCAGATGCTCATATTTGGATAGGGTATTTGAACTTGAGGGACCTGATTTTTTTTAGTTCTTTACATGTTATAGATAGAAGGCCTTTGTTGGAGGGACAGTTGGCTGTAATTTTTTCCCAGTTTGTGGATTTTCTTCTTACTCTGTTGGAGATTTGCTTTGAAATGTAGAAATTTTTCAAGAAGATGAGATCCCAGTTGTTGATTCTTTGAAGTAGTTCCTCTGCAATTTGGTTTTTGTTCACGAACTCTCTATTCTTATGTCTTTAAGAGTTCTACCTACATTTTCCTCCAGAATATTTAGTGTTTCTGTTTTAATATTTAAATCTTTGATCCATGTTGACTGTGTCTTTGTATGTGGTGATATGTATGGATCTAGTTTTAGCCTTTGTCATGTGGAAAGCCAGTTTTTTCAGCACCATTTATTAAAGAGGCTATCTTTCTTACAGTGAACTTGTTTTGCCACTTATCAAAGATAAGGTGGCTGAGTATGTTTGCAGTTCTGTCTGCATCTTCTAATCTGTTCCACTCATCCTCAGGCCTGTCTCTGTGCCAGTATCATGCTGATTTTATCACAGTAACTTTGTAGCATAATTTCAGGTCAGAGATTGTGATAGGTCATGCCTTTCCTTTGTTTCCAACGATTTCTTTTAATATTCTGAGTATTTTCTTGTTCCAAATGAATTTGAAGAACGTTTTCTCTGGCTCTGTGAAGTCTACTAATGGTATTTTAATAGGGATTTCATTTAATCTGTGTAAAAATTTTTGGACTATGGCTATTTTCACAGTGTTGGTTCTTCCTATCCAAGAGCACGGAATATTTTTCCACTTTCTCAAATCCTCTTGAATCTCTTCTCAAAGTACAAAAATTTTCACTGTATAAATCTTTTATGTCCTTTGTGAGACTGATTTCTAAGTATTTCAGTTTTTTGGATGCTATTGTGAAAGCCATGGTTTCCTTAATTTCTCTCTCAGTGTGTTCATTATTCGTGTACAAAATTGCTACTGATTTTTTGGGTGTTGACTTTGTACCTCCTACGTTGCTGAATTTGGTGATTAAATCTGCAGGAATCCTGGTGGAATTTTGGGGCTCCTCTATGTAGAATATCATGTCACTTGCAAATAATGATAATTATTCAGTTAATGCTTCTTTTTTTCCAGTCCTCATTCCTTCTCTCTCTTGTCTAATTGCTCTGGCTAAGTTTGCTCTGTCTTATAGTTTCCAGAACTATATTGAAGTAGAGACAGTGGACATCCTTGCTTTGTTCCTGATTTTAAAGTGAAAGCCTTGGGGCTAGGGGGATAGCTCAGTAAAATAAATGCTTGCCTGGCAAGTTCAAGAGCCTGAGTTCAATCCCTGGTTCTATCAAAAGAAAAAAGAAAAGTGAAGGCCTTCAGTTTTTGCCCGTTTAGTATGATGTTGGCTGTTGATTTGTCATAGATGGCTTTCATCAGGCTGAGATATAGACTATTCTAATTCTCTGTAGATTTTTTAATCATGAATGAGTGTTTTGGACTCTGTCAAAAGCTTTTTCCGCATCTATTGAAATGATCATGTAGTTTTTGTTCTTGGTTCTATTTGAGTGCTTTGGTGGTAAATGGATGTAACTAGAGAACATACTCTCAAGTGAAATTAATCAGACTGACATGTGCAAAGACTGTATTGTCTCCTCAGTGTGAGAATCTGAAAGGGAAAAACGGAATCTGAAGAATACAATAGATATTCGGAAAAGGAAATGAGTTTATTAAAAAGGAAAGAGCTACTGAGTCAAGGAAAAGGACAGGAGTGGGGAAAGGAGATTTATCTATGTATGTAAGCAGGACAGTTTGGACAACTGTACTGCACATTTATTCTGGTCTATGGAAAGAAGCAGTTAATGCTTTCATTTGTTTCATCTCCTTTTTTCAATTGTTCATACTTTTTCTCTTCTCCATTTCTTAAATATTTCTTTCTTCTTCCAATGTTACATACATATATCTGGTAATATGAATAACTGGTTGGAAGACAACACTATGCATTACAACAGACACTGTGAAATTCATATTACTTTATTAAGTGAAATTCTGTATCACTTGTAATGTTTTCTGTTTTAATTCTAATTTGCATTTTCTTAAAAATGACTTACTATCATATTTTAAAATTTCTTACATTTTCATATTTTTATTTCTGTTTTAGATTTTTGTTCTTATTAGTACGCTGGCAATATGTAAAGATTGCATTCATCCTGTAAGGGGCTTCTAAAATTTAGCTGTTACGAATGGTGCTGCTATAAATATTGTGTGCATCACTGTAATATGAGTTTGACATTTTAATGAAGATACCTAGAAGGGGAATAACTAGATCAAATGGAATATTAATTTTGAAACTTTTTGAGAAATCTTCATACCACTTTCCATAGTGCTTGTGCTAGTCTTCATTCTTACCAACAATGTAGAAGGGTTCTTTTGCCCCCACAGCCTCACCGGCATTTGTTCTTATTTGATTTCCTGATGATAGACATTCTTTCTTGAGTACAATGAAATCTCGAGATTTTTTGTTTTTTGTGGAACTGAGGATTGAACTCAGGCCTTTGAGCTTGCCAGCCAAGTGCTTATTCCACTGAGCCATCTCCCTGGCCCCTCTCGGTGTTGTTTTAACTTGCATTTCTCTAATGGAATGTGACGTTTATCCCCTTTCGTGCATTTATTAGTGACCTGTAGTTCTTCTGAGAAGTGTCTGTTCATTTCAGTTGTGCGTTATTTAAGTCTTTTATTTTGTAAGACTATTTTTTAAAGTTGTTTATATATCCTAGGCAATCTTCTCTGAAGTATAGTTGGCAATTTTTTCCCCATTTATTAAGTTGCCTCTTCACTTGGTTGGCTGTTTCCTTTTCTGTGCAAGTTTTTTATGGCTGTTGCTTTCCTTTTTTATTTTAAAGGGCAAAAGCAAAAACTAGAACAAATAATAAGAACAAAGACAGAAACAAAGCAATATAAGACAGTACAAATGGTACAGAATTTCAGAACAAGGATGCAATGTTACCAATGGCTGTTCTATTGTGTACTGTTATTGTCAGATTTGTTGCTCAGACTATGAGCTATAGATATGCAAGACTGATCAAACAATTAAACATTCACTCTTTGTTTCAATAATCCTTAATTTTTTCCCTGTCCTTCTTATTTCTAAATTTATCTTAAAGAAAGTATAATACTAATAGATAAAACATTAAAGGTGGTATATATTTAAAAGAGCAACATGAAAGATATTCAACTGTGGTTGTTACATTGCACATTGTTATTCTCAATGTAGTTGCTCAGATTACAGATATAAGCATATAGAGTCAGTCAAATTAAAAATTTTAAACATTAACTGCTACTTTCAAAAAAAAAAACTGATAGAAATTAGTGGTTCAACCTTGCTGTGCAAAAGTTTTCTAAAGTTAATATTATCCTACTTGTTCACACTTGATGTTATTTTTTGTTTAATTGGGATTTTGTTCAGGAAGTCGTTGCCTCTGCCTATATGTCTTCAAGAGTGTAGAACCTGTTCCGGGCTGGTGAGACAGCTCAGAGGTCTAAAGCACCTGAGTAGGCAATTTTAGGCAAGCATACAGGAATGCAGTTCAATCCCCAGCACCACATTCTATACCAGCCTTGCCACCTGGGTGGGCTGAGCCAAACACACACACACACACACACACACACACACACATCACATCACATGAATGTAGAATCTGTTTTATCTCCCAGCTGGTAAAGTTTTTCTGTTTTAATATTTAGATCTTTAATTGATTTTGATGTTTTGTTAGTGTATAGCGAGAAATAGGGATCTAACTTGAATCTTCTGCATGTAAAGAGCCCATTTTCCCATCACCACTCGCTAACAAGACTATCTTTCCTTCCGCATATGTTTTTGGCCTCTCTGTCAAAGATCAGATGGCCAAATATGTTGTTTCTGTGTTTATTCTATTTCATTGATCTACATCTGTTTTGGGGGCAGCACCATTATTGTTTTACTTTTTAAGAGAATAAAAAATGGTTTAAAAAACTAGGAACAGTATCGAATTGCACTGAACAAAATAGTAGGAAACCACTGCTGGATTTGTACTGTAGTTTTATAGCCTTGTGATAGAACTTGAAATTTGGGGTTGGGATCCCCTTCCTCTTTGGTCTTGTTGTTCAGGATTACTTTTGTTATTCTGGGTGTCTTCTGATTCAATATGAATTTTAAGATTTTTTTTCTAGCTCTGTGAGGAATGGTGTTGATATTTTGAATGGGATTGCTTTAAATATATATATCAGTTTTGGAAGTATGGCCATGTTCCGCCTCCCTAGACATAAGGTACATCTTCCCATTTTCTGATGTCCTCAGATTTCCTTCCTCAGAGTACTACAGTTCTAAATGCAAAAGTCTTTTGCTTCTTTGTCTAGGCTAATTTTTAATATTTATTTTTTCTTGATGCTAATGTGAATGATATTGCTTCCCTTATTTCTTTCTTGGCGGGTTGATTTCTTTTGTGTGTGCTGATTTTGTATCCTGCTACTATATTGCTGAATTAGATTATTAATTCTAGGAGTCATTTGGTGGAATTTTTTGGATCTTCCATGTAAATGATCATATTATCTATCATATCATCTGCAGATAATAATACTTTGAATGTTTTCATATATATTTTTTTATTTCTTTCTCTTGCCTGATTGCTCTGGCTAATATTTAAAGTAATATATTGAACAGATAGTGAGAACTCTTGTCTTATTACAAATTTTAGAGGAAAAGCCTTTTTCTTCTCCCCATTTGATATGATGTTGGCAATAAGTTTGCTCCAGATTGCTCTTATTAAATTGGGATATGATCCTTCTATACTATTTGCTTCCCTGTCAATTCTATCATAAAGGAATATTGGAATTTTGTCAAGTTTTTTTTTGTAAGTATTGATATGATCATGTGACTTTGGCCCTTGCTTCTACTTATGTGGTATATTACATTTATTTGTTTGTTTGTTTTTTATGTATTTGTTACAGGGTCTCACTATGCAGTTTGGCCTCATAGCAAGCCTCCTGTTTTCAGCCTCCCCAGCACTGGGACTGCAGGTGTACACCACCACCCCTGGGCTTGGTGGCCAGCTCAGCACTCCTGGAGGGAAGCCTGCATGGCATGTGGTGCCAGGGATCAAACCCTGGTTGCTGCATTTGCCTAAGCAGGTGCTTAGTCCACTGGGCTATGTTGCTGGCCCTATATTACATTTCTTGATTTGAATATGTTGAGCCATCCTTGCACCTTACAAACAAGCCTACTTGGGTCTAGTCATTGACCCTTTTGATGATTTGTTGAATTTTATTTGCCAGTAGACTGGAGTGTAGTAGACTGGAGTGTAATATTCTTTATTACTTGGGTCCTTTGAAATTAAGTTAATGCCAGTTTCCTAGGCATGGGTTTGGAAGTACTCTTTCCCTGTCAATTTGATTAAAAAGTTTGAGTAGTATTGGTGTTGTATCTATCCTGAAGGTCTTCTAGAATTCTGGATGACTCCATCAGGTCCAGGGTTTACTTAGCTGGTAGGTTTTTACTGCTATCTCAATTTCATTGCCTGTCATTGGATTGTTCAGAGTTTCTACGTCTTCTTGGTTTCATTCATATGTGTTTGGAAACTTGTGAAATTCTTTAAGATTCTTTAATTTTTTTTGAAATATAATTCTTTATAACACTACTGATTTTCTGAATTTTGGCAGTGTCTGTTTTGATTTTACTTTTTTCATTTATAATTGCTTGGATGTGGGTCTTTCCTTCTGTTGCTAAGTTTTGCTAAGGATTTCTCTATTTCATTAATTCTTCAGAGAATTAGTTCTTTGGTTTCTTGATTCTTTATATTGTCCTTTAGTCTCCATCTAGTTAATATTTGCTCTTCAGTTCATTGATTTTTTTTCTATTTTTAGTCTCAATTTTATTAATTGCCATTCTGATATTTATGATCTCCCTCCTAATAGGTTTGTTTTGAACTGTTCTTATTTTTTATTATCTTTAGGTGCATCATTAGGTTATTCATTTGAATTCATGCTATAATTCTTAAAAATTTTTGTTTTTATTTTAGGGAAGGGCCTACAGAATGTTGAGGGTCTTACTGCTAAATTGGACTCATAGCGATCTGCCTATTTACAGCCTCCCAAGAGCTAGGATTACAGGCTTGCACCAGCACATGCAGTCTCAATTGCCATCTCATCGTGCCATGGGGGGTGGGGCCGGCATAGCAGGCCCTAGGATCAACCCCAGGGCCCTGCGCCTGCTTGCAGGCACTTTGATCCACTGAGCTATTTGGCCGACCCTTCACTCTATATTTAATGTGAGCATTCACATCAATAAATTTCCCTCTTAAAACTTTCCATTGTGTTTCGTATGCTTTGGTATATTGTACTGGCATTATTGTTTAATTCTAGAAATTGTTTATTTCCACATTTGATTTATTCTTTGGCCCATTCTGTGCTCAGTAATGTTAGATATCCACTTATTTGTATATTTTCTGTGGCTTTCTTTGCAATTAATTTCTAGTTTTGGTGCAATATAATGTAATAATATTGGTGGGATGATTTGGATTCTTTTGTATTTATTTCAACAGGCTTTATGGACTAGTACGTGACCTACTTTGGAGAAAGTTTCATGTGCTGCTATGAAGAATGTGTTTACCATTGTAGTAGGTTAGGACATTCTGAGGATATCCATTAAATCTTCAAAGGTATGGTTCAGTGCTGTTTCTTTGTAAGCTTTTTCTTTAGTTGATCTGTCTAGCAATGAAAATGGGCTGGGGAGATGACTCAGTAGAAAAAACACTTGCCTGGCAAGTGCAAGGGCCTGAGTTCAATCCCCAGTTTCACCCCTCCAAAAAAAGAAAGAAAACGGGATGTTATGTTCACCCACCGTGGACCTTTGTGTCCAGCAGCACTGGTTTTATGAAGCTAGGTTCACAAGCATTTGGAACATATATTTATAATGCTTACCACTTCCTGTTCAGTTCCCTTAGCTAATACACGATGATCCTTCTGATCCGCTTTGGCTTGACATTTCCTTTGAGAGGAAAGCTATTGCTTCTGCTTGCTTTCAGGGTCCTGGCAAATGGGATAATATTTTTCATCCTTTTGTTTTTCATCTTCTTTTTAGATCATATAGGACTCCTAAACGTGGCAGACTATTACATTTTGTTTTTTGGTCCTGTCTCCCAATCTGTGTCCTTTTATAGGGGATTTGGGGCCATTTACATTGGTACTGTAGGTATGACTGAAGGGGACTGAATTATTCTTATTGCTTTACTGCTGTTGCTTCATCATTTTTTCTGTTGTTCACTCCTTTGTCTTTCTCTTTTTAACTACTCCCCTTGCATGATGTCTTCTTTCCACCCAACCTTTCAGCTCTACTGGCTTCCTCGCCTCTGTCTAGGATATTCTTGGGTATTTTTTTGGAATGTTAGTTTGAGGTTCATGAATTTCTTTAGGTGTTTTTTTTTTTTTTTTGTCATGGATTGTCTTTATTTTTCTATCAGTTTGAAGAATGGCTTTTGCAGGCTATATTAGGCTATATTGGTTGGAAGCTAGTTGTGGGGGAGTCTTAAAACGTTTCACTCCAAGGTCTGCGCAATCATAATGTGTTTAACCTCTACACATGATATTGTTTGCTTTTCTCTGACAGCTTTTAAGATTCTGTCATTTGTTAGATTTCTAGGATTTTAACTATAATGTGTCATGGAGATCTTTTTTGCCATAGTTATTTGTATTTTATAAGCTCTGTCTGTATGTTGAATTCTTTCCCCATATTTGGAAAGTTTTTATGTGAGCCGATTTTTTAAAATTCCATTTGCACTGTCTTCTAATTTCAATTAGTCTTACATTAGTCTTCTTAGCATCATTTAGCAATGATCTGATGAATTTTTCTTGTTCTCTTCTAATTTTTAAGATTTCTCTTATATATATATTCAAAGAAATCTTAAAAATATATATAGTTATTTCATTTTGTCATCAATTTCTAAAACCTCATCTTCACATTGGTCATTTCTGCTGTTTATGAATTTAACAGAATGTGTTAGCTCTAGGATTTTGTCTATTACCTTTTCATGGAGTCTATTTCTTTGGTAAATTTGTCACTTATGTTTTGAGTCATTTTGGTCAACTTTTTTAATTTTTAATTTATTTCTCCAACAAGCACCTTGGTCAGTTTGTTTGCCTGTCCCCCTATCTTTTGGGTTACACCATATTTAATTCCATCAAGATTCTTTGCTTCCTTTTGAATCATCTTGGGCAGCTCAGCCATTGAGAGTTGCATTTCCTCTCTACGACGTTCCTTGTATCTGCTCTTGGAGAGTTGGTAGTTTTTAGAGGCATTTTGTGGCCTTCTGTTCTCATGCTCCTGTGTGTGAGCATGTGTGTGAGCACATGTGTGTTCATGTGTGTGTTCATTGAAGGTAGAGGTCAAACTGTGAAGAGAATTTGTTATAGGTATAAAGATCTCTTTTTAGAAGGTTCTGTTTTTTGATGATGTATTCTTGGCTTTATTTATCAAGAGACATTATTTTTTCCACTTAAATCTATTTGAGGGGTTGGAGAGATGGCTCAGTAGAATAAGCATTTGCCTGACAAGCACAAGGGCCTGAGTTCAATCCCCTGTTCTGCAAAAATAAAACCAAAAATCAAAACAACAACAAAAAACAAAACAAGAAAACCCTATTTGATTTAATTGAGTTGGACCCTGTCACTGTCATAAGGAGAGAATTTCTGTTGGTCATAGCAGTGTCAGCAGACCCAACCATACACCAGTTACAATGATCAAAAATATTAAGGCTTATGTTGATAATTTCACCTTTTCATCCACGCCCCTAATTAGGTTATCTTATACTGCTGTTTGTGGAGTTCATCTGGGATGTGGAGGATAGAAGGAATGAGAGAGGAAGGAGAGGAGGAAGGGGCTACGCCATTTGGAAGAGGGACAGAGAGAGGTAAGAGCATCAGTAGGAAAGTTGGACACCGTAGCAAGTCTTTTATATTATAGCTAGAGTAAAGGGCACATGTTGGGAGGTTTAAGAGATGAGTCATGTAGACAGGAGGAGGTATGTGGGTGAAGCGTATGTAGAGACTGAGGAAGGTTGTGATATCAGTAGAACCTGTTAACATCATTGTAGGTACTTTTGTTTGGGTCTCCTAAGCTCAATTTTTTGAAGGGTTACTCTTGCACGCATGCATTTAATGGTACTGATCGGGTTATAACACAAGTTAATTCCAATTTTCTAATGTTTGTATACAGGCTTCTATTAGGTGTATGCCATTAAATAGGTAGAAAGAAGGAGAAGAAAGACAAGGATGTGAGATAACAAGGGAGAGAGGAGAAAAAAGACTAAGGAAGAGAAAGAGCCAAACAATAAAAAGGGGAACTAAAGCAGGAAGAGGGGATAGGGGAAATCTTACAGAATATAGTATACCAGCAAAACAATACCAATAAAGAAGTAAAAACCAATGGAAAAAAATGAAAAAAGAAAAAAATTTAAGACGATCTGTATCAAAGAAGGTTGGAAAAGTAACTATGATAAGCACGATAAAAAAAGAAAGTTTCATGCAGTTGTTCTAGCATCGACCCAGAGCACCCACACAACTATCTCCTCTCTGGAGTAGCAGTCTGATTGCAAGAGGCTTCCCCGCCTGAAGCCTGAGGGCTGCAGCTCCCTCTGACCCTGCTTCCTGGTTGCAAGTCATGCTCTGGAGGTGACCTGTCGCAACCTCTGAGACTCCGACTGCCTTACTCAATTTGGGAGCGACTATCATAAATGTCTGCATGTTTTCCCTTCCAGACTTCATCTGCCCCGTACATGGCCAGCAGGGCCACCCGTCCAGGTGCCATTTACTCCCCCTGCCTACCAGTGTCTATGGGGCGCAGCCTCATTCTTGGCATCACATCCTCGGGCCCATCAAGATTCCTCCTTGCCAGCGCAATGTGAAGCACAGGGCAGAAGGCCTTCTGGGACCTTTCTGTTGCTTGGGGAAACAGCAGCAGAGCAGCTGCTCTTCCTGGCTCTGCCAAGGTTGCCCTCTGAGTTGAGCACCAGTCTCCATCTCTCCTCCCAAGAATGTCCCTACTCTGCTTTCTACTCCGTGTTTTTGACCCCTGCCTCTTGCGGTGCCTCCTAGGGGATGCTGCCTTCTCCATCCCAGTAATCATGGGAAATGTGCTGAGTGTCTGTCCCACAAGCAGAGTGCTCCAGTTGTATTTGGGGAAATTGGGTGATTTATTTTTTCTGTGTTAGACAAGCCTTCTCTGTCCCCACTGGCCATTCATAGGTGCTGGAGCACTATTATGTATAGGCTATAGGTGCCACCAGGAGTGTGTTCTGCCCAGTTCAGCTTTAGCTTCCTGAGTAGCATGTGTCTGACTTCCATTCCTGGTGGGAAAGTTAAAAAAGTTGTCAGTAGTCTTTTTTTTTTTTTATTATTAATTTTATTGAGAAAAAAAATGCAATGAGACAGCTTCAAACAGGTTGATAGGAGAGTTATGACACTTAAATCACGGCATATTATTGTCTTTGTAGTAGTCATTCATAGCACTGGATGCAGACATGATATCCCATCCAAATACCATCAATATAATTTTTTTCTTATTGAATTAAGAGAAAGTTGCTATATATCTATCCTAACTATTTTGTATATATGGATACAAAATTGTCCTTCCTTTATATCTCCTTTTTTGTTTAACTTTGTCAGAGATGGGTATTCCATGGCCATCCAAATATTGTAGGTGCATAAATTCGGCAAAATATTCCAATATAGTCCAGTAGTCCACAATAGTAGTGGGTTATCCACAGGACTGGCAATATCTGAATCTGTTGACCTGAGCCTTCCACAGCTCAGCATATTAATATGGGTTCACTTTTCATACCTCGTTTCTACACTTTTATGGTTAGATTTCTAAATTTCTGTGTAAAAATATGTAACTGTTTATTCATAGTTTTTAAATATTTTTTTACCTTTTAAATTCTTCTTCCATATTCCTTCTTATGCCTAAGATGTTTGATATTCAGACAGATAGTGAGGTTAAACCCACCTGCACATGTTGTAGGGCAATAATAAGCTTCTCTTCAGGAGGGTTAACAACCTAAGTTTGCAGACCAAAAATTAGAGAAAAAGAAGGGCTGCAAGGACAGCCAATATTTTGGCCCTAGCTTTTCAAGGTCAGTGAAGACTCAGGACATAGAAGAACCTATAGTGCAACATCATTTAACTCAGTTGTGCCCAAAATTTTCTGATCAAGGAGATTATGGGGCCACAAAGGAATGTGATCGATGAGGTAGTGTGCCCAAGGAGAGTCACATGGAGCGAAAACATTCTCTCAGGCTTTCACAGAGAGCAAATTGGTCAAGCAATTGCTGTGATTCATCCACATGGCTGACACTGACAAATGATCCACAAAGTGTGGTACAGGGTTTCAGAATAAGTCCTAAGGAGACTTGATTGACCTTGTCAAATACAAAAGTTACATTTCTTGTTATATAGGTCTTGCTTTATCTTGGTCTTAACCATCCAGCAGAAAAGTATAGAAACCAAGTATGAAAAATGAAGCCATGTTGATATGCTGAGCTATTCCATCAACCAGGCTGTCACTGAAGGGCCAGCTCCCTCCTTCAGACCAATCTTCTTGCAAGATAGCCCAGGGATGGGCCAGAGTGGAGATGGGGATGGGATAGGGAGGGGTAGGATCTGTGGATGCAGCTGGGATGGGTTACTGGGGGCCAAGAGCATTCCAGCTACCTCTCACAACTTGCTAGCCTCTGGGTTTCAGTCCAGTTAAATTTCCCATTCATTTATCTTCCTGTATCAGACTTTATGTTTCTGCTTGGCCTTAGGGTACCTGCTTTTCTCCTGTATTGATTTATCCACCTTCACTGTTGACCCTCAGAGGCCCATCTTCTTCTCCACTTTCGTCAGGATTTTAAATAGATATAGAGGAGATGGTGGTATATTCTGCATGCTGTAAATATTAACATCTGAAAATAAGATCATTACATCATTCTTTAAATATATGCAGTGAAATTTCAAAATCATAGCCATTTTATACCAACCACCATCCATTTAAAAGATACATGAACAAACTCTTCTTAACAGTTAGCACTTTTACAATGTTCTTCTTTTTCCTCTAAATCATTTTTTCCATTCCATTTCTCCCACAGAATTTTATAGGAATGTAATATATTTTTCTGCTGCTAAGTCTCATATGGATCATCTTGGCACAGTATTTAAATCAAAAATACATTTATAGATGGGAACTTAAAAGTTTGTATTTTCTGGGATCATAAGACTCTAATGGTGAAACATTATTCTGAATTGAGACATCAAAACAATTAATTACAGAATGCAATGGATCAAAATTTTGATCACTGTTAAACAGCAAAAGTAAAGTTAATGAAAATGCATCTCTCAGTGAGAAGAATGAATGGTGGAAGGGTTGTGGTCTATTGATTCAAGAAATCTCTGCTCCGCAGGGCCTCGGATCAGCTCTCCCCTGATCCTAGCTCAAACTATTTCCTCTCCTTCCCACAGGAAGGTTTGGGATGTACAAAAGATGCACCTGTGTTGTTTCAAGTGGAAAAAATAGAGCC
Source organism: Ctenomys sociabilis (assembly GCA_004027165.1). Taxonomy (NCBI): domain Eukaryota; kingdom Metazoa; phylum Chordata; class Mammalia; order Rodentia; family Ctenomyidae; genus Ctenomys; species Ctenomys sociabilis. Next base: position 192,484 of record PVKA01000276.1, on the reverse strand, counting down.
TAGAAAGAAAAGGTGAGAATGGGAATTGGGTTGAGCTCTTCCCTTTGAAGTCTTCAGGAAGCCCTATTTTAGGCTTTTACTCACAAAAGTTGAGAATCTAGATGTGGATTCTTTTAAACTCAGAGTCCTGGCTACTCTTTGGAAATCATACACCCAGTACATGTGCTCCCTGGTTTGAGGGCCACTGGGCTCAATGATACGTGAAGGGCACCCTGCAGGGGGAGGTTCTAGGGCATCATGTCTGAGAAGGCTAGTTCTGGAGCTGAACCCATGCTGTATAAGACTTGGGCAATTTCTGTCTCTGGGGTTTCTTTCATGTCTCAGTTTTCCCCTCTGTACATAGAGATTTGTGTGACTCTACCTCTTGGGGATTCTGTAAGAATTCACTGAAGCCTAGCATGTTGATTTATGCTTGTAATCCCAGTGCTCTGGGAGTCAGAGGCAGAAGGGTCACAGGTTCAAGCCCAGGGTGGTCAATTTAGCCACTATGTATTAAAACATCACCTCAAAATAAAAATGGGATGGAAATTTGGCTCAGTGTGAAGCCCTCCGCTCAATCCTCAATTTTGTTTGTTAGTTTGTTTTGGCGCTGGGAATTCAATCAGGACCTTGCATGTGCTAGGCAGGTGCTGTGCCACTGACCTATCTCCTCAGCACCCCCATACTGTTTTATGGAGAATAATTAATTAGAAAATGTGTATAAAGCACCAGGTATATGCCACATCTCAAAACAGATTCAATTTTTTTTTCCAAATTCAGGTACTTTCTAGGAAAAGGTCAAAAATTCTCACACCTTCCATCAAGCCCTCCAGTAACCTTCTTAATTTGCTCAGTTCTCTGCACTGAGGCAGTGAGCTGCCAGTGTAGCTGTCCTGAAAACTCCATCATGAAAAGCAGCACACCCCAGGCTCTTTGGCTCATTTTTGTGTGTTTTAGTTTTGGTTTTGCTGTTTTAATGATCTTTGAGGAATTTTTTTATTTCTTTTATTTTTTGAAAGCATCAGTCAATATTTATCCACTGGCCGTGACCTTTGCCACCTGTGGCTCCCGTGGCAGGACCAATGGGCCCTAGATTTGTAGGTTTTGAGACCCATTTGGCTCTCTTCCTAGGACTCCCCTTTTTGCACAAAGAATTATCATCATGCTCTGCACAGGGTGTGTGAGCCCAGAAAATGACAGTTCTTGCTTTCCAGGAATGGGAGTGAAATATATATTCACTATGCCCTCCTGGAAGCAGTGAGGTTGCCTGGGGGCCAATTTTGAATCCGGCAATCCAATATTTGAGCTCTCTGCCGGAGAAACAAAATGAGACATTGATATGCTAAGAAGTTGCTAACTGAGTCAGTTTTGTCCTCAGCCCGCTCTGATGTGACTTCTGCGCTAACATTATTGCTCAGACACCAGGCCTGCACAATGACTACCCTGCTGACTGTCACTTTGCCACCAGAGTGTGGGCCTCCCTGGCACGTTAGCAGTCTGGGTTCTGAATTCTCAGTTCCTTTCCTACTGACGCAGAGGAATGCTGCTATTTTCTTTTGATAAAGAAACCACTTGTGCACATCGCCCCTTTCTTTGGTTTCCTTGTTTGTCGTCTCTCAAAGTGTAACTTTAATTGATGGAATCTTGGGCATTTTTATCTAAATGATTTCTTTATTTTGGAATTTACTCTTGTAAATTGTTCTGATTTTTTTTTTTTTTTTTTTTGAGAAGGATGAAAATCGGAAATAAGAAGGCCTGCAAGACAGCTCAGTGGACTAAGTACCTGTTGAGGCAAGGTCAGGGGCCAGGGGTTGATCCCCAGCACCACGTGCTGTACTGCCCCGCCCCTGAGGGGCACATGCCTGTAATCCCAGTGCTGGGGAGGTTGAAAGCAGGAGGATCACCTGAGCTGAGTAGTGAGACCCTGCACCAAATAAATAAATAAATAAATGAATGAATAAATCTAGATGACTGAGATTACTCGTGGCCCCAGTGCTTTATCTCTTTGTAGTGGTTGAGATCTACCATGTTCTCCTACAGTCTCATGTACTCGGAGTTGGGGCTTTGGGAGGTGATTGGATCTTAGGGGTTCTCTATTCATTAGTGAATTAATCTGTTGAGGAGTTCATAGCAGGACATGCTACGAGGAGGCTGGCCCACTGAGGCTATGACATGAAAGAGGATTGTCTCTGGTTCCTCCTTTCTCTCTCTGCTTCCTGGCTGCGGTGGGCCACACACCTGCTTCCACCATACCCCTCCACCATGCTTTTTCTGCCTTAACGCTAACTAGCCATGGACTCAATCCTCTGAAGACAGTGAGTCAATAAAGCTCTTCCCAGTAAATTGTTGTGTGGGGGGATACTTTGTCCAAATGATGGGAAAGTGGCTAATAAGCCCATCCTCCCTATCTGACTCTGGGTCCAGCTGTCTGACTTTCTTTAGCCAATAGGGTACTAGCAAACACGACTTAAATGAGGCTTGCAGAGTGCTGGCATGGGTGGATTCTTCTGCTTTTTTTTTTCCTTTTTCCTTTGCCAAGTGAATGTGCCCAGACTCTCCTGCTAGGGATGGGAGACATTTGGTCCCCAACCAAGTAACCCTGTTTGTCTCTGGCAACACAGGTCCCCTAAGAGTCAATTAGCCTCTGACATGTGACCAAGCCCAGCCAAGAGTGGGAGCAACTTTCAACTGACTTGCAGACTTGGGAATAAAATCCACATTTATTGTTTGAAGCCACAGAAGTTTGGAGATGTTTGTTACACAGCATTGCTTTGATATCACGAAATGGATGCATACAGATAGTGGCAGCCCTGTCCCCTAGGAGCAGAATCTAAGGCAGTGGTGGCAAACCTAAGGCATGTGTGTTGCAGCGGCACACAGAGTGCTCTCTGGCAACGTGTGGGCCAAGTCGCCCTAGGAGCTGAGCATCAGACAATGATTGTGTTTGCTAAACTGAAACCTGAGCATTTAAGTTTAATTTCAGTTTGGACACCGAGTGATACATTAGGGGTTTGGGGTTGCAGTTTGGGTACTCGATGTCTAAGAAGTTCACCATCACTGACTTAAGGGAGCACTGAGCCCACATAGAACATCGCCCAAGGACTGTGGTAATCGTGGTAACCAGCGCACAGAGGGTACCTTAAGAGCGAGCCGCCCATACGTCCCCCATGAGATAGGGAATTGTGGTAGATCAGTGAGATTCAGCTAAGTAAGTGCACACACAAGCCCTAGAGTCACATGCCTGGCTCCAACACCCAGATCCATTAATGAGATCAGTGTTCTCGGGCAGCTCCTTCCTCTCTGTGTGCCTGATTTCTCACTTGTAAAACAGAAGAGAATAAGCCACATCTACCTTATAAAGTTGCAATGAGGATTAATAGTTTTCAAACTATGCATTAACATTTTAGATTGCTAAATAAAAATTGTGCATATTTAGGGAGTATAACAGGATGTCTAAAATGTGTCTACATTTGAAAATGGCTAAATCAAGCTCACGGACAGGCATTTGCTCAAAAGCCCATCCACCCAACCCAGAAGAACACTTCAAAGCACTGTACGTTGTATTGTAAAATGGTTCTCAGGAACGTAGTCCTCCTAACTGAAGTTTTGTATCCTTTAAGTGACATCTCCCTACTCCCCACACCCAGCCCCTAATAATCTGCCATCTGACTTTGTTTCTATGGCTTCCTCTTTTGATAGCTTCCACATGTAAATCAGATTGTACAATATTTGCTCTTCTGTATATGGCTTATTTCTCTTAGCTGATGTCCTCTGTGTTGCCACAAATGCCCTTTATAAGGGCCAAATCATATTCCTTTTTTTTTTTTTTAATATTTTCATCTTTGTTGTTGTGATTTATTTTATTGTCTTTTTTTTTGGTTCACATAGCTTTTTAAAATTAATTTAATTGAGAAACAAATAGCAATGAGACAGTTTCAAAACTGATTAACAGGACAGTTTCAATAATTAATACATTGCATATTATTGTCTTCATAGTGGTTATTCATAGCAGAAGTTGCAGACACGATATCCTGTCCAAACACTTAGTAAAATCTTTCTTCTCATTGAATTAAGAGAAAGTAGCTGTATATCTATTCTGACTATTTTGTACATACAGAAACAAAAGGGTCCCTCCTTTGCATCCATGTTCCTTCATATGTATCTCATTTTTCCCAGCCTTCATCATGGACACTCGGGCTGGGTTCGTAGCTTGGGTATTATGAATGGAGCTGCCATGCACATAGAAGTGGAGCTAGTGCTGTGACACACTTCCTTTGGGTTTCTACCCAGTAGTGAGAGTGCTGCATGATAGAGTGGGCCTATCTTTAATTTTTTAAGGAGTCTCCACACTGATTTCTATAAAGCCTGGACTAATTTATACTCTGACTAAGGATGTGCAAGGGTTTCCGCATCTCCAATTTTTATTTATTTTTTCTTGTGGTAGTGGAGATTGAACCCAGGTTCTCTGCCCTGAGCTACAACCCTATGGCCTCTTTATTTTAAATTTTGAAAACGGGTCTTGTTAAATTGCCAAATTACCTCAGTTGGGCATGAACTTGAGCTTTCCTACCTCAGCCTGGAATGCCAGAATAGCATGTGTGGACCACCACTCCCACATTATCGTCACCATTTGTATTCTTTGAGTTTTGATGACAGCTGTTCTAAGAGGTGTGAAGTGACCTGTCTTTATGGTTTTGATTTGCATTTCCCTGATGACTGATGATATTGAACACCTTATCCTGTACTCCTGGAGAACTGTCTGCTCAGGCTCTTAACCTGTTTTTCAAAGTGGGTTGTTCTCTTGCTATTGAGATGTTTGAGTCCCTCACACAGTTGAAGTATTACCTTCTTATCAGGTAATAGCTTGTAATATTTCATGCCATTCCATAGTTTCTCTCTTCACTCTGTGGGCTGTTTTCTTTGCTAGGGAGTACTTCTTAGTTTGATGAAATTGCATTTATCTGTTCTTGATTTTGTTGCCTGCACTTTGGGATCTTACCCGAATGTGATCATGGCACTTCCTCCTATTTTCTTCTAGTAGTTCTACAGTTTTCTTTCTATATTTAAGTCTTTGATCAATTTTGACTTGAATTTTGAGATTGGTATCTAATTCCATTCTCTTGTGTGTGGACATCCATTTTTCCCAACACCATTCATTGAAGAGACTGTCCTTTCTCCATCGTGTGTCCTTGGTGTGTTTGTCAAAATTTGGGTGATCTTCATGCAATTAAAATGGCTCTTGGCAAGCATTTGGTAAGTATTTGTTAAACAAATAAATAACATGTGACCTCATTGAGACTCCTGGGCTGGTAAGGCCTGGGGCATGTGTGCACTGCACCTGTCTTTCTGTAGGAAGGATATATTTGCACCGTGGGAGGACTGTTTTTCATTTCATAGAGTCACACCCAGGCTTCTGAAGATCTGAAGCTCCATACTCAGAAAAATTTGGCTCTTAAAAATCTAGAGAAAAAGGTATTCTCCTTTTGAAAATTCACTCTATGGGATGAATGTCCTGTGCTCAGTTAATGCCGCTGCATAGACCATGGGGCAGGGGGCAGTGTCTGTGAGATTTCAAGAAGAGCTGGAGGATGATGTCACCTGTGCTTTAGAAATACTTTCATTCCAAATGACTAAAATACAAGTTTTGGTGCATATAGAGGAGATACCCAACTACTTGCAAAATTCCACTGTTTCCTTCTCTGAAGACTTATCAAAACCATGCTTTTGTATTATTAATTATTATTATTATTATTTTATAGTATGTGAACCCAGGGCCTTGTATATTTGGCAGGCATGCTTGGCCTTTTTTAAAAAAATAATCCCAGGCCTTTTTAAAAGTTAATTTTGAGACAGGGTCTTGCTAATTTGCCCAGGCTTCCCACACACTTGTAACCCTTACCTCTCAGCCTCCCAAATGGTGGGATTACAGCCATGGGCCACTACACCTAGCTACCATATTATTTTAAATTAAAGCATGCAGGTCAAATACTTGTGATCCTGCTGTGGTAGGGAAGGCAGAGGGAGGGAGGGGGGTGTGTGTGTGTGTGTGTGTGTGTGTGTGTGTGTGTGTGTGTGTGTGTGTGTTTTCACACTTGCATGTTTCTGCACAGGAATCTACTCTCCTGAATAAGAGTCTATTGTATCTCAGGGAGAAAAGTGAAAGACCGTGTGGCTTGGATGAGAGCCCCACCTCACCCCTCACTGAGTTCTCCAAGCGTCCTTTTCCTTCTCCATTCCTCTTCTCTGTCTCTACAATAAAGGCAGGTGCTTAATTAGAGCCTTTCAGCACATAGAAGTTAAAGAAATTTGAACTCTATAAAACTGAAAGAATGAACCCATCCCCATCCAGCCAAAGAGGAGGAAGTGGAGTGGCCCTTGTGTAAAATTTAATCAGGCCCTGCTAAGTAATGACGTCAAAGCTGTGACAGGTGACGTACATTCCCAAGAAGTCCACCACTGCTGGCAGCCTGGAGCAGGCCCACGTCCTCAGCATAGAGTTGACAGTTGATTGGTGGGAGCTGCTTGCAGAGAGTGACCTTAGAGAACAGGAAGGATGTGAGGACCTAGCAGTGACGCTAGCAGCTGGGAATTAATTTCTGTCATGGACCTCTGGAAAGTCACATTTGATGTGCAGTTTTACAATAAGCTTCTGTTGCATTTTTTATGCTCTGTTAAAGATTAGCCACACACAGAGGTTTTGAAGAACCACCATTTGATTACGCTCTGAATTCTGTGGTCAGGAATTTGGGTAGGACTTGGAGGAAACAGTTATTTTTGCCCCACACTGTCTGGGACCAGCACAGGAGACCCAAAGGTTGGAGGGGAGTTTAAAACTAGGGACTGGAATCACGTGAGGTTCTTCATTCTTCCCACACAGAAGATTCAAAGACGGGGGCCACAAATTAGTTTTATCTATGGCTGTCTACCAAATCGTAACAGCTAAGAGTAACATGCAGGCATGATCTTAGAGTTTCTGTGAGTCGGCAATCTGCTCATGAGTTCCAATCAGGAGCTAGAGTTTTGCTGAATACTTGGCTGGTGAAGCCTCTGCACCTACACTCACTTGCATGTTTGTTGATGGGGTCCAGTTCTTGCTGGGTTGTTGAACTGAGGTTCAGTTTCCTGGTTGACTGTTGGTCGGTTTTCCTCAGACCCCTGCCTTATGTGACTCCCATATATGTCCACTTGCTACATGCAGCGGCAAGGCAGAGAGTCCACATACAGACAGGCATTATCATCGCGTGCAATGTTTTCATATGAGTACATCTCACCATCTTCACAGTATTCTTATACTGAGGACCAAGTTGTGGTCTCACTCTTGCTCAGGAGGAGGGCACTGTGGGAGGGTGTGAACCCTAGGGGCCATCTTAGCATTTGTTTGCCCTGACCGCCTGTCAGAGGGATTACATCAGTCTGTCAGTGCGGTTTACCTTTCCCAGGACACAGCTGCCTCAGGAAAGTCAGGCTTCCTACAGGATGGCCCAAGGTTCCAAGCACAAACTTTGTGATGTGTACAGTGAAAGCCAGAGAGGCTTTCATGCCTCATTCCAGGATTCTGCCGCACACCACATCCACAGAGGTCTGCTGGTGGAAACAGTCATAACCCCACCCAAATGCATTGGGAAGAGGGTTAGATTCCACCTCAGGAGAAGACAGCCCAGGCCCACTACAGAAGAGCACACAGAAGGGGAGATGTCACTGCAAGCGCTTGTGAGCTCTGCCCACCTGCACTGTCAGAAGCCTCAGATGTCCTGCCCTGGGACTTCTCCTCAGGCTCATGTGGATGGAGAGCAAAGTGACGTGACCGGGAAGGAAGCATGGCCTTCTGAGGTGAGCGCATAATTCATGATTCATAGTGAAAGTGTGCATTAGTAGTAATCACACTAAGACAAAGACATTAACCAGAACTGTACAGGGCAAACCCCGGACCTGCCACCATTCTGCCACTCCGGGATCCTGTGTGGCCGGGGTCACACTGTTGTGTGAACTTTGCCTGGGAGTCCCAGGGGTGTCCAGCAGGATGAAGCACAGTGATCCTTCATCACAAGAGATAAAGCGCTCTGAACGAGCCCTTTATGCTTAGGCGCATGTGGTCAGGGAGGAAATTTAGGGGCACACAAGACCAGTTGTTTGTTCAGTTCCAAGGGACAAAATGCTTATCCAGTTGCAATAATGAGACAAAGCACAATGTCTATTGACTCATGAGAAGAGAAGAAGTTGAACTTCCAGAGAAATACAGCCTTAGTCTTGACGAGGTTTAGAGGTTTTTAATCTTATCAAGACTGTTTCTTCCCAGTTTACCTCTATGTTAGCTATATTCAGGCAAGCTTTTTTCAGATGCTACCTTTTGGCTTGTCTAGACTTGATATCTTCTCAGTAATCTCACTGGAAAAGTTTTGTTTCAAACTTGAATAAGAATCTCATTGGCTTGGTCTTTTACTTAAAATTTGAATCCATTTGGGGTCTGTATGATACGTACATTGTGTCAACCAGGCTGAATCAGGTAGGGCAGTTCTCAGCGCTCAGCGCAGGGCCCAGGAACTGAGGAAGGCTCTGCATGAACTGCTATTGTTTACCTTGGGGCCAGCTGAATATGGACTGAACCCTCCAGTAACTGTGAGCTAAACAAACTTTTCCTTCCTTCATTTTGGGTGTCTGGTATTTGTCTCAGCAACAAGTAAAAAGTACTAAGACAAGGTCAAAGGGATGGAATAACCCGATTCATCAGGGCTGGGTGATTGGTTGATGTCTTGGGGTAGAATAACTCCACTAAGAATACACAGAATAAACATGCCATAAAGTCTGTTGTTTAAGAAAAATTGAGACACAAACCAGGTGTGGTGGTCCAAGCCTATAATCCAAGCACTTTGGAAGACTGAGGAAGGAAGACTGCAAGCTCAAACCCAACCTGGGCAGTTAGTGACTTAGCAAGACTATCTCTTAATATATATATATATATATATATATATATATATATAATATATATATATATATATATATATTTATATATATATATATATATTTATATAATATATATATATATATATATATATATATTTTTTTTTTTTTTTTTTTTTTTTTTTTTTTCCCAAAGCGCAGCGGTTGCAGATCAGTGAGAAGGCCCAGGGTTCAATCCCCAGTACTGCAAAGAAGTGAAATAGAGGGTCTGTAATGAAAGTGAGAGGAAACAGAGAACAGATGCCTCCTCTGGCATTTGTTCCCAGTAAAGTAAGGAGAGTAGCCTTGGGTGGAAGAGAGAAACTGGCCCTGAGAGTATAACTGCTGATGCCAGAGCTGTCCAGCTCTGTCATTTCTCATGACAGGGCTATGAAGTCAGCCACGCTGGTTGACTCCTCACTCTCTGACAGATGCAGAACCTTCAGCGGATTGGCAGAGGAAGAAGGTGCCTGCATTAGTTATCTGTTGCAGCAGTGACGCTGTGTAACAAGCCACCCTACAACTCAATCCCCTGAAACATGGAGCATTTATTTAGCTCACAAAAATTGAATCTGGAAATTGAATCTGGATGATCCTTCTTGTCTCGTCCAAGTGCTCTCAGCCTCTGAGGGTGACTGGTTCTTGGCTGGGTGCACTCACACATCTGGTGAGAAGCTGTGGTCACTGCTGTGTTCTCCTCAGTCCTTCTGGAAGACTACCTTGGATATGTGCTCATGGAAAAACCAAGAGTGTAGAACTGCAAATTTGTCTGCATAAAGCACTTTGTAAAGCTCTGTTGGTGTGAAGTTCGCTAAGTCCCTGGGCAAATCAAGTCACGTGGTTAGGTGCAGACTCTGGGATGGGGACAGAGACCCCATCTTTTAAGTAAGAAGAACTGTGAAGTCACATGACAAAGAAAAATAGTTTCAAGGAAGTGGGGGAGAATTAGGGCCTTTAATACCTTCAATTACCTACAGATCAAATGGAGAGAGTGACTTCTCTTGCTCCTCTGAGTTTACTAACTATAGATGTGTGGATTTTGTTTCTCAATAGACTGTGGAGGGGCTGGCAAAATGGCTCAGCGGTCTAAAGCGTCTGCTTAGGCAAGGTTGGGCAGTTGCAGGAGACCGCAATTTGATCCCCAGCACCATGTGCCACACCAGCCCTGCCTTCAGGGTGGACTGAGCCATCAAAAAGTAAATAAATAAAATAAAATGGATTTCTAAAGAAAATTAGACTGTGGATAAAATTCAGAAAGTATTAATCATCATTCTACCTTTATTAAAATAGCTTTTAATTTTTTTTCCTTCAGCTGCTATATAAAATACCATAGTATGGTGGGTTACCAAAAAATTAAAAGTAGATTTAGCACATATCCCTAAGGTAGCAAAGCCCAAGCATCCATTATGGGATGAATGGGGAAGCAACATGTGGTGTGTCCATACCCTAGACTATCATTGTGCAGTCTTAAGAATCAATGCAATTCTTACACAGCATGAACAAATCTTGAAAACAGTCTGCTGATGAAATAAGTCAGACACATCAAAACCAAACATGATATAATTACATCGATATAGGTTTTCTAGAATAGTCTAATGCATAGAGACAAAAAAATAGAATGGTGCTCGTCAGGAGGGCTGTCTTAGTCACTTTCTTGTTGCTAGGACACATATCCCGTGTCACGGGTAGAGCTTGTGGCCACCCAGTTCCAAGGCAGAAGATAGCACAGCAGAAGGGAACAAGGGAGGGAAAACTGCTTGCATCATGGTAGCCAGGAAGTAGAGAGCTCGGGGAGGAGCCAGGAGGGCGAGCACCCTTCCAGGTCAGTGCCGCTGCATCTCCACTTCTGACCACACCACATTCTCTAACGGTGAGTCAGCTACAGTGACCCCTGATCTAATCACTGTCCTTAAGCCCTGCCTCTGTGTGCTGGAGGTTTTAGGGGGACCTTCTTGATCTACACTATCATGGCTTGTTGGAGGTAATGAGGACTCAGTATTTAATGGGTACCAAAGTTTCAGTTTGAGATGATGCAAAAATTCTAGTGCTGATGGGCCTATAATGTGAATGTATTTCATATCACTGGTGTATATGCTTCGAATGCTTAAAATGGCAAATTTTATGTCATATATATTTTACCACAATTCAGCAAATGCTATTCCTTCTTTCGATGTGAAAGTCAAGGTTTGGGTTGAGCCACCAATTAATCAGCCAATATATTTTCCCTGTCAATTTACGTAATCATCTATACTGGCCATACAGAAATCATTAGTTTGGTAGCCTACTTCAGAGACCTAAATATTAAGCTGGGGAAATAGACTGTTAAAATAGTAAGGCTAACAAGGATAATGGATAATTCAAGACAAGTTGGTCACCATGCCAAGTGATGGGCCAGTGTCTGCTGCAGGACTTGAGAAGTGGGGAGCTGTTAAAAATGCAGATACCAGACTGGGTGTGGTGGCACATGCCTATAATCCAAGCGCTTGGGAGGCTGAAAACAGGAGGCTCACTACAAGTCCAATCTGTGTAGTGAGACCCTGTAGACAATGTACTAAAAACAAACAAACAAATAAATCTTACAAGATGCAGATACCCAGACCAGAGATGTAGCCCAGGGGCACAGCTCTTGCCTGGCAAGTGCCAGGTCCTGAGTTCCATTCAGGGTACCAAAAAAAGGCAGATAAGTAGGCAAACTGAGGTACTGCTGCGCGTGTGTGTGCGTATAAAATCTGTCTTTTCTCAGAACTATTTGCAAATTTCATTGGAGTGTATGTACTTTCTCAGAGCAAAAGCATTACCTTACACAATGTGAAAACAGTAATCAATTCAAAAATTTAACACAGATCTATCTTTTACAGAAATGAAAAGAACCAAGAGATGGAAGGAAGGCACGTGAGTAGAGAAGAATGGGATGAAAGAATTCAGGTGTGTTCTGTGTGTGGACCCGCTCCCCATGGTGATGCAAACGTGAACTCATAAAGATCTTAAGAATTTAACTCAAATACATACTCTTTTTCAATATTCTACCATCTATGTTAAAATTTCACCAGTTGTCCCCCAAAAGTCCTTCATATTACTTTTCCCCACTCTGATCCAAGGTCCAAAAACAACAACAAAAAAGTGATGCAGGGAGCTGGAGAGATAGCTCAGCAATCTAAGCACCTGCCTGGCAAGTGCAAGGTCCTGAGTTCGATTCCTGGTACCTCATGCCCTGCCAGCCTTGGAATGCTGGACACACCGTGCTGGCCCTGAAACCAGGCATGGTGGTGCACACCTGTAATCCCAGCACTGAGGAGGCTGAGACAGGAGGATACCTACAAATCTGAACTGTGTAGCAAGATCCTATTTTTTAAAAAAAGTGCTGCAGGTTTACTTTAGAATCCAGGTAATTATGCTGTGTATTCAGTTGTTTCAATGGGAAGCAGTTTAGGGTTTCATAACACGTTTGTGAAGATGCCAGACCAGTTGTTTTGTAGCCTGTCCCTTTATCTGGGTGTGTCTGACATTTGTTAGACTGGATTCTGGCTATGCACTTCTGGCAGGGGTTCTACATGAGTGCTATCAGTTCCGGGTACATCCCATCGAGGGGGATGTTGTCTGTTGTCCAGTCAGGGGAGAAAGACCCCTGCTGTAGTCCCTTTCTGTGCCTGCTCTCCTTACCTGCTGAGGGCCAGAACTAAGGGGCAGAACTGGGTGGAGTCGCAGTCCAATCTCATTTCTGACCTGCCCCCCACACTGGCTGGTTTTACAGATTAATCCACCTAGATCCCTGTTCTGGTTAGCATCACCATTGTGAATGCCTGGGATTTCCACTGTGCGTAGGCCTTCGCTGAGTTTTATAACCCACATATAAAATACGCATGTATATTATTAGGCCCATTTAACAGGTATGAAAACTGGGGCTTGGAAACAATGATATCATAGGCTTAGGCTTTAAAACCCACTCAGCTCACAGGGGACACTGCTTCTGCAAAGTCCTTGCTTTTGGTCGGTCGTTCCACACTTCAAAGCCCCCTGTGTCACTTTAACTTAGATGTTGGTACCGAGAATCAAACTCATGACCTTGTGCTCACCAGGCAGGCTCTGTGCTGCTGAGCTATATCCCTGGCCTCCTGTTTCATTTTAAAGGGATCTTCTACCAGAATCCTTTCACTACCTTTGAGCAAAGCTCCCAGGATGTTTGGGACCAAAGGCCTCTTCTGGGGCGGCTTCATCTCTTAACCCCTTCTGTTGTGACACAAGCTCGACATCTGTGGTCAGCTCAGCATTCTAACTCAGCTTTCCCGAATGTCATCAGCTGCCAGGAGGAGGAAAGGCAGCTTCAGAGTGTGGCCGCCGGTCAGGCCCGGGCACCTGCATGTGCCTGACGTCAGGGAGTCTGCATATCCCCTCCTGAGGGTACCGTGCCTCTTCCTGTCCCTCAGTGTGGCTCCCAGGCTCTGTGCCTCATTATGTGACTCTGCCCCCTTGGCCTCAGATGATCTGCTCTGGTGTCAATGATTGGCCAATCATCTTCCCTCTCTAGAGAGCTTGGATTGGTGCCCAGAGACACCAGTCAGCACCTGTAGTCACTAGGAGGCCTGTGGGCGACATTTTGACTGTAGGCCCAGAGAAGCAGAGACCACGTGTATCAGGCGTGGGGATGAAGAGAAAGATTACAGGACCAGATGTCAGGAGCCCTGTGGCGCAGAGTGACAGGAAGAATCAGCCTAGTTTCTGAAGCTTTTCTGGTCCTAATTTGAACTTCCTGAAGGCTTTTTTTTTTTTATTTCCTGCCCTTGAGTACTACTCCTCAATTTAACAAAATAACATCTTTTTTTTTTTTTTTAAGTATGACTTGTTTGTACTGATAGCAACTGAAAGGGTCTCATAAAGTGAGACATTTTTCTGAGACAGAAACTAAGGCCCAGAGATGAAGATAGAAGTCAAGCCCACAGTCCACGGAAGGCAGGGGTGGGAATTCCGCCAGCCGACCATGGGGTGCTGTATCTGCGTTAGGTGCTTTCTAGAAACTTCACAAGTTCTCTCACTGGTCTGCAGAGCACCTGCAAGGCAGATAACACCTGCAGCACCATTTTACAAACGAATGAGCAAGAGTAGGGAGGAAGTTGTGTACTTGAGATTCTGCAGGTTGGGCCCAGGGCAAGTCTTGAGATTCAACGGGTGGGGCTCTTCAAGGTGCCCTTTGCAAGTGTTTGGGGGTCAGTGGGCTGGGCAGGGAAGGGGCAGAAGTTTCCAGAATTTGATCATTGAGGTCCGTCGGGTTGCACTGAGGACCTTCCAAAGATGGGAGAACCTTTGGAGGTTCCTCCTGGACCACATGTCCACCGATATGAGTGCTGGTCTTTCAGTGGTCACTCGGCAATGCTAAGTCTTAGAGACTATTTTATCTCAGAGCAGGTCTGAGCTCCCCTGAGCTTCTACAAAATAGACTGGCTGCCTATACCTCTTCCTCCACCCTCTCTTGAGCTGTGTTAGTGTTTATCAGAGCCCTCCTCTCGTTTTTCTTCATGTGACATGGATTTGGGTCACCTCATCACACTGATCTTGGCATCACTGCTCCTTGCAACTGAGAGGGTAAGATAAGACCACAGTGCACCTGGTGGGACCATGGCCACCTTCCACAGTTTCTAGCCACTTTCTTGAGCAGGTCCTTGGGACACTCTGAAAGTTTCATTTGACTTCTGCTTGTTGAGAAACAGGGTGACTGCCTAGCATTTGATATGGTTTGGGAAATACGTAGTTTTGTTTGTTTTAGGATAGATTCTACTAGGTTGTGCGGGCTGACCATGAATTCACAGTGATCCTCCCGTCTCAGTCTCCCAAGTACTGGGATTACATATATGGATGGTATATATATATATATATATATATATATATATATATATATATATATATATATATATATACCATCATACCCAGATTTGTGGCTTCATTCATAAATTGGATTTTGTCAGAAAGACATCAAGCTGAGTCATTATTTCCTAAGCACACCCTCCCACCCACCCACCTGGGATGGTGAAGAGGGGACACATTCTCCTGGGCTGAGTCCCCTGGGGGAAGAGCTTTGCTGTGGTGGTATTGAAAGCTTCCGGATTTCTGTCCAGATGTGTTAACAGAAGACCCAGTGCCATTGGCGGTGGGATTCAGAAAGAGCTTGCAATGATTCCAGCAAAAGAAGGCTGAGAAAGACCATGGCTTTACAGGTCAGAGGTCCCTGGAGCCGGGCTACAGGTCATTCCAGGTTGGGGCCACTGAACCCTTTTGAGAAACTGGTGCAAATCAAAAGATTTCCTCTCCCGAAATGCACATGTAGATATAAGTTTTCTTAAAGAGCAGTTAATGAGTTGTCAAAATTAATGAAGGATCCTAAGGATCTAGAAAGATCCTGCCATCTGATTAAAAGCCTGAGGGGAAGGATGCTTCCAGCCACCCTCCAGCAGAGTGTCATTCCTGCTAGAGTCTTCATGCCCTACCCCTTCTCCCCCCCATGGGTGAGTTCTTCCTCTTTCTCCTGCTCCCACGCATGTTGCAATGGTTTTACAAAGGTAGTTGGCATCCCTCGGCAATGTGCCAGAAACGCACATTCATGGTTTCTAACCCAGACTAAATGAATTGGACACTCTGGGCTGGGGCATGGAGGTCTTTGAACAGGGCCTCTTGGTGATCCGAGGCCTGCTGCTCACATTTGGGAAGAGCTTCCAGAAGCCACTGTCCTCCGTGTGGAGTGTCTGCCCTCGGAGACACACTATGTCATCTTCATATTTATATATAGCAAGTGCTCAATGAAAGTCTACTCCATCAGGTCTTCCTGACTCCTGGGCTAGATTTTTCCTTAGTATGACTGAGACAGCCTGTTATTTAGGGGCCAGCTCCTTTCTACTGCAGGACTGGGGAGCTCAGGCTTGGCCTAGGCAGAGGAAGGGGCCTGGCCTTCAGACAGGTGTTGGGCAACTGTCATTCAGTTATGGAGCCAGAGACATGGAACCTGGGGCATCCCTCCAGGCACCAAGGCCCCCAGCCGCCTCATGCATGGCAGGCTGGCAGGCAGGGGCTACCTGGCAGCTTGTATACCCGGCGCTCCCAGGAGCTCAGCTCTGCCAGACTCTGCAGGCTGCTGGCTCCCTCAATGCCTGATCCATACCAGCCTTGGCAGGGGCTGCCAAATCTCTGCCAGGGATCACTTGCCAGGCTGGTAGGAAGAGAAATGGCTACTTTTTATTTTTAATTAATCTCCATCTTTGGCGGGGGGGGGGTTGGAGGAAGTAGTTTATGGGATTCTTTTAACTTCTCATGTGTGTGTGCATGTGTGTTAGGAAAGATGAAATTTGTGTTAATTCCATTTTCCCCACGAAAGGCCAAATTCCCACAGATTAGGTCTCCAGGGAAAGTGGATACGTAGTTAAAGAATAATAACTTTGGAGAAGCTGTAAGGGAAAAAATTCCATAACTATTCTCATATTGACCCAATTCTTTAAATATAAAATAAAAAAGAAGAAAGAAAATTTAAGGTTGGGGCAAAGAAAAGACATTTGTCTATTCTTAATTTCCAATGCTTTTATTTTTTGAAAGTAGTGTTACTTCCTCTTGGGGAAGAGGAAAGAAAGATTTTGGTTCACCTGTCATCTTATAGATAAGCAATTTTTCAACTTTTTATTTCAAAAACCAATCAGGTGGGCAAGATGCAGGAAGGATTCAGTAATCTCTGCCTCTCTATAGGGCAGGCCCTTTGCACTTTCAATTAAAAACAAACAAACAAACAAATTGTTCTTGGGGGAGACACTGAGGAAAACAGAAAACAATTCTTTTTATAATCCTTCTTTTCTAACACGTAAGGCCGTAATTCCTCAAATTAAAAAAAAAAAAAAACATTCAATTCTTTTAGAATGTTGGAAAGAAATCTCCTTCACCTTGTAGTTTCCATAGAAGCAGTTTCTCAAAGTTTTCTTTCCTGTATCCTGGGACTGGGGCCTATAGATGCAGAGGCTGACCCTGCTTCACCTTAATGTCTCTTCTCTTACATTAGGATCAGGTTTTCAAACTTCAAAAAAATTATGTATTTTTAATTTGGCAGGAGTAGGTAGAAAGAGAGCTCTTCTAGCATCACACATACAAGTACATCCTCATGTCGTTAAAAATCTGGCCAGGGGGCTAGAGAGTCACCTTAGCCCTTCTTGTCTGACTTTGGACCAATTCTTCAAACTTTTATTTCCTAGGAATTTGGTAGGGGTGCAGGGCAGGGCACTAGGAATATTCCCAGCAAGCCTTCGGATGCCTCCTTCAGGCTCGCTTTGCAAAACTTTTATTTTAAACACCAATCTGATTTTTTTGGGGGGTGGGGAGGGGGTAAGGAGTTCCCATTAACCCCTTGTGTTCCGTCAAGCGCGGGCTCCCCAAACTTTTTTCCCAACCAGAAAATGACATTTCTGAGGGGCCGGCGGAGCCGGGGAGGGCGGCAGGGAGCCGGGGGGCGGGCGCGGGGGCGCGGCGCGGGAAAGTTTGGGGGGCGGGCGGCGGGCGCGCCCCGGGCGGCCGGCTTTGTGTGCGGCGCGGAGGCCGAGGCCGAGGCCCGGGGCTAGCGGGCGGCGCGGCGAGGCCGGCCGGGCTGCGGGGCGCGGGGGGCGGCGGCGGCCCCGCGAGGGCGGCCGGCGGCGGCGCGGGGGCGGGGGCGCGGCGCGGCGGCCGGCCGGCCGGGTGGGGGGCGAGGGCCGGCGCCCCCCCGCGCGCCCTGCGCCCCCGCCCCCCCGGCCGGAGCGGGGCGGGCGGGGGAGGGAGCGGCGGCGGCGGCGGCGGCGGCACGGGCATTGTGCGCGCACCAGCAGCCCGGCCCGGGAGGAGCAGGACGCGCCGGGCCGCCTCCTCCCGCACGGACCCATGAACCAGCCGGGCGGCGCGGCGGCTCCGCAGGTACGACGGGGGCCGGGGGCAGCACCGCGCGGGGGACCCCGGGGGCCGGCCCGGGGCTGCGCCACTTCAGCGCCGGCTTTGCAGGATGCAAAGTGCCCGGGCGCGTTTGCGGGCTTTTGTGGGCGCAGACCGGAGGGCTGGGGTCCGGAGAGCCCCCCCCGGGCGCTGCGGGATGTGGGGAGGGCTGGGGCGGCGAGGGGCGCCTCTCCGGGGCTCCCCACCCGGCGCCCCCTCCAGCCCCAGGCTCGGACCGGAGCCCAGAAAACAAAGCGGCGAGAGAACAGAGCAGCCATTTCAGTTTGGACAATTCACATTTTGCAAAAATGCAACCCCGTCCAGCTCTCCCCCCTCCTCCCTAAATTTGCAATTTCCCCCTGACCCTTTCTGCGATCGCAGTCCCCGGTGACCCCCTTTCGCGAGAGCTTTCCTTCCAGGCCCCCCATCTTTGCAACAATCTTTTTTTTTTTAGGCCATATTTCCCTTTCTCAATTTTTTTTTTCTAATTTTTCTTCAAACGGTAGTTTTTTCCCATTAAAACGACGCCACCTAGAGGATACTATTTTGTAAATAAAAAAGAAATTAAAATTGAAAAGAAATATTTTTATTTCTTATTTTTTCAAAAGTTTACTCTAAAAGGCAGTAGAAGGGAAAGGGATTCTTTTTTATTTTCTTTTTGGAAATGAAAATTTTCACTTTGATCTTTGCAGGAGCATGGAGAAAATTTTTATTTCTGAAGCCAAATCCATAGTATGTAAATAAAAATTAAGATGAAATTTCAATGAATTCAGTTCTAAGAGGGGAAAAGCAAAAAACCTCCTAAAAGCAAAGTCATTGTAACCACCCAACGCATTTTAGTTTGAGAAAAAAACTAATTGGAACGAGAAAAGGACGGAAATTGTTGAGTTTAGGGAAAACTGGAAGAATTGGCTTTATGAAGCAATTAGAAATTGCACTTCATTGTAATTTGGAACTTGTTTAGCTCAGCGGGCAAAAATGGCTTATTTTACCTTTTTTCAGTATTTAAAGTTACTCTATTTCCAAGAAAGAAGGATTTAAAAAAGAAAATAGCCCTTAAGTGTTGGCTTTGGACACACCCAAAAATTGTAGGTTTTTTTTTAATTTTTCATTTACATTTAACTGCATTTAAATCCTAACATTCTAAAGAAGAAACAGAAGCTGGGAAAAGTTAGAGTGAAATCCTATTCTTCTTTTTTCTGGATTTGTTGGGGTTTGTGTGTGTGGTTTTTTTTGTTTGTTTGTTTGTTTTGATGGAATAATTAAGACTGTTTTCTGATTTTGTTTCCTGAAGGATCTAGGCATTTCTTTTCTGTTGTTGTTTTATCCAGAAAATGTCAGGAACCTTTTTTGAGCAATATGCAGTGGAAAAAATGTAAATTCATATATTGTACAAATTGAGTGGCTCAGATTTGTAGGAGAGACCGCCATTAAAATAAGATATGCATAATTAACATTATTATGAAAAAACTAACGGTGGATTCACAGAGGCTCCTGTCTTAGGACATGCAACAGAGTCGATTGATGAGGACCAGGATGGAGGGGTCCTTGGTGAGGGAGGGAAATTTCCCCTCTCTATCTTGTTCATGCTTCCAATTTGAAAAATGTATTATTATTATTTTTTCAATCCAGATTGGTTTCAGGCCTTTTTGATTCTGATGTGGCATTGGTAGTTTATTAACATTTTTTATTTTTAAAAAATTTGATTACTTTCAGATGGAGAAAAAAATCCATTAGCCTTGATCATTTTGGGGGATTTGTCACAAAAAAAAAAAAAGGAAAAAAAGAAAAAGAAAAAAGAAAAAAAAAAAAAAAAAAAAAAAAAAAAAAAAAAAAAAAAAAAAAAAAAGGAAAAAAAAAAAAAAAAAAAAAACACCCATAATTTTTCCCAATTTAAGAAAAAAAGAAAGAGGGAAGGGGAGAGACAAAAATTCTGTTTCTTAGCCACCTTACTTAGTAGAACATTTTGTTGGAAGAATGAGATAAACGTCCATCTCAGCTGATTCTAGCAGCAAAAGTGATTTTTTTTTTAAGAAAAAGAAATCAATGCAAACAAAAGCCAAACCCAAAGGTACTTGTCTTTAAAATATGGAAGCACCTGTACAAACAGTATTTCATATGGCATTTTTGGTCTTAAAGTGAATCAAATGAAGGTGAAACAAAAAAGAAAATTTTTTTTTTCCAAAGACAAATATTGACTGAATTGAATTGTGACAGATGGAAAAAAGATCCCTACCCAAGAGGAAGAGTAATTTATGGTACGTTAAAATCTGGAGTGAATTTGCTGGGGATTTGAGTATTAAACAAACAAAAAAAAGCTTTTTAGAAAGTTCTCATTTTTCTATCCTAAAGGTTATATTGATAGCATTTGCAGAGCGAGATTGTGTGGGGCTTTCAGTAGGGAGCTCATGGTGGGTCACAGGCCAAGCAGAGGGAATTCCAGGTTCCTGTGACCAGCCCTAGCCCTCAGCTGCTCTTGGAAGAATTGGTGGCCCCAGCTCATGGCCTCCCACCCTGTTTAATGAAAATTGAATTTCTGAGGAGATACTAATTCTGTAAAATATATTTGACAGTGGCATGGGATTGACATTCCCCATCATCGCCATTGCATTTGAGAGGATTTTTTTTTTTTTTTCATAGTAATGAAATCCTTCAGGGCTGACTGGCCACATTCTGACATACTTGGAATGAGCTTATTTTTCTTTTTAAGTAGCATAATTAAAATTTTTTTCCTTTGAATTATTTAGGCCGATACCCAGGACAGTCAAGGAATTTATACTTTCCAAGGGGCTCTGGAGGCTTCATGAGATAGTAGGCCCAAGTTTAGCTGTGATGGAAGAAGACGGGGCTGAGGATGGTGGGATAGGGGTAGGGGCATCTGAGAAAAGATCAGAATTATAGTTAATAGGTTATTTAAGTTACAAGGAATAGAAATATTGCAGCTCATGCATTTATGTGGTCTGGAATCTCTTGACACACAATTCAGATTTCTTCATTTTATTCTGCTGAAATTTTATTCTATTGTCTATGATTTAAAAGTTACCCATGGCTAGAGACTGAAAATCATTTCTGTTTGTATAGACCTTTTTTCTTCCACAAAATTGGTTATTCTGATCATGCTTGTTGTAAAGGAAGTAGAAATGCATGATGGTCTTGTTGGGGGCGGGGCTAGTTCTTTTGTTTCTATTGGTGCTTCTGGATTGAGATCTGACCAGGACTGTGTGTCTCTGCCCTCTTTTAGATGGAATTATGACCAGAAATGGACATAAGAACTAATTTTTATGAGCCTGTGTCTGTTCATCACACTCTGTTATATTATGGGGCAAAAGATCTGGCAAATTGGACTTAAGGAGTAGTAATTTGATGATGGTCTGAGTTATTTTGGTGAAAGATCATTTAAGCTCAGTTTCACAGTGGAGACTCTTATTACTTAATGTTTTGATTTTTTGCCTAAGGAGTTTTTTTTTTTTTCCATCTTTGATAAGGTTTGAAATTTCAAATTCTTGCTTTGCAGCTTGACTTTGGATCAAGCTGGGGAAGGAGGTTGGCATATACCTTGTGCCCCGCTCAGAGGTGAACTTGAACAGGGCTTCTTGGTTTTGTAGGAGTGCAACAAGGTGTCCAGTCAGGGTAGTGCTCACCTCTCCCTGATCCTAGAAGATAATCATGGCTGTTTGATTTGAGAAATAATGTAAAACTCCTCCAATATCAGAGACAGTTTCTTGTGAGCATACTGTCATCCAGAACCCTAACTTTTCACAGTTGTATGGAGATTTCGGTCTCTCATGTTCTTGTGATGCTTCTTGGTGGTGGTGTCTCCTCTGGTGATTTGAATCGGCTCTGTGTGCACTTGGGCCTTGGCCTTCAACAGGTCTTGTTGTGTGACCTTGGGAAAATGAGTTGTCCTTTGAGAGCTGCAAGAAACATTTTTTTTTTTTTTGTATGTGTTTCCAAGATGACTGCTTTACGTTAGAGCAAGAGTATCGATAAATAGGTTTTGTCTCGCATCCTCATCCCAAGGAACTGGTTGCAGCTACTTGGATCACTATGCTGAGGAGGGTTCTGAGCCCATGTCTGGACCTTTTCCCTATTCTGGAGAAAGAGGTGTAGTGATCTGATCATCTGTGTGAGCTTCTTGTTTATCTTACGATGGGTAGACATCAAATCCCTATCCTCTGGTGGGTTGTGGAATCACCTTGGTGGGTCACATTCAGCTTTAAAAAAGAGAGGAGGATAGAAGGGGACAAAAAAACAGAGCCAGTGCAGGGTGGAAGTGAGTATTGTTTCATGAAGCTTATTTGTGGATGCATATTTATAACGTGAAATATATTTACTCTTGTGGATCAAAGACAGTTTGAAAGGTGTTGGACTAGATGAGCCACTGTGACGGTGCTACAAAGCTGCTGTGCTTGATTGCTTCTATTTTCTTTATTGTCTTGATTCACGACTTAGTGGACTTCCAGTGACCTGTGTGGAGTAGGTGTCCCACACCAACCCTCACTGCAGCCTCTTCAAGGGGCTAGGGAGTCCTGCTGCGTGTGTGGTCAGGCATAGGCTGGTGGCCTGGTAGGGCCCTGGAATGGAAGGTGCTAGATGTTCGGCACCATCTTTGGTTGGCCCCCTCACTGGAGAGGTGATAGAAGGTAGTGTAGAAGCCCTGCCTTGGTGAGGACAGCTGTCACAACTGCTTGAATTCCTTCCTCACTTCGACTTCAAGTTGCTGGAGAGGTTTTTCCTGGAGCTACTCCGTGCTAGCACTGTGTTTTTAGTTTAGATCAGCCTCTGTGTGAGGCTTTATTTTGTGTGAATGAACTTCCCTCCAACAGGATCGCTGTCTCAGAGCTCCCCTTCTCTAAGCATGTTACACCACTGTGGTCCAATAGAAATATAATTCAAACCACAGATTCGAGCCATGCATATAATTTAAAATTTTCTAGTAGTGTATAAAAAAGTAAAGAGAAACAGGTGATGTTGATTATAGTAAAAGAGTTGGTTTAACCCAATATTTGCACAATATATCATCTCAACATGTCATCAGTATAAATTATTATTATTATTATTATTATTAATCAGTGGTGCTGGGGATTGAACCCAAGGCCTTGTGCATGCAAGGCAAATACAGCCCAATATAAAAGATTATTTATGTGACATTTTGCACTCCTTTTTGGGTAGAGTAATTAAGTCTCTGAAGTCCAGGGTGCCTTTTACTCTTTTGGTGCAGCTCAGTTCTGACAGCCACGTTATGAGAGCCTCCTGCTTATGAGATTGGAGGGTGCAGGGCCAGGGGCATGTTCTGCTTGGCCTTGGAGGTCTCGTAACACTTTTCAGCCCTCTTGGTTTCATTGGCAGGGTTTCTCACTTGAGTTCCCTTTGAGGGCATCTCAGCATTCGTGGCAGTGAAGCCCATCCTTCTACCTCTCCTGGTTAACCTGGTCCACACCTCCATCTCATTTGTCTCAGAGTAGGTAGGCCAGAGTGCTGTAGTTGAAAATGACAAGTGGTGGCTAGAAATTCCAGGACAGTGTAGCACAATGCATGTGCTGCTTGAGTTAAGTGCCAGACAGGTCACTCATTGGAGGTGTCGCCTGAAATAGGGATAAAGCTACAAAAGGACAGCAGGTGGCCAAGATCAGAGTCCAAGGGAAGGGAAGAACTTAAGGGGAAAAGATGGCCTATTAAAGAAATGGTTTCTTCACCAAGAACATGGAACCACCAGGAAATCCCTCCAGATGGGCCTAGCTCAGATACATGGACATTGTCTGGCATTCACTCCCATTGGCAAGATGGACAGCTGTCTTTGAGGTCAGCCAGACCAGAGCTTGTGATCTGCTCCCTTGAAGCATGATTAACTTGGTGTTACCTTGGGGAAGTCACTTCTGGTTTTGGAACCACAACCTCTGCATCTGGAAATTGGGGGTGAGGAGAGTAAGGATTGTGGTCTTGAAAGTGATTTCAAGCTTCATGATTAAATGAAGCTGTGTGTGCGTGTGTGTGTGAAAATCCCCATGTAGGCTAGGCTCTTTAGGAGGTGGTCAACACTTATTAATTGATTGTTGACCCAGTGGCCTGGAATTCTGCAGCTGGGGAGACTGAGTCACAGCAGAACTACTTTGGGGAGTCCTGGACACTTGGTGACTTATCTTCAGTGGTCAGAGTTAGCAGAGAAAGAATATATATACTCTTTTTTTTCTTTCAAACAGATTGAGAGTAGACTTTGGTGTCAGAGTTGTTCTTAGTACATTCACTTCAAGGATGCTTTAGCTCGCTGGTGATGAACCTATGACGTGTGTCTTGGAGCAGGCTGTTTGCATCACTGAAAGACATAAAAAGTGTACCACCACTGTTCTAGCTCCTCCAAATATTTCTGGGTTTGTTTTTGAGCCTGTGGCCTAGTCTTTAAAAGAGATAAATCTTAATTCTGTTGGGCTTCTGCCTAGAATGCCCTTGCCCTCCTTCAGCTCTGCCTCATGGGAAATGAACCCCCCGGAAGAGTCAGTCCTGTGCCCTGGCTCAAGTCCTGTGGACAAGAAGATGCGATCTGGTTGTTTGCATTTCTGTTTCTCTAGCCAACTGGTGACTTCCTTGAGGATAGAGATCATGGGTTATTCATTTGAAGGTCTGGCTCAGAGCAGCAGTTCAATAAATATTTGATGACTTAATTTGATTTTTGGAAATAGCTCAGTCAGATTTGAGTCCAGTGAAGAGTAGATGGCAAATTTGAATTTGGCCATTTGGTCAAAGTCAGTGTCTTTTTAGGGAGCCATAAGCAACATTTTCTTCATGGCTCGATCTGGAGCCTTTGGTTTCCTTGGAGTAATAAGTCCAAGCAGGATCTTAAGGGAAAACTGTCTTTTCACTGTACATGTCTTTGGGGATTTCTTAAAAAGTTTTTTTGGCCATTTGGACCTTTGCCTTCCTCACCTAGTTTATATATAACGTTTAAAAAGAGTAGAAGATTCTGCAGGAGCTGCACCTAGGTGGCTCATTTGGGCGGGATGGGAGTGCCCAGCCATGTGTGTGCGGAGAGATGTTCTTGGCTCCGTGTCCAGAACTGTATGCCAGGAGCTATTTACAGAACACGGGGACCCCTTAAGCTTGAAGGAGCTAAATGTGTGATTCGATGTTTAACCATAACCCATCTTTGGTTGGATTCTGGTTTGTAGACGCCAAAAATGCAAGGAGACTTTGTAGAAAAAACAGAAAACATCTTTATTGTACCTGCTTAATTTTTTTTCCCTGTGCATTTCATTTAAAATGCCATCATTTTTTTTTTTTTTTAACACTTTCTGGCTCATTTCAGAGCGAGCATGGAATCCCAGTTAAATGTAGAGCAAGAGTCTGTCATGTCCACTTGTTTGCATTTTTGCCCTGCTAGAAGTGAGAATGCCCACTCTGGTATGGTAGATGCATTCTTTTTTGCAGGTTTTCCCGTAAAAGCTCTCATGAAGTCTACAGCGTGTCTCACAGTCTAAGGCATCTTGGAGTTAAGGAAGTAGGGAGTTCTGCTCCAGGTGGGTGCACTATGATCTTAGAGAGTTCCAAACATTCTCACCTCATTAAGTCTGGATGTGGCTTCCGGACCTGCGCAGTGAATGTTGGACCTCGCTGTAAGAGCACTTGTCTCAGAAAGTCTTGCTCAGAACTCCTCTCCTGCCATCTGTTTGGGTAGGTGTCATCATTTTGCTATGACCTGCTACTCGAAGAAGTGTAAAGAGTGAGAGAGGGGAAATCCTGAACACGAGTGGTCCCTTCTGTACAACTGGATGAGCTCTCCCGATGGCAGAATATGTTTCACGTTTGTGAAGCCAGAGTGAGCAAGGATGAAGTGGAAGGGACAAGAATTGGCTCTGTTCTCGCTCTGCCACTTAATCATTTGTGATCTTTGCTGAAGAACTTAATTTCCCTGTCCCCTATTTTCCTTATCACTAATGTGATGATAATAGCGTTACTGATGATGATGGTGGTGGTGATAATGGGGTCGTGAGATGCATGAGAAAAAAAGCTTGGTAACTGGCAAGATCCTTTCCACTTGCAGTGCGTTGTCTGTCATCTAGTGCAAGGACAGTAAATAGGTAGCATATAGGCTACTGTTTCCTGTTCTGAAGCCCATGGCAGACATCACTAATCGATCATGGCATTCTTTTCCATTGAATCTGGCCAGGGCCTCAGAAGGCTTCTAGATATGATGCTACCATTCTGCTGAGGTTGGCACGAGATGTGAAGTCAATTTGTTCTCCAGATTTAATGGGTCTTGTTAGCTCACCACCGCTCTCACACACTGTGAAACTGAGGTCTTGGAAGGAAGATAGAGTGATTTACATAGAACCTTAGCAAAGAGGTAGAACTGTGATAAAAACCTCAGATTTCCTAACCCGTCAGGCGGTTCTTTTCCTGCTATATGCACATACTTGGTGTCAAAAGGAATTAAAGTTAATTTGGTCTTGAGAAATAGGGAGAGAATCCTGGCTCCTCCCTTCCTTGTTATAATTAGATACCCTTGGGGCTGCCATCAAAGCGGGGGCTGGCTGACCTGCTTCTATGCCTCATGGAGGAGTGATCAAGCTTCAAGGGAGTGGGAATGAGGTGGCTGGCTGGAGGGATGTGCCTCCCTCGGTGTGCAGTGCAGATGACCCAGCAGAGAAGGGCAAGGCGGGCCCTGGCGTTCCTGAGACTGTGACTTGGGTTCGTGGCATGTCTGTTATTTCTACCTTGTGAAGCATGCACCGTGATTTTTGTATCTAGGAAGTGGGATGGTAAGAATCCTTAACAGGAATGAAGCTGGATGGCATGTTGGAGAAGGCTCCAGAACCTTATATAGTGTCAATTTTTTTCTGTGTGCCTAACTTTATAACCAATAGTGATCACTGATGAAATACCACTTTGGATAAATTTTGCATAAATTATGTAAACTGACAGTCGCAGACTTGTTCCCGTGAGATTTATTGGTCTTTTCTTGTATTTATTTATCTTTTTGCAGGCCTATGTCTCAAAAAGTTTAGAATCCTGGGGTCTTCCCACAGGGTCTCTGTTGTCCTGTTTTCTTGTCTCCAGCCCTTGTCCTGTTCAGTCATGGGTACGGGTGGCCCTGTTGTGGAGGCACAGGGATTGGGACCCCTGACACCTCCACTTCTGAGTGGGAGAGCAGTCCATTCTAACACCTGCCAGGCTTCCCACAAGCGCCCCCTGAGTCCGTGCACTTGAAAGTGCTTCACAGACAGCGAAAAACTGGAGAAGTGTGTTGGCAACGCCTCCTTTCTTTTCTTAAAGAAGGCAAGGAGGGAGGCAGAGGTGAGCATGGCATTGAGTCGACAGAAAAACGATATAAATATTTTGGCTGACGAAGCAAAATGGAACTTTGGGTTAGCTAAGAGAATAAATGGAATCAGGCTATGCTCAAATTTGCCAGAGAAAGCAAAGGGAAACCCCATTTCTAGTGAAGGGAGCCACAGGTTAGGGGCCAATTTTTGAGGCTAGAGGGCCAATCCTGGTCATGGTTGGCGGCCTAGAGAAAGCTTATTATCTCCCTCAAGGGTGGGAATGAGCACTGCAACCCCCAGCTTGCATTTTGTTGGTAACATCCAAAGTCAGGCTGTTTTAGCAGCTGGGCTGGATGTGTTTTTGTCCAGGACGGTGTGCCTGAGGAGCTAGACATTCTGCCCTGGCTTGGGAGACCTGATGCACAAATTCCCTCAGCATCTGATTTTGGAAAATTGGGGGTGGGCTGAGGGTGGAAATTTGTGATCAGGTGAAATTTGCAAAGAGAAATTTTGATTTTATTTTTTGATTTATTTTGGGCTCAGAGTTTTGTGAGCCAAGGGGTTAATGGACAGTTGGAATGCCCGGAGAGAACCAGTGAAGATGTTTCTTTAATGTCTAGGAATTAAAAAAAATTCACCACCTGGGAAAAATAACTATAAAAATTTAAGGGTATGTATGTGGGTGTTTCTTATAATGTAGGCTGGAAAAACAGAAAGTGAAACTGATCTGAAATAAAACTGAAACTGACCTGAAATGAGGCCACTGGGAAGGGAAGTTTCCCCTGGGTGCTACTCGCCTTAGGTGGAATTTGTTCTGAGACTGATCTTCTTTCTTCCTGAGAGTCCAGAGCCAGAGGCTCATGGAGTTTATCTAAGCCACTGCATCCAGAGCGTTGGGAATCAGGAGTCGCACGTCCCAGTGGAGAAGTGAAATGTGGCTTCTCCGTCTACCTCACAGGATGTAGGGAAAAAAGACTGTAATAGCGATTGTCTATAATTTTTAAGTGTTGATATTGAAATGATAAAGTTTTAGAGAGTAGGTTAAATAAGATATATTGTTAAAGTTCATTTTCACTAGGTTTTTTTTTTAATGTTTTTGTGTTGTTAAATAATGTAACCCTTAGGAACTTTGAGATTAACCCTGTGTGGCTCCTACTGTATTTCTGTTGCACAGTGCGGATCTAAGCCCACCTGTTCCCTCTACAGTTAAGGAAGTGGAACACCAGGGCGGGGGCATGGGTGGCTTCAGCAGGTTCCTGGACACAGGGCAGAACTCAGAACCTGGCATAAGACTGAGACTGATAATGATGCAACGGTGTAGGCATCGCAGTAACTGGTGGTGAGCACAGAAGGGGCAGTGGAAATGCCTGAGACACACACACGGGCCTGGGGTTAGTTTCCCACTTTGTTTATACATTTTCTTAATCATTAGTCAACTACCTGCAAACAAGATGGGCAGAAGCAAATCCAAAAGATGACTTTTGCAACTTCTGTGCCTGCCAGAAGCTTCCAAAGCCTGTTTCATCTTCGACAATTTGAGGTCTGTCTGAATCAGAGCTGTTCGGGGCTGCGAACAGAGACCCAGGCCACGTCACGTCAAGGGCGTGGGATTGCGGCCTGGGGTGGAGGATGGAAGGTAGTCTTTGCTGAGTCATGTTTGGCCCTGTCCCGAGGCTTTTAGAAGACCCTGAGTGTCCTATCTCCCAACTGGTTCAGAGACCTGGCGGGGTGACGCCTCTCCTTTCCTCCCAGGGACAGCAAATCTCCACCTTTCCAGCCAGGCATTCCTTCTTGGAGTGGCTCTGAAAGGAGTTTGAGCCATAATCATTTTCACAGTGTGGCCTTATACATTTTTGTCCTTTAAATCAGAAACTCCATCGAAGTCTGAAGTTCAGCATTCCTGTTTTTCTTGCTTTATTTTTGCAAAGTGGAACTTTTCTACCTTGAAGTGTAATCCTTTACCATGTGCCAAATGCTTACTTAGTATATGCCAAGCACCGGGCAAAGCGTTCAACATCGATTATTTGGTGCATCACCCTGCTTTTTTTCCAGATATTTTCTAAAAATGCACAGGAGTTAAGATTCAGAGAAGAAAGAAATTACCTGAGGTTACAGAGCTGTTTATTTTATTTTTTTTATTTTTTTTTATTTTTTATTTTTTTGTCTTTTTGAGACAGGGTCTCACTATGCAGTTCAGTCTGGCCTTAAGCTCACTTTGTAGCTCAGGCTGGTCTCGAACTCACAACAATCCTTCCTGCCTCAGCCTCCTGAATGCTGGGATTACAGGCATGCGCCACCATGCCCGGCTCTTACAGAGCTGTTTAAGTGGCAGTAGGATTCAAATTCAGCTGGATGCCACAATTGAGCCTTAGCATAGCTTTATTTAAAGTGTATTGAGTTGTTACAGGATCTCACCATGCAGCTCAGGCTCATAGTGATCCTTCTGTTTTCAGCCTCCCCAGTGTTGGGATTACAGGCGTAAGCTACCATGCCCTGACTCTGTGACCAGCTCAGTGTGCCTGGGGGCAGGGCTGGTGCAGCATGTGGTACCAGGGATTGAGCCGTGGTCCCTGAACTTGCCTGAGCTTGCCTAAGCAGGTGCTTTAGTCTCATGAGCTATCTCCCCGGCCCTAGCAGAGCTTTTTGAGAAATGACGTCTTGTTGCACTACACAGTAGAGAAGGTGTAGTGATAGCTGGAGGATGTGAAGCGACCACTGGGGCAGAACTTGACCTGGGGTCCTCAGGCCTTGAGGCCTGTGCCCTCCACTTTAGCTTTCTGGGTCCTTCTGAACCAGGATGTCTTGGGAAGCTGCTCTCCCTACACACTGCAACTTGGGCCCAGGACACACAGCTCTTTTGTCCCCAGCTGTCTGCATGCCTCTGCGCACCAGTAGGTTGTGTCTTCCACGTGCACAAAGTCTTTAATACCGCATTTGAAAACAGTTGCAGAAGGTTTGCTGTAATTAATTACATTTGACATTCTTGGAGTGGGGGCCTCCTGGATTCAGAATGCAAATTTATGCCCAGACAGATGTAAGGTACACTTGTAGCCAAGAGCTCTGGTGTGTCCCAGCCAGGGCCAGCAGTGTCACTCTCTGCCCTAATGGAACTGTAACAGGCAGTGAGAAGTGGAGTCAGGACTCAACCCAGGAAGTATCTGGAGCCTACAAGCTGCTGAGGGAGAAATAGCTCTGGGCTTCTTGCCGGGAACCCTCCTAGCCCGTCTTACATAGGCCTTCTCTTTGAGCCTCCGTTTCCTTTACTGTGCAGTAAGGGCTTAGAGGCCCTGAAAACATGCCCTGTTGGTTCCAGGGAGGACAGGCAGTTAATCAGAGAATTAGAACTTGGACACTTGGCTGTTGGAAGTGTGAATAGCCGAGATGAGACTGGCTTGGAATGGCTAGGTAAGCAGAAAGCCACAGAAAGAAAGACGAGTGCAGGACAAGGCCAGCTGTCCACGGCAGAGTGGTGCTGATTTCCGTGGCCCCACCTGCAGATCTCATCTAGTCTGTTAGTCCCATCCTCCCATCTGCATATTCAATATTCACCTTGTCTTTGTTGAGTATTTATTGCTCTGTAACCGATGATCTCAAAACTTAAGTGATCACTAATAACCTTGGAGGGTCTTTCGTGGTTTCTGTGAGTTAGGAACTTGGAAGTAGCTCTGTTGGTGGGGCTTTGTCTCAGGATCTCTGTGGTTCTGGTCATATTATGGTGGGGGTTGGAGTCATCCTACAGGCCCTTTCATTGTTGTCAGAATTTTGAAGACTCAGTCAGTTGAGGCTCTTGCTCACCCCTGCCCCCCATGTGGAAGTCTCGGGCCTGGAGAGTTCATACATAGCATCTGGAGACTGAAAGTGTAGGAGGAGAGGGGAGAGGGGGGGCAAGGGGGAAGAAGAGAGAGAGGGAGAGAGAGATGGACAGATGGACAGACAGACAAACAGGGTGTCACATCACCTCTTTTGACTTAGCCTCCAAAGTCTTGCGGCTTGGCAGTTACAGAGGTGTGGTCAGTTCAATTCCATCTGTCTATGGGGCAGTATTAATGTCAAACTGAGCACATAGGGTGGCTCATATCTTGGGAAAACTACAAGCTCCCATATTCCTGTCCAGCTATTAATTTGTCTAGTATTCACCTCTTCAAGATCTGTTTATCCGTCTGTGTATCCACCCAGCCTAGTCAATTATTCAACACACTTTGAGCATGTAGTAGCTGCCAGATATAGCTGGGCGCTTCCAGTAGTGAGCTGGGGTGAAGAATGAGACTAGTATTAATTGAGAATTACTCAGTACTAGTCTCTCTATCCTCAACCCAGAATTACGGTGTTATCATCTTTATTTTTCAGAGAGGAAACCAAGGCACAAAAGAGCTAAATACCTTGCCCATGGGTCATTCAGCTAATTAATGTCAGGGGCAGGATTTGAACTCAAAGCTTTTGGATTATACTCTCCCTGGCTGCCTCCACAGAGAAGACAGGCCCCAGGCTGATTTCTGAGTGTAAATAGCTCTCCTAGAGGTGCTTCCTCCTTCCTATTGTCTCCCAAGTGAAAATAGTTTTCTTGGCTGTAAAAATAACATGTTCATTATAAAAACATTCAAGTAGTCCTGAAAAATAGAAAGATTATTCTTTTTAAAAAGTCACCTGAGATAACCACTGTTCGTATTTGTCTGACCATTATTCAAGTTATTTTTTACGTCTTTAAAAATGTACAATTATAGTTTTACACAAATGGGATTATATTCTGCATGCCATTGTATAGCTTGCCTTCTTTTTAAACTCAGAGTTATCTTTTATCATTAGTGAATCCAGATCTTCCTAATCATTTTTCTGATTACAGTGTATTTCCACCATATGTCTGTTTCTCAATTCAGTGTCCTATTGGATTTCAGTTATTTCTGACTTTTCAGTATTGTAATCCATCCTATTCGAAACATCTTTTTTCACTCATGTTTCTTATTTACGTGGTCATCTCATTAATCTCATTCTCTGGAAAGCTCCTTGGTGGGTGCAGAGTGTGTACACTGTGCATGTGGACAGAACTTGCCAGATGCCTGTCTAGGGAGCAGGTAGGAATGCATTTCTATTAGAAGTCTGTGAGTACTCGATTTGCACATCTTGCCATCACCTTGTGTTACTAATACTTTAAATCTTCGGCGTGGCGGTTAAAAAAATGAGGTGGAATATCTCTTGATATCTTTTTATAAGCCACTTGGTGTTTCTCCAGTGATTAGAGTGGCGCTTGCCAGGGGCTGGGAGTTGGGGAAGCGGAAGTTGTCTAGTGGCTACTGAATCTCTGTTTTGCAAGATGGAAAAGTTCCGGAGATTAGTTACACAGCAGCATGAATAAATTTGACAGTGCTGGGCTATGTACTTAAAATGGATAAGACAGTAAAAAATAAAGTTAACCATTTATATAGCCCAACAAGTCAGTAATTTTATTTTGTGGAAACATGCACACAAGAAATACCTACATATGCATACTTGCAGTACGGGGTTTGCTTCATGGTGAACTTGTTTGTAGTATGACATATTTGGAAGCAGACAGCAGTTATAAAAATATGTTTATTTCTATTATCTTCTATAGATTTTTCTTATACTTAAATCTTGTATTTAAATGACTTATTCATCTGGGATATATTTGGTTTAAAGGAAGGACACAGGATCAGTCTCTGACTTTTCCTAAATGGTGAACTACTTGCTGTAACAACAATAATTGAATGGTTGATCTTTTGCCCCCTGATTTGGAATACCATCTTTGTTTTACATTGAATTTCCATATACTTAGGTCTAATTTTGTACTCTCTTATGTTCTCATGATGTACAGATTTCCCTCTGTCATATATATATAATATATATCTTAGTATATATATATATAATATATATCTTAGTATATTTATATATAATATATATCTTAGTACAGGGTCTCACTACCCAGATTGGACTAGTCGTGATCCTCCTATTTTCAGCCTCCCGAGTGCTGGGATTATAGGCGTGCACCGCTACGCCCAGTCTCATGCACTGTCTCTGTATACCATGGGGGCCGGGCTGGCAAGCCATGCTGGGGATGGAATCCTAGTACTTGTGCTCGGCCTAAGCAGGCGCTTTAGTCTGCTGAGCTATTTAGCCAGCCCTACCCTGCCTTAATTTGATGGCTTTTAACATAAACATCATCACTAGAGTCATATCTTAAAGGCAGATTTCTGAGGTAGTGTATTAGTCACTATCTGTGGTGCTAAGCCGGGATGGCTTTCTTCACTGGGTGACTGGCATCTGTGACTTCTGGATGTAGTATGCTGTGTCCTCTGGGGACAGATGTCTTTCCCCAAGTGACACACAACATCCAGAGTGCAGTTACACCTGCTCATTGAACTGGGTGGAAAACAGTAGTCATGGCTTACGCAGGATTCCTCCCCAATGGCCGGTAGTGGGTGGTCATATTTGTTTTACCAAGTTAATTTTAAAATACCTAGTGTAGTGGTATTAGAGAGAAATAAGAAACGAAGGAATTGAAATGATTATCTTAAGTAAATTTTAGTTTGTTTTTGAAAATTTTGTGCGTTTTCTTCTCATTATTTTATAAGCATATTTTTATTATTTAAATGATAATATATTAGAGTTTTGGTTCTACGTTTGCTATCCCCTGTCTTTTCTCAATAGCCACTTTGTCGTTCTTCACAGTCTTTTGTGTGTGTGTGTGTGTGTGTGTGTGTGTGTGTGTGTATTTGAGGGGAAAAGTCTACAAGGTGTTCAGGGTCTCACTACTAGGTCAGCTTCGTAGTGAACCGTCTGTTTACAGCCTCCCACCCTCCCACCACACCTAGTCTCAATTCTTGTCTCAGCGTGCCCCAGGGGGTGGGGCCGCCATGGCACACGGGGGATTGAACCCCAGCCCCTGCGCCTGCTTGCAGGTGTTTTAATCTGCTGAGCTATTTGACTAGCCCTCACAGTCATTTTCTGAGGCTATAGAATATGTAATACAGAAGGAAATAAACATTTTATTTAACCTGTACATACTGCATTGTTGGACACTTAGCTTCTAAGTTTTTATTTTTATAAAATTACAGCTTCTCTATATAAAATATTTTGATATTTAGAAATAATCTCTTTTAGCTATATTCCCAAAGAAGGATTACTGGGCTAAGGTTAGGTATTAGTGGTAGATACTTCCACATGCAGTTTGCTGCCTCTTTTCTGACATTTATCGGCGCTAGGCTTTGGGAAGCTCTGTTAACTCGGAAAATAAATGAAGTAAATTCTTTAAAAATGGTTTTATTGATTATCATGAAAGGGCTTGTGTTCAAGGAGGAACACTTAAGAAATCTTGCAAAAAAGGAGAGACTTGGTAATTCCGTACTTCTCGAGTCAGCATCCATTAATTTCACGTTTGTTCTTGAATTAGCTATTTATGCAAATATTAATTTTTCAGTAAACTCTTCTTTTTGTCATAATGGAGAAGAACCCAGGGCCTCTCAATGCTAGGGAAGCAGGGTGCCCCAGAACCATCTGCCTCCTTATTTTTAATCTTTTAGCCAGAATTCTGATAATAGGTGCCTCTGCGTTTGCACAGGAAATTCACTTTGGGGTGACGATTATGTCCTTGTACACTCACCTGACTGTCACATGTTTGTGCCATCTGCGGATGAAGACCCGGTGGGGGCCAAGGTGCTGAATCGGCCCGACTTCTGTGCAGGCGTCTGTAATGCCTCGTAGGACAATGGCGCGCTGGGATTGGCTGCCGAGGAGGCGCAGCCTGGTGAAGGGAATCCCAGGCAGCTTCTCGGAGGAAGAGGCATTTGAGCTTGGCTTTGCATTTGGTATTATAATTATATTGAATTTATGGGAGGGAGAGAGAGAAGGGGGAGGGAAGGACCTTCTTAGAGGTATTCATATTAATATTAATTGCATTAATATTAATTACATTCTTACATTCTTGCCCGGTAACAAGCTCTGTCTCTGCCTGTTGCTTTTTGACCCCTTTTCTTGACTCAATAACGTTTTATAGTTTTTCACCTAAGTTTTAAATATTTACTTTTGAGTGTATTCTAAGATAGTTGATATTTTTACTGATACTTTTCGATCATTTCCTTTACTGTGTCTTTCGCCACAGTACGTTGGAAAGCTGTTGGGCCTTTTGTGGTTTCTTTTTTAGTGGATGACATTATCTTCTTAGTTCTAGTGGTTTCTTATGGTTCACAGGTAGGCAGTAGTATCCTGTGCAAATAATGTTCATCTTCCTTCTTTCTCCCTTTTTATTATGCATCAACTAGATCTTGAAGGACAACTTAAATAATAGCAGGGGAAATAAGTATTCTTGTATTGTCTTATTACTTTAGTGGGAAGAATTCTGGTGCTTTATGATCACTTAGGATGTTTTATTTTGGTTTCACAAATACACCCTTCTGAGTTGCTAGGAGGTACTTAAAAATTTCTATCGAAGTGATGGTGAGTGGTAAGATATAGGAGTGAGTTTTACTTTTCTGTATTTCATTTTTCTTTTCTATGACAAGGGAGTGAATTATTCCCCTCCCCCACCATAAAGCTATGTAGTAGTGTGTGTGTGGGGGGGAATGATGAATTTTTAACAAATGTCTTTTCATTATGTACCCGGATGGCCATATGGTTTTCATCCTTTGATCTACTGATGTGATGAATTATATTAATAGATTTCCTAATATTAAACTATCCTGAAAGGAACCCATTTTGTTCATTCTTTTTCTGCATCCTGGGTCCGTTCTGCCGTAGTTTGTGTCCATATTCATTAGGGAGATTGCCCTGCAGTTTTATTTTTAGTGTGCTGTTTTTGTCATTTTTTTTTTTTTTTAATAGAGGCTGTGCTCGTATAGTGGGTTATAAATTGGAAAGTTTTCCATTATTTTCAATGATCTGGAACACGGAGAGTAAAAATATTTCAGATTGTGTGCTTATTAGCAGTGGCTGCAGAGATGGCCGATTGAGAAGGGTTCCGAGGCCTTGCATGTGTGAACAATTTATTGTCTTGTAAGAGTATAGGAAACAGAGTCCAACCGTGCACACCAGATGCTTGTTTTTGTAGTTCCTGCCTGGAATGATTTATGTTACACAGGAATTATCTATCTTCTGAAAGTTTAAAATAACTAAAACTCTTGCCTTAGATTTGGGGGAGGGGATGTTATTTTCCACTGTCATCCATTCTTCAGTTACTATTGATTTTGCTCTTCTGTGGCGGTTTTTTAAGGTTTCCTTAGAAAACTTACTCATTTTATCAGGCTCTGCACTGTTTTTGCATGAACCAGAATCTAATGTTATTTTTAGATGTGTCCTCTCTGTGATTATATTCCCTAATCTCATTTTTCTGGTGGCCATATTGTTTTTCTTTCTTTCTTGACTGAATGACTAGCGATGGAGCTGTTTTATTATTTTCGTATCCTCTGATTGAGGTTTTAAAGGTACTTATCAGTTCTGACTGATTAAAATATTTCCCACTTGTTATACTTGTATACTAAATAAATCTACTTATCAACCATCTTTAAATTCTTCAATGCTTAGCCCCCTTTTTTTTTCCTGTTTAGTAATACAAATTCTCAATGAATTGTCCTCTGAGTACATGCTTGGTCAGACCCATAAGTCTTACTTCCTATTTTTTCCCTTAAATACAGCATAGTTTTAATTTTGCTGTTTTCTTTAGCTTATAGATTAATGTAATTTGAATGTGAATTTAGCTATAACAAGTTTTTGTGTGATTTCTCTTTTCTGAGTTTATTTTTAGGTTATCGTATTGTGAGGAAATGTTGGGAGTGATAGTTCTGCTTTTTGTGACTTAGTTTGGATTCCTCTTCAAATGTTAATTTGTGGAAACATCGCATTGCCTTGCGAAAGAAGCAGTTTCTACTGTAAGGGTTTATCGTGTGCTGTGTAGACACACAACTCCTCTCATTGGCTTTATTAGTTAATTTATTAGTTAATATGTTTCCATATTCCCCTTATAACTCTAATTATATTATTAGAATTTTCTATTATTTAAAAAAATTGAGAATTCATTAATGTCTTCCAATATTATTTCTTCTGAACTTTACTTTTTCCTATATATATTTTTCCTTTATGTATTTTATTGCTGGGTTACTTAAGAGAAATTCACTTGTGTACTACACTTTACTATGGATTACACTTTCCTTCTGTTAATATAAGCCTTCTTTGACCCATTTTTTTACTTTCTATTTTCAGTTCTAGGTTTTGTGATTTTTATAATTCACTTCCTGTTTTGCATTTAGTGGCTTTTTTAAGCAGACAGTTTTATTTTGTTTTAATTTGGGACAGTAATATTGCATATTTATGGGTTAGCATTTGCCTTTAAGTCCAATGATTTCTTTTTATAAAGTACTTAGTGTTTTACCTTGATAAAATTTACCTAGTGTAGTTTTACGTACTTATTTTACTTTTGCTCCTTCTATGTCCTTTAAAAAATAGCTCTATTTATTTTGGATGGCGTGCAACTTTTTTTTTTTTTTTTATTTAGAAATCCAGACTCTGAGAATCAGTTTCTTAGTGTGGAGCTTGCTTGTTTTATTATTTAGTATAATAACTAGTGTGGTCTGCTACTTCTGTCTTCTATTTATGGTTTTTCCACTAAGTTCTTGCATAAAGAAGATAGTTTTGGAGCCTTCTCATGTGAGTGGCAAGAATCTCTGATTCTTTCTCCCTCTCTCCCGCCTAACCAGTATCTCAAAGAGCACTGATCTGTATCTAAAGTGTATTTTATCCCTCAGTACAGACGTTCTGTATCTTATGTTGTTAGATTTTTCTAGAAGAAAACCAAGACGCTAGGTGCTGTATTACATTTGTACCTCCCCCACATTCCTCAATGCCTGTATCATTCATTTTCTCCTTGAGAATGCAAGGACTATTCCAAGCTGAGTCTGTTTGGTCATCCTTTAGTTTTTGAGGAATGAATTAACTTGCTCGGTGAAAACTAATCAGATGCAGCTTTTAGTAACAGGAAGGCTTTTTTTTTTTTTTTTTTTTTTTTTAACTTTTAGAAAACCTTTTTTGTTAGCCAAGGAGAAAGTGTGACTTATCAGTGTAAATCACTTGTACTAATGGAATATTATTCAGCCAAAAAAATGATATCTTACCATTTCCAGCAAAATGAATGAAATGGTGTAATGATTAATTCTGATGTCAATTTGACTCGATTAAGAAATACATAGCAGCCTAGTAAAGTACATTTGTAGATGTGTCTTGGGATATTTTCCATCGTGTTTGGCATGTAGCCTAGCAAATTGGGTGGTGGCACCATGGTTGTCTTATGAGTTTGTAGCTGACGTAGAATAAAAAAGGGAAAGAAGAAAGAGCAGGTTACCTATCTTTGGTTGGATGTAGCTCTCATGCTGTCTCTGTGCCTCCTCTTACTCAGGCTCAGGATGTTTACAAAATGAGGCCCCGGGCCCCTGCTGAGTCACTTAGCTAAACTTCTGACCTTCTCAAACTGATAGAAGGCCGGCCAAATAGTTTAGCAGATTAAAGCGCCTACAAGCAGGCGCAGGGGCTGGGGTTCAATCCCTGGCCTGCCATGCCAGCCCCGCCCCGAAGATCAGCTGGGATGGCAGTTGAGAGGGCGTGGTGGCATGCACCTGAAATCCCAGCTCTTGGGAGGCTGTAAATAGGCGGATCACTGTGAGTTCGATCTAGTAGTGAGACCCTGAACACCCCATAGACCTTTTCCTAAAATAAAAAAAAAGAAAAAAATCAAGTTGATAGAATTAACAACATCCTGGAGGGGTAAGGGCCTGTCCTCTGTATCCTAGGATGTAGACCTATTGAGTTAGTTGGTTAAGCTTCTAGATTTCTCCAGCTGTGTCAGGATATCAGCCGTTACAGTAGGTTCACAGAATACCATGTGGGAGACTCTACAGTGGCTGCCTCTGTGTTGGGGGCTGGGAGGATCCGGG
Source organism: Ctenomys sociabilis (assembly GCA_004027165.1). Classification (NCBI taxonomy): domain Eukaryota; kingdom Metazoa; phylum Chordata; class Mammalia; order Rodentia; family Ctenomyidae; genus Ctenomys; species Ctenomys sociabilis. The sequence goes on along the minus strand of PVKA01000276.1, from coordinate 153,462 downwards.
ACCTGCTCTGTCCAGGAAGCTGGAGGGGAGGGATGAGAACAAGAGCAATCAGAGTAGGCACTACTCCAAGGTAAAGGTTCCCTGGTGTGAGTCATTGTGTGTGAGTCATTGTTGGAAGGCTGAAGAAGACACAGACTGATGTGTCTTCTAAAGAAGACAGAGACGGATGTCCAGCAGGGCTGGCAGCAAAAGGTACCCACAAGAAGACCAGAAAAAACACACCAAGTAATAGGAAGACTTGTTCCGTCTAGTCCACTGGGGTCCCTTCTTTGGGGTGGCAGGCGTCCATTTATCCATACTATTTGGTTTCCATAGGTTATGTGTTTTATTTTGGTCTCCTATTTTTGCCCCTTTGTGTTTTATTAATGCTTCTCAAGCTTATCCTTTGTGTCATTTACCCAGTTATCTTTTCTTTTTTTTTCTTCCCAGTTTTCTGTACCAATTGTCTTGCAATCTACTACCTCTGATGCTGTCTTTCACTCGGCAGTGGTACTGTTCGATTCCTTGAACTCTTGTCATTTCTTGAGCTTCTTGTTCTACTTTACTTTGTTCTTGTCCTTAATTTTTGTTGTGCAAAGGAAAAGTACACAACAAAAGATATAATTCTGCTTCTTACAGGAAAACTGTGCTTTCTCTGATTCTTTCTCCCTCTCTCCCGCCTAACCAGTATCTCAAAGAGCACTGATCTGCCTCTTAAATCATTTTTAAGGCCAGAGTCTCCCTAAATTTCTCCGGCTGGCCTTATACTTGCAATCCTTCTGCCTCAGCCTTGTGGGTAGGTGGCTTTAGAGGCATGTGGTACCACACCTGGCTCTGTGTTTTGAATGTTGAAAGGAATGCATAGCTCCTTTTCTTGTCACCTGTTTTATTTCCTCTGCCCTCTCTTATTTGCTTCCTTTATTCATTCAAAGGAAGGAACGTTATGTCTGGGCCGGTATATGCACTAAAATGACATCGAGAGCTCCTTCTCTGATCTTGAGTTGAAAGAGGAGGGCTGGGTGTGCTGAGTTTATAGAGCCACGGGACCCGGTGACCTGAACTGAAGAGGTGGCTGGGCCTGCAATGGTTCCCAGGGGGGCTCCCCACACTGGCACCCCCTGGGGTCACGCGTAGGTTAGCGCGCCCCCTGTGGAAGTGGATCTGCTGCCGCTGGGATTTCTCTGGAGTTACTCCAAGGGGTCCTGTAGGTCCTGGCACCTCCCCTGGCTCTGCTTTCAGTTTTCACCTTACCAACAGTGTCACTGTCTTAGAAGGTGGCTGTGAAGTGGCTGTGATGCTCTTCGCTTTGTCCCTGCCTCTCTGGTGTCTAGCAGAAATTCCTTGGTAGGTGGCTTGTGTTTGGAGGTGGCTTGGCTTTGTGTTCTTTGGTTTCAGGACTTCTTGTTTTGTCTAGCTTTTAATTTTTAATTGTGATAAAGTACACCCATAAAGTTTGCTATCTTGATGGCTCTTAAGTGTGCAGAGCAGTGCTGGTAGGTACCTCCACATGGCTGGGCTCCCAGTGGTTTGATCTTGTAAAGCTGAGACCAGAGCATTCAACTACCCCATCCTTCCTTCCTCCCAGCCCCTGGCAACCACCATTCAAACTGGCAGTGCTGGGACCTGAATCCAGGGCCTTGTCCTTGCTCTCTATGGCTCTACCACTGAGCTACTGCCCTCCCAGTTCCACTGCCATTCTACTTCCTGTCTCTGGCTTTGTCTACTCCCAGGGTATTTGTCTTTTTGAGACAGGATTATTTTCCACAGCACAATGTTCTGCACATCGTTTATGTGGTGGCGTATGACAGGGTTGCCTTTTTAAAAGCCAAACAGTACAGTACAGATACACCACTTCTGCTTGTCCTCACCACTTTCCACAGTATTGGGCTCGTCCTTGTCTTGAAGGTGCTTTACTGGGATCCTCTCCCCCATTTCAGAGGAGTAAACTGAGGCACAGAGACGACATTGGCATCTGAGGTGAGGTAGCATGGCAGTGGCAGAGCTGAGGCTGGAAACCACCCTCCTGCCTCCCTGTGCCAGCCTGTCCCCCTAGGGGCCTCCTGTGCCTTCTTTCTGCCCTTGTCATCATGCTCACTGTCTTCCTTTCATTTCTACTCACTCTCATTGTCCAGGAAGCCCTGGATTCTCTGGCCTCGCAGAGCCTCAGTTTCTTCCTCTTTACAATGGGCCTGTCCTGCCCCTGCTTCTCCCCAGGCAGCTGTCGCTGCAGCCCTGCTCCTCCAGCTGGCTGCCAGTGCATCCCTCATATGGGGAGCTGCCAGCATCTGCTTCCCCATCTGGGTCCAGGTTTTCCTTAATTACCCACTGAATTGGCTCTAACAAGGCGCTGACAACTTGAATGAGACATTAGCTGCGACATCAGTGCCCATGCCAGGGCCACATGGGCATTTATTTCTAGCACATAGCAAACCAGGACCCATGCTAGACATGGTGGTGCATATCTGCAATCCTAGCCCTCTGGGAGGCTGAGGCAGGAGGATGGTGAGTCTGAGCCTGGGCAATGGAGTCTATCTCAAAATGAGAACTTAAAAAAAGGGGATTGTAGCTCAATGTGAAGGGCCTGGGTTCAATCCTAAACTGAAAAATCAAAACCAGAAACCAAACAAAAGTCGCACAAAACAAGACGGCCCAGAAAAGGCCAGAGTCCCTGTGCTGGCTGAATGCTGCCGTGGGAGAGCAGCATGCAGGATGCTCCTGGCCATGCGGTCCCCTCTGGGTGCCGTTTTGTGACAAGTTTTATGCTTGCATAAAGGGGTGCTGTGAGATGCGATGCGGCTCCCACCTTGCAGCTGTGGTCTGAGAAGAAAGGGCCAGGCTTCTTCCACGTTCTCCTTGAGAGCAGAGCAGAGAGCGCCAGAAGCCCACAGGGTGCAGTGGAAGAGTCAAGCCTGGCTTCTGCCACCGCCTTCTGGGACAGTCACTGAACCTCTCTAGTTTCCTCTTTGTAGGTTGCAGAGTGGAGAGTGGTGAAAGAAACCCCTGAGAGAACTGATTATGGAGACTGAATGAGTTAGTAGCTGCAAGGCCCCAGCACAAAGAACTCAAGCGTTGCCTTTTTTCCTTCCCTACCTGAGCTTGGGTGCAGCAGGGCAGTGACCCTCAGCGCAGGGCACAGGGGCCAGTGACTCACAATGGGACTTGTGTCATTTTTTGACTGTCATTTTTGTCCCCATTTTCCTTACCTGCTCCGTTCCTCAGCGAGCTCCAAGACATTCATTCTAATGTATTTAAGCATGCATCTTTTTGCTTGTATGGGTTCTCAGAAGTGTGAACTATGGTGATACTTTAAAAAGCCTATAGAAGAGACAGTGTCTAGATCTCATTGCAATTTTGCCTTAACTCTCTCAACTTGAAAGTCTTTGAGATCCATCCACACGACTTCCAGCCCCGGGTGAACTGGCCCATTCTACTCCTCTGCCTTGTAGCATCTGCACCTCTGAGCAATGTTGGCTGTGCCCACTGGTCCCCTGAAAGCTTTTCCTGGCAGCATAGCCCTAACCCAAAGACCCAGCATCTGAAATGTGCTAAAATCTGAAACTTGGGCGTTGAAGTTTTTGAGTTGTAGAATATTTGGGATGTTGGGTTTTTAAATTAAGGATGTTCAACCAGCTAAGGCCTGTGCAGAAATCTGACACACTTGTGGCTCCGAAGATTGCAGATAAGGGGTCCTCCACCTGCATCGTGGTAAGGGTAACCAGCCCTCTTCCGAGGGTAGTTTAGTTTTCTGGCTATTTTCCTTACAGGGCCAGTGCTTCTTGTGGTGTTAGTTTGTTGATGAGCCGTTCACCTTTTGCACTTCTCACCTTTATTTGCCTCAAGTTCCTCTCACCCCCAAGAAGCCTGTGGAGAACAGATGACCTGGTTCTACCTGTTCCCAGTGGGCGTCTGGGAGTCCTTTAGTGTAATGTGTACTAGGGTGGAATTCTGTGCAGAATGTTTGAAGGAAGCAAAAAGAATGGATGCTTTCACGCCTTGAGCTGAGTAACTTATTAATGGCACTTGACCAGTGACTGTCGGGCTGCCTTGCATTCCAGCTAAGGAACTTCTTTACTTTTTAAAATTGTTTAAAGCATGAAATCCCATGAGTACAGGCTCTTCAGAATCACTTCGGATGACATATACATATGGAATAAAGAATAAGAGCAGCAAGGGGCCTGTCACCTCGCCTCTCCTCCAGAGCCTCACTACTAGTGGGTGAGCCCCTATGACAGTGGAGTTGTACCACGCCGGATCTTGCCTTAGACATTTACAAGCACAAATGTGGGCCATTCATACTGTGAGTGGCTTTTCTCACTTAATAGGATGGCACAAGGTCGTTCCGTGTTGGCCTCAATAAATCTGCTTCCAGGTTACTTTTTCCATGAATGCTCAATATTCCCTCGAGAGCATCCACAAAGTTTATGCAGCCGGTCCTCTTCTCCGGCCCTTCCTGATGTTCTGGCTCGGTGCTTCCCGTGCTCTTGGCTCACTAGTGGTGAGTCCCTCCCACTGCTGTACCTCCTTATTTTTTGTTTCTGAAGGATAATTTTGCTAGTTATAAAATTATAGGTTGACAGTTTTTCTTTTAGTACTTTAAGGATGTGGCTTCACTGTCTTCTGGTTTGATTGCTGCTTCCTACTTTTTTCTTGTTTTGAGACAAGGTCTCTCTATGTATTTCAGTCTGGCTTGGAATTCAACTTGCCTGATCCTCCTGCCTTGGCCTCCTAAGTGCTGAGATCACAGGTGTGCACCACCGTACCAGGCTGGCTTGATTCTAATAAGTTGGCTATACTTTTTGTCTTTGTTTCTTATATATAATATATTTAAACATTTTTAAAAGATTTATTTATTTATTTGGTACAGGGTCCCACTATGCAGCTTAGACTCAGACTCATAGTGATCCTCCTGTCTCGGCCTCCCCAGCACTGGGATTACAGGCATGTACCATCATCCCCAGTCTTGGTGGCTGCTCAGCACGTCTAGGCGTGGGGCTGGCACGGCATGTGGTGCTGGGGATGGAACCCCAGTCCAGGTGCTTGCCAGGCAGGTGTTTTGACTGCTGAGCGGTCTCCTTGATCTATTTAAATTTTTATTTTGGTGAATTTTAAGATTTTTCTCTCATTTTATAGTAGTCAGCAATTTAATTATGATGTTCCTAAGATTAACTTTGTATTTCTTCTCCTTGGGATTCATTGAGCTTCTGTGTTTTCTTTGTGTATATTTTGCACCAGTTGGAAATATTTGGACCACTGATTTTTCAAATTTTTTTCTATCCCAACCATCTTTCTCTAGCTTTTTTCAGAGACTCCTTGCATGTGTATTGGGCCTTTGGAATATTGTAGCTCATCCACACAGTTTTTTTCCCATTTTTTTTTTTTTTTTTACTCTCTTATATTGTTTTTCTTTAAGAGCTTAGTTTCTATTTCTGTCTTTAAGTTCTCAATTTTTTTCTTCCTTTCTAGCTCCTCTGTTACTCATATTTTGATCCCAAGCATTGTATTTTTCATCTCTGGAAGTGTGATTTGAGTGTTTTGCCTTCTGTGTTTCTCTATGATATTCATGTTTTCCTCAACTTGTTGACTATTCATGAAGTATGCTTATGAGAGCCATTCAGTGTACTTAAAAGCTATCATTTATGTCATCTGTGTGTCTCTTCCTACTTTTGTTTTTTTTTTTTTTTTGCTTCTTTCAGTCCTAACCGTTTTTGATTGAGAGATGATAGGAGTTTTACATTGTTTGGTGCCCGATGTTTTGGCATTTCTTTTTAATATTTTGTATGTGCTTGTTGTCGGTGTTGTATTGGTTGTATTAGTTTCTCATGGCTTTGCTAACCAATTACCACAAACTTAGCTGCTTAAAATACACAAATTTATTATCTGACAGAGTCGTGCATCACTTATTGATGGAAACAGTGCTGGGAAATTTGTCCTAAGGTGATTTTGTTTGTAAACACGGAGTATACGGAGTATACGCACATCAGCCTAGGGTGAACAGTGTCGCCCAGTGACGGCGAACCTGTGAGAGCTTTCAGTGATAACCAGCTGCCCCCTGGGGCATGCGTGCTGCAGGTTCACACCTCCGACAGCCTGCCACTCCTGGGCTACCAAACTGTAGTGTGCTACTCTGTTGAATAGTGTAGGCAGTTGTAACAGAGTGGTAGGGATTTGTGTATTAAGCACAGAGAGAGCACAGTAAAAGCGCAACATGTAAAAGATTAAAACTAGTGTCCCTGCGTGGGGCGCTTATCATAAATGGAGCTTTTGGTCTCGGAAGTTGCTCTTGGTAGATCCTCTCAGTGAGTGATAAGGGAGGATGAGGGTGAAGATGTTACCGTGGTGTGAACTCTGTACACTCAGGCTGTGCCGCATGTGAAGTACTTCATTCAATACTGCAACTTTGTCTTTCTTTACAGACTCTCTTAAATTCTTTTTAACGTTTTGACTCTTTGCTAATAATACTTAGTTTAAAACAAACACATTGTATAGTTATACAAAAATACTTCTCTGTAAGGTTTCTATCCTGTAGGCTTTATTCTATTGTTTGAATTTTAGTGTTTAAATTGTCTCGTTAGAAATGAATACACAGACACACATGTGAGCCTAGGTCTTCACAAGGTTAAAATTATCAGCGTAGCTGTCTTTCTTGTCTCACTGGCAGGTTTTTAGGGACATCAGCAAGCATGGAGCTGTCACTCCAGTGACAGCAGTGTCTTCTTCTGGAATGACCTGCCTGATGCCATTTTATAATTAACTTTGTTTTGATAAGTTGAAGGAGCACACTTTAAAGTCATAATGAAAGTACAGTATAATAAATACATAAACCAGTAACCGTCATTGATTAAATGTGTGCTGTATGAAGACAAGCAGAGCTGTAGGTCTGTTTATGGTGCCAGCATAGCACATGGGTAATATTTTATGCCAGATACTACAGTAGCTGCAGAGTCACTCGGCAATAGGGCTTTCTCAGCTCCATTAAAACCTTAAGGGATCACTGCTGTACACATGTTGGCCTGTCACGAACCAAATTGTTCCACAGCACGTGCCTGTACTTTGGCAGTTGGTGATTGGAGACGGACCTCATTGGTCTAAGATCAAGGGATCTGCGCCACTGGCTCGTGTGAGTCCCTAGCTCCACGTGAGCTGGAGGTCACGTGTGAGCTGGCTCTGGAGCCTGCTGTCAGCCTTGCCCGTCCTCTTCTCATTCAGGGCCCTCTGAAGAGGATGGTGTTCAAGCTCCTACCACCTTCCAGGAAGGCAGCCATCAGAGGAAGAGTCCCGCTTGAGCTGTATAGAAATTCCAAATGGGCGTGGCATCTCTTGTGCTAATAGCTGTGGGTTTTGATTGCCAGCGGCTGTTAGCTCTTATAGTGTGAGCCAGCAGCCACTGGTAGGTTTAGGAACTCGTCCGTCCCCCGGAAGTGTAGCTCTTGGCCCTTTTTCTTTGCTTTCTGTCATTCTCTGTTGCTAGCCACCAGCCTGGCTGCTAGTGCTTTTCAGCACCAGCTGCCTTTGGTGTCACCAGCTCCCAGTGTACCAGTTCAGCATGTTCTGCTTGAAGTAGAAATCACAAATAGGCAAGAATCTGCCATCTAGAAGGGGCTTTATTAGGACTTAGACTACAGCATAAGGAGGAGCAGTGCATGGGTTGAGCTGCTAAGGGCGGTCTTGCACATGCATGATGTCAACCCTTGTGTTCTGCATGGTTAGGGGAAAGGGGTTCCTTGCAGATCTGAAAGAAGAAGGCTGCAGAGGGGACAAATTACCCAGAGGGGCTTCTGGTTGGGGTCACCTGGGGTAAGATTGGATCCAAGCCCTGCTGTAGCCAGGGTATGTTATCTCCCAGTGCAGCTGGGTTGGCTGTAGGCATTTGGGTTAGCTACAGAGTAAAAGAATTTTGGGGGTGCCAGCCCTCGTCCTCACTTGCAAAGCATCCAGAAGCTGTAGGAAGCCTTGTGTACCTTCTGGAAGTTGCATGTGTGCCGAGGCCTGTGGATCAGTGTGCCAGCCAAGCTTCATCTTCAAAGCTAGTAGCACTGCACAGAGTCCTTGAGCTGTGTCTTTGCCCTTTCCTCACCCAGGTATGGTAGCAGGACTCTTGCACCAGGGCCACCCAGACAGTCCAGGCTAGCTCTCCAATCTCGAGGCCATCTGATTCATGAGCTTAATTCCGCAGGCACACCTCCTAGCATATCGACACCCCTAAGGATTAAGGTGTGGACATCTTTGGCGAGCTTTGTTCTGCCCCTCACAGAAGGCCAGTTATTCAGGGACAGTTTGGTTTTTAGAGGCTTGCTCTTCAGCCTCGTTAGGCATGGCCAGAGCAACCCTTAGAATTGAGTGGGTTTGGCAGGTTAGGGTAAAATTGGCTTGCCATCTGCTTTTGGAAGTAAAATTTTATTAGAGCGTAGCTTGCTTGATAGTGTGTGTACTGTTTGCGGCTGTTTTCATTCCAGGGACTCCCCAGGACCTAAAACATTTACTTTGTGACCTTTTATAGAGAAGGTGTGCATTCCTACCCTTGGCCTAGGGCTAAATTTTCTCCAGGTCTGGGACCTCACCTTCCCGAATACACAGCCTGTCATCTTGTGCATCTTCAAGATTCATCGTTTTGCATGTTGAGGATGTGGACGTTTCCTAGCTCCGGGGGAGGCCGAGAGTTGTTCTACCTGGTCCTTTGGGGAAGTTCTTTCTCTGGGCTATGTAGGAGCCCTCACACCCACGTGCTGACAGGTACTCAGCTGAAGCCTGTGCAGAGCCAGCGCTCACTCTGTGCAACTCGTGTTCTTTCACCTGAACATTCTGCCATCCTCCTTGTCCTCTTCAGCTTCTTCATTCTGTCTCCCCTGTGCAGGAGGCCCCTGGGCCCTGCTTGCTTTGCCCTCCCGGCACTGCAGCAAGTCGTCAGGGCCGCTTGCCCCCCACCTTGTCTGCCTTTACTCTCCTAGGGATTCTGGTCCTCCTGTTGGCCACCCCTTGGAGTCATGGTCTCTCAGGTTTTGCCCAGGTTCTTAGTTCTTTAATATGGGTGATGAGTCTGAACCTTCTGCCCTGTCATGAGAGAAAGTCACTGGTGCTTCTTATTTTTCACAGTTTTGAGCATGTTTTTGGAAGCTAGCACACAGCAGGAGGCAGTGTGGGGTCACAGACCGAATGCTAATGGCCCAGCTACATTGGCCCGTGGAAAGGCTATGTCATTTTATGCTTTTGAGTGTCTCATTTCAGGGGCTGTGGAGATAGATGACCCATGTGTCGCTGCCTGGAGCTCTGTGACGTGTCGGGAGCATGCCCAGAGTTATGTGTTCCTGGCTGTTTTTCCTTTGACTTGGGGCCTCTTGTGGCCTTTTGGGTCTTCCAAGTAATTCTTAGGTTGTGCTGTCCCTGCAGTCATTTTAGACGAAGGCAGCACCCGGACTATTCTCCTTGGGTTATCTGCTGAGCACCTACAAATGCCAAGTGGTGCCCTGGTGTTTCAGGTCCCCCTTGCACTGTAGTGTAATTCCCTGCTGTGACATGGGGAGCTCGGGATAAAATGGAGACCAAGAAGCATGTGGCTTGTCCCGAGTCACAGTGCTAATTTCCAGCAAAGTGAACTATCAGTGAGTGGTTATGATTAGCCTGGGTGCAGATGACAAACTCATGTCAAACTTGGGTATTCCAGCAGGTGCATCCATTGCTGTGCCCACTGAGAAGTACAGGGCTAGCTGGCAGTGACTGGTCCATGTCTTCAGGTGATGTCAGAAATATGTGGCTCTTGTCTGGTGTTGACTTCTTTTGGCTGGCCCCTTGAAGCAGGAATCGACATCAGGCGGCAGGGCAGCAGGCTGCGGACACCCCTGGAGCCCCTTCTTTGATGATGAATAGATTAGCAGTTTTCAGAGAGCGCTCTGAGACTTCCTGCAGTAGAATCCAGGAGCAGCTTGCACCACATCAGCTAACCTGGCTGGTCTTGCCTCTGGGAGGTGCAACACACCCTCTTGAGTGTGTCAGACTCCTGGGCTGTGTCTTCCTGTGCAGAAAGCTGATGTCCTCAGCTGGCTCCCTAGAAGACTGTCTTTCCTTTGGATGGTAGGGTCAGACTCCTTCATCCTTTCCAAGAAGTTCCCACCTCCCTCCTCCCTGGAGCAGGTCTTTCCAAATAGTGGAAGTGTCATATTACTATTTGCATCCAGCGCTTTCTGGTCTTAAGACATAATTTACAACAAGAAAAGAAAGGACTAGACCTAGTGTACCTACATGCCTCACCAAGACCTTGCCACATGGGGTTTGGCCATGTGAACCAGGAGACCCTGACAGGCCAAGAAATCTTCATGTCTTAACCTTGTGGCTTGGAAGAGCTCACAGTGACTAACATAATAATCACACCTCAATGAGTTGTAAGTTAAGACCCTGACACTCTGGAGAAAACTCTTTTGCACGCTTACAAGATTTCAAGAACTTTTTAATCCAAAGATCCCTTTCATAAATGTAGTTTTATGCAGGAGCTCGTGATATTAAAGAGATGAAAATATTTGTTTTAGTTGGGGAACAACAGCCACATTAGAACTTATGTGGCTCCTAGGCATTTGTGCTTTTGTGGGCTCCTGCATAAAATAAAAATTCTATGTTACGGCAGAGTTGGTGTAAAGAAGAAGATACTATATGTCAACATTTTCTTCGACTTGAAAGTTTGAAAGAAATGAAAGCATTTTCGTGGGCCCCTAAAAGTACTGTGGGCGCTGTGACTGCTGTGTCTGATCAGGACATTGGCTGTGGGTGAGATCGTGATCCCGCTCTCCGCTCTCCTCCCCGTGGCCGCCCTCTGGCTGGCCCTGAGGCGAGCTGGAGGAGTGGACCCTACTTTGAAGCCCTCCGCACAGCTCTTCCATTGTTCTTTCTTAGAGGCTGCTTCTGTTTCACCAGGGCGTGTTTGAAGATCACAGAGTCATAAATCACAATGAAGATGAACTGTCAAAGTCACTCCTGCCTTGGTTCGAATATGGTTTTTCAGTCTCCAAAACTCATGTTGAAATTCCCTTGCTGTTCTAGTGTTGGGAGGTGGAGCCTTGAAGGTGTGATTGACTTTTAAGAGGGATTAATGTTCTTTTCTAGGACTGGGCTCCTTTCCACGAGAGTGGGTTGTTAGGAAGCTCCCCGTAGCTTTGCCTCTTGCATACGCCGTCACCACCCTTGTGTTCTTCTCCAGTGAGGACAGCACAGTACCCTGGCAGACGCTGGCAGCATGCTCTCGGACTTCCCAGCCTCCAGAACCACGGAAATAAACCTCTACTCTTCTTTTGTGGTTGTAGTGGTACGAGATCAAATGTGGGTCTCCCTCATGCTAGCAAACGCTCCACACTGAACTGCATCACCAGCCCTTAAGCTTCTATTCCTCACGAAATACCCAGTCTCAGGTATTTTACAGCCACTGAAGATGGACTCAGACAGTACCCCTCCACCCACCACCTCCAGAAATACAATCTTAGGTCTTAGCCTTTGGTTTCCAGAGAATTCTGTTTGCTGAACAGCCATCTTTCCTGTCTCTGCTTGAGCCCCTGCTAGAAACAGAGAGCTCTTTACTCTGGTGCCGCCCTCCTTTCTGGTCCTGTTCCGCATGGTTTCATGGTGCTCCTCAAGCCTCTGGTCATCACTATTTCTTTACGCCTCAAGTCAGTGAAGCTGCAGTGCCCGAGCCCCTGCTCAGCCACTTAGGAGTGAGGCATCTGGGCTTTGCCATGCAGCTCGCCTGTGTGCTGCTGGCGGAGCTGGATCGACATTCTCTCTCTCTGTGAGCCCAAGATGCCTTGTGTTGGAGAGGACCGTCTTTTCCTTGTCATAGTTGTGTGACGCTAAGGGGAGACCACGGCAGCTGCTCCCAGGCCAGGTCATTCTGTGACAGCTGGAAGTCTGGGGCTGGAAGTCCTTGCAGCCGTCCTGGGTCCTGGTGGAGCGCTGTTCCTGGGAAAGACGTGGGGGTCTGGAAGGGCCGGGCGTGGAGGCCTTGTTTTTCTGCTCCCCCTCCTTGTCCCTGCCAGTTTTTCTTTTTAGGAAATCTTGGTCAGGCCAGGCTCTGGTGGGCCGCTGTCCAGTGTTCTCACCCTGTCGTGTGCTTGTGGGAAGGGAGTGAGCACGGTGACACGCATTCCTCCTTGGCGCTTCCTGGCACAGGTGGAAGGCGTCACTGGCTGGAGGCCTGGCCTTGCCTAGGGAGGGAAGTGACTTGGCAGAGGGGGTGTGTTCATCGCTTCCTATCCCGCCCAGCCTCAGAGACCTGGAGGGCGGATGAGGGATGCTGTCATCCTGCTCCCCACACTCCTGGTACCCACAGTCTAGCCTGTCTGCGTGCCCCACCCCCACGCTGCCCCGTGTGATTCTCTTGCGAACCTCCACAATTCCCACCTCCGTGCATTGTTCATGCCACCTGTGGTGCTTAGCCGTTGGCTCAGTAGCCTCCCAGAGCATGGACAGTGGGGCGCGGGGCGACCCCTATCCTGGCCTCACAGTGGGGGTGCCCCTGGCCAGCCATCTCCTGATCACAGCCCTGGTGTTTGTTCACCTGGCTCCTGCTCTCCACTTTGTAATTACTGATTCCTGCCGAGCCCACTTAGCTGGAGCAGCTGGGCTGGACCCGCCGCCCCAGCCCAGCTCAGAGGCTTACAAGTTCCTGGAAACAGTGACTTATTACTGGCCTACTAATGAGCAGGTCTGTGCCAGCCGGGGCGTTCAGGTGTACGAGCTGCCGTGGAGGAGCTTGGAGGCACAGGGTGTATTTTCCTTTTTCTTCGGTTTGGCTCTTTGGAGTTGCTTTTCCCCCCTCAAATAACCCTCCAATTATCTACCAAGGGGGATGTCAGCTTCTTATAATGGCTCATCAGAGAGAACTTTTGCACCTCCCTCCCTGTCCCTTCCTCCCTTCACACGGAGAGGTGGAGGGAAAGCTAAGGAGCCCAAAAGCGTTCCAAGAGAGTGCACAGCTCTCCGCTTTCTAGGCAGTGTCCCCTTGCAGGATCTCTGTTTTATAGAAAATGGTCAGGCCTGCAGGTGCAGCTCCGTGATGGAGCCCTTGCTCAGAAGGCTGCGAGCTTTGGTTGGATTCACAGCTCTGCAGGCAACAAGGACAACAACCAAAGGCCAGGAAACTGAGTTTGTTTTTCTTCATCAAAAAAAAGTAGCCAGTGCTCCTTTTATAGAAAAGTTGGAAAAAACAGAAAGGTCTGAGGAAGAAAGGATACCACCAGACCCTTTTCCAGATGCCAACATTGTATCATTTTGATGGTTTTTACCAGGTGTGCTAGACACCAGTTCTCTCCTGGCTAAAAACCTTCAAATTATAAGATACGAGGTTCCCAGTGTTTCAGTAAAAAGCCTGGGATTTTTCTTATATGTAACACTATTTTAAAATTTTTAAAAATTAATTTTGTTGGTATACTTGATACTTGTATCTGTATGATGCAGAATTTGGTCTTGTACATGATATATCTTGGTTCTTCTTTATCCACATTCCCCTCCTCCTTTTAATACCTCTTCCCCTCCCTGTTTATAAAAGCTTTGTTTCCATTTTTTCCTTCTACCCATTTTTCCTTTTCTCTCTTCCTTTCCTTTCCCTCCCCTCCCCTGTTCTCCTCCCTGTTTGAACATCTCCCCCTAGCTTCCCAGCTTCCCTACTTCTATCATCCACTTTGGCCCGACCTGTTTTACACTTTCAATTTCCCACACAAGAAAGGCAATGCGGTATTAAAACGTTTGTGCCTGATTTATTTCACTTAAAAATGTGGTCTGTAATGGTCGGTCTGCCTGGTCACCGTGGCGGGAGTCAGCACAGCATAGAAATCCCTGGACCAAGTCGGCTGGACTGACCTCTGTGTCCTTTCAGAGGTTAACCATGAACCTCCTCTTTCAATTTTCACACCCACCCCGCTCAGCCTTCTCTAATCAGCACAGCCCCATACATTCTTTGCCTGCCCACCTTCTCCCTGAGGGTCTCCTGCTTCTCTCTGGCAGCAGGCCCACTCTGAGCAGTGAAGGATTTCTTTACTTTCACCAGCTTCTCCTTCGCCCCAGAGGAAGGGAACCTTACATGCTCAAGGTGCATCCACTTAGCTAAAAATGTCTCAAGTTTATCCTCTTTATGCCAGAGTAGTACACTGCATATAAAAGCCATATTTATCCATTCATCCACTGTGGGCATCTAGGCTGTTTCCAAGACTTAGCTATTACATATTGTGCTGCTATAAACATGGGTGTGCATATATTTCTATGATATGAAATATCATATCTCTTTCTGGAATATATTAAGAAAGGGAGTGGCTGCATCAAATGGAACCTATAGTGTGAGTTCTATGAGAAATCTCCCTACTGTTTTTCACAGTGGTTGTGTCAGTTTATAACCACGCCAACAGTGCAGAAGGGCTCCTTTCTCCCCACAGTCTGGCCAGCATTTGTTATTGGTTGGTTTCTTGATGGTCATCCTTTCTGGAATGCGGTGGAATCTCAGTGTTGTTTTAATTTGCAGGCTATGTTGAACATTTTTCATATATGTTCTTGCTGTGTGCTCTTGATCTGACAAGTGTCTGTCCATTTCAGGTGCCCATTTTTGTGTTGGGCTTTTAAATTTGAGGGGAGTCTTTTAAGTTCGTTATATTAGTCCTTTGAAGAATAGCTGATGAAACTTTTTTTTCCATCCTGTAGATTGTTGCTTCACTTTGTTGGTGATCCTTTTGCTGTGTGGAAGCTTTTTAATATAAGATTCCAGTTGTCAATTATTTGTGGTATAATCTTAATATATTCCTTATAATCAGGGTTTTGTTCATAAATTTTTTGCATACACTTTTTGGCTTTGAGAGTTTTACCTATTTTATCCTCCAGAAGACTGAATGTTTCTGGATTAATATTTAGATCTTTGCTTTATTTTGATTTCTAATTTAGTACCTGGTGAGAGATAGAGGTCTAGGTATATTCTTGAAAGCCAGTTTTTCCAGTGTCATTTATTAAAGAGGATATCTTTCTACTAGTGAATTACTTGGTCCTTTTGTCAAAGATAAGGTAGCTGAATGTGATTGCAGTTGTTTCTGTGCCGTCTATTCTACTGCATTAATCTTTGAGTCTGTTTTTGCAAGTACCATGCTGTTTCTATCATGGTAGCTTTGGGATATGGCTTCAAATCAGGCTCCCTGCCTTGCCTTTGTTGTCCAGAATTTCTTTTCCTGTTCTAAGTCTCTTCTGGTTTCATATGAACTCTAGGATTGTTGTCTGTCCTTCTGTGAGGTATGCTGTTGGTGTTTTGATTGAATTGCATTAAATCCATATAACAGTTTTGGAAATATGGATATTTTTTACTATATTGGTTCTGCCTAGCCAAGAACTGGAGATGTCTTTCCATTTTCTGACACCCTCTTCAATTTCCTTTTTTCAGAATACTGTAGTTTTCAGTATATAGGTCTTTCACTTCTGTTAGATTGATTACAAAATATTTCATTTTTCTGGATGCTATTGTGAAGGGTATGGTTTCCCTAATTTTTCTCTCAGTGAATTTGTTATTCATTTATGGGGATGCTATTGATTTTTAGTGTTGTCTTTGTATTTGGCTACACTACTGAATTTGGTTATTAATTCTAGGAGTTGTTTGATGGTCTTCTATAGAGTATTTTTGAGGTCTTCTATGTAGAGTATCATGTCATGAGCAATGATGATAATTTAACTTCTTCCTTTCCTATGCATATTCATTTTCTTTCTGTTGCCTCTATATTGCTCTGGCTAATATTTGCAGAACTATATTGAATAGGAATGGTGATAGTTTGGATTGTTGTCTTGTTCCTAATTTTAGAGTGAAAGCTTTTAGTTTCTGACCACATAGTATGATTTTGCTCATTGGCTTGTTGATAGTTTCTGTCACATTAAGATAATGACCTTGTATTCCAATTTTCTTCAGGACTTTTTAAAATTATACATGGGTGCTGGATTTTGTTATCTACTGTTTTTGCATCTATTGAGATGATCATGTGATTTTTGTCCTTGACTCTGTTAATGTGCTGTATTACATTTATTGATTTGCATATGTTGAACCATCCCTGCATCCGTGGGAGGAGTCCTACTTGGTCATGGTGTATAATTGTCTTGATAACTTGCTACACTCTGTTTTCCAGAAACTTATTAAAGATTTTTTTTACATCTGCGTGCATTCATTAAAGAGAATGCCTATAGTTTGTTGTTTTGGTCCTATTCTTTTCTGGTTTTGGTATCTGAATAATGCTTGCTCTTTGAGAGTATTGCTTCCCTTTCAGTTTCATGAAAGATTTTGAGGATGGTGGCATTAGTAGGTATATTGTGAGTTGGTTGTACCTTGTTTTACTTGACATACCTAGTGGGGGATATTTTGCTCTTTTAAATTTTTCTCTGTTAGAAATAATGCTGTGAAGACTATCTGGTGAGTATGTTAGTTTTCATGTACTGGATTGTTTTTCCAATCCTTTCAATGTCAAGGAATCTCAGAGAGCATCCAAAGCACTTCTTGAACCAAGCTTGTTCTAGAATCCTACGGGAGGCTTATTAAGATACTGCTGGCTGGGCCCTAACCCTGAAGGCAGGCTCTGGGTGAGTAGGTGCAGTTGGGTACAGATCTCGCATTTGTACCTGGCTTCCGCTGCATCCCTGGGATGAACAGCCTTTGCCGTCGTTGCCATGGACCGCACTTTGGGTGGGCATGGACCAGCCACTCTTTGGAAGGAAGTTGACGCTGAGGAGATGGGACAGTGGGGGTTCTGTGGGCATCGTCAAAGCCAGACCCAGGAGTGGCTCCTGTGTTGGGGCCTGTGCCCTCCGCCTACTGCGCCTGTCTACTGGGAAGCACCTGGGAGAAGGCAGTGTTCATCTTCAGAGGAGAAGGCAGCATTCATCCTCACAGGAGATCCCCTCCATCCTGGCTTTACTAGGATGAGATTTCAGCAGCTCTGGCCTGGTACTTGCTCTGGGATCCAGGTGGGGTGGCACGGGTAAGTGAGGCGACTGGTGAATCACCTTAAAGGAGAGTGAGTGACAGTCTTCCTAGGCTGTGAGGGGTTAACCAGGCGGCTGGCACAGCCTCCCTGGAGCCAAAGGGGGAGCTCAGGAGTAAGTCGTGACTGCCTAATTAATTCAATTAAACTACTTTATAAGCTCCGCTGATGTCAGTAAATTGTTAAAGTCTATTAAAAAATCAGTGGAACGTGATGTGAGTTTGGGGCCGCCTTGCCTTCCTCCCCCTAGTGAGATGTGCTAATGGAGGAATGGTTGGCACTGGGGCCCAGTCTGCTGCCGCCACTGTCCTGCTCTGTGTGCTAAGATGGGTCTTGGCCCCTCTGGGCCTCAGTTTCCCCACCTGTACCTTTTGCAGTGGATGGGCGTAGGGGCACACCTTCAGCAGCACTCATTGGGATTGGCTCAGCTAGTGTACCTAAGTCCTTAAGTTAGGCTTTCTTAAATCGAAGTCAGTGTTCTGAGCCCCAGAGGCCTGCTGGCTTCCAGAAGCTTCTCTCCTACTGGGCAGCCAGAGTCCCAGTCCTGGACAACCTGCCATTTGGGGGGGGGGTCTCCGGTGCCCATTTCTTACTGAATTTGCTGAGAAAAGAAGTGCCCCCTCCCCCCAGGCACAGGAGGCAGAGGAGCCCATAGTGGGGCTTGAGTCACCCATATGCGCCCTACGCAGCCCCCATTACCCAGAGCCTGTGACCTACACTTGACCTTTTCAGGGGATTTGCTAAGTAAGGAACATGGCCCCGTAAACAAGATCTTTGGAGAGTGCTAAAGGTGTGTGTGAACCCAGTCTATTTTTAAGCTGTTGGAAGACTCCTGTAGAATATAAACGCTATGCTAATTATAAAAACATCTTTTCTGCTCAAAACTGGTATAAACAAAGGAGGGGAGGAGAGCTAAGTGAGATGAAGTCGGAGGTGACACACATGCTGGCCGCAGTAGGTGATCTAGTTGCCATTAGAAAAAGAATGTAATTTCCCACCAGCTGCCGTGTTCGGGAGGCTGACGCAGGAGGGTCCCAAATTTAAGGCTAGCATGGGCAATGCAATGAGACTCTGTCTCAATCTAAAATCTTTTTTAAAAGTGTTAGGATTATAGCTCAGACAGAGCCTTGTAGAATCAAACTGCATTTTCACTGGGGGAAACATTCATTTTCGCCCTGTTCTGCCATCCTGGCCACCACAGTAGGGGCAGACTGGCTCATTCCTCCAGGTTCCACTGGTGAGGGCATGCGTGAGTGGCCTGGCCTCACAGTGCCTTGGCCATGGAAATCGGCGTCCTTGTCTTTCTAGGAATAGTTTTCTACAGTATTTTCAGAACAAAGTTAGCATAAAATTGCTCATTTCCTTTCCATTTAACCTGAGAGGAAATCCTTACTTAGCAAAACTTTCAAAGGCAGCCGTTTCAACAGCCAGCAGCTGTCTGTGGAGGGTCTGCTAGGTACCAGGCTGAGCGCAAGGCTCCGGGGATCGAGTCACACTGTCCCCCGGGCTCTGTGGAGCGGGCTGCTGGTCTCCGTGGACACCCCACTGAGAGTGCTGGTGGATGGTTGCAGCGCCAGCCAGGGGTCCCCAGAGCTTCTCTGCTGGGCCCCAGCAGCCGCATAATGGGGTTCTCCAACAGTGGAAGTAGAGGCTGTTAGTGATGGGGCAGAGGAGGGGGTGAGCCCTGGCACTGAGGGGAGTGGCTGCTCCCCGGGACCTTGAGGATGCGGACGGACGCAGAGAGGACTTGGGAGGGAAGAGAGATCAGAGCTTGAGAGGGGCTGGGAACACCTGGTGGAGGAGGTGGGCAAACTCGAGGAGGGGGTCAATACTGAGTTGGACAGAGGGGAAGGCAGAGGCCCTCCTGGATTCTCAAGGGGAGAGAATAATCAGTGGAGGCTTTGTATGTAAATGCTATTTCAGAATGCTTTGAAATACCTTCTCAGGGAGGCTGAAAATAGCAGGTGGTCAGTTGGAACACAGCATTGGGGGGGTGGGTTAGGAGGGATGCGTCTGAGGGATGAGGGCGGAGAGAAGGAGTGGGGAGGACAGAAAGGTAAATAGAGGCTAAGTATCCTATGGAGGACCCTGAAAATCAGGTGCAGAAGTTTGCTAACCAAGAAAAGGAATGTGACCAGGCCCTAAGCCCCATGGGAGCACAGCATGTCTGTTTTATTCGTCACTGTGTCTTCAGTTCCTAGATGTAGTAGCAGCTTATTAAATATTCGTTGAGTGAATGAGTGAAAGTATTTAGTGTATTTCTTTTTATAGTATCCCAGTTGAGCAGATATTATTACCTCTTCGTACCAGGAAAGATGAAGGAGGGCCATTCTTTGCAGGGTGTGTGTATGTACTGCAGAGAAACACAGGGATACTGAAAGGTTTTTTTTTTTTTTTTCAACAGCACTGTGAAATATTGATCAATTTGATTCCATTGTATGACCCAGGGACAATTTTACTAGCAGAAAATATGACCGTGTTATATGGCTGCAATAAAGAATCACAGCCGTGAACCTAGGCCTAGAAAACAAGCCAAAGCTCCTGCTGTAGGCTGGGCTGACCTCACTGGCTCCACGTCTGTGTGCTTGTGTTAGTTTGTTCTTTCTTCCTTCATGGAACTCATGATGAGCTCAGTTGTGGATAGGCCTGAGCGAGACCAGTCAGCAAATGTATATATAGCAGAAGGGTTACAGCCGGGTGAGCCCGGCTTCGTGCAGTTAGGTGCTGGCTGCTGTTGGCGGGTTGCAGGTGGAAAGCGCGTGGATCTAGCCTGGAAACCAGACTAGCAAGGAGAAGAGCCTTGCAGGTTTTGAGGCAGAGGCTTACTGAGAAGTGAGTGTCGTGCTGGGTCACCAGATGTGTGCTTAACTGAGGAGAGCGTGAGTGCTGCAGGTGGCAGATGCCCTGGGGTGGCCAGGACTAGGAGACAAGCACTGCCAGGCTTTTGGTTTTGGAGAGAAAGAGAGAGGGAAAAGGAAGGGGTGGGAGGGGAGAGGGACAGAGGAGTGGGAGAGGAGAGGCCAGCAGAGAGAGGAGTCCTGCCCTGCTGATGTCATTCTTGGGTTAGAAGATGTGTGATTTCCCTATAGCGGTCCTCCAGTGCAAGCCATGTCTTCAACTGCACTTCTAGAAAAATATTCTGTAGCACTCTGACCATCGGAGGGCCAGCTCAGTTGATTTGCTTGGCGGTAGGACTCCCTCCCAAGATGCACCTCTGCCTGCCTTTTGGGTAGCTGATCTTGCAGCGTAGTCAGGGGCGGTGCAAGGATGGGGCGGAGTGGGGCGGCCAGCTCCCTCAGGGCGAGGGTGCAATGGGGAGGTGGGCCTGACTCAGTCTGGGGGGATCTTTTCGCCCGTTACTCCAGGCCTTGCCAGGACCGTCTCGCTTGTTGTTCTGGTGCCCACAGTGCCCTGCTCCAGCCGTTTTCTTGGGCTCATCCCTCACTGTCTTGTGCTCTTCTCAGGAGGCCTGTCCTCAAGTACTACCTAAAGTTATATCCTCTCTCCATCCTTTTCTGGCTTGATTTTCTTCACTGTACTGTCATCACCTAACAGTACACACGAACTTCACCCAGAATATCATGCACACTTCAGGAAAAGCTTGCCTAAATATTTTAGTACGAGATTAATACAAGTTACCTCGGGCCTCTACAGTTGTAAGGGGTGCTCCAAGTGGTGGCCGTTAGCGTTCAGACATTTATTAGTACAGCAGCCTGCTGCTTGGGTAGCGCGGTCTCTGAGAATGCTGCACGTGCGTTTTTCAGCGTCTTCTCTGAGGACTGACAACGTACAGGGTTTTCTGTGCTGTGTCGTATCCTGTAGAGCCCCCCCTATGAGGGCAATACCATCTTCTGAGAAAACGCCCTACTGTGCTCGCTTTGACAGCGCAAATACTAAAATTAGAATGATACAGAGAAAATTAGCATGGCCCCTGCACAAGGATGGCACGCAAATTTGTGAAGCATTCCATATTTAAAAAAAAAAACAAAAAAACCCTACTGTTTTTTTTTCTACTAAGCGGGTATACATTTTTTGTACGCTATATTTTTAGCTTATAAAAGGAATTTGTATGCTTCCTTGTCTTCTGTATTCCAAAGAATGTAGTTTCATGAAAGTGGAACTTAAAATTTAACTGTTTTGAAGAATTTCAGACTTATAAAGTCTTGTAAAAAATATCATGAATTTTCATATACTTTCATCCAGCTTCTTCATGTATTGACAGGTTATAGTGCTTGAGTTATACTTGGAAACTGGTATGAGTGCGGGAAAACAACTAGTTGCACATATCTCATCTGATTCTTGAGACCTGAAGTATTTCAGATATTGTATGGTTTTTTTTTTTTTTTTGCTGTATTTCTATAGGCTTTACTGTTTGAGCATTTCTAATGCAAAACCCCAAATCTAAAATGTGCTAAAATCTAAAATTTAACTGATTATGGTTGAATACTGTTCTGTCGTACGTGCACATTGTACACACGCCAGTACACGTGTATGTACATTACCTTAAAAGTTTTGGATTTCAGATCATTCTGGATTTCTGCAGTTTGGTGATAGCAGCGGCTGTGCTTGTCCGGCAGGGACCCCCATTCTGCCGCAGTCAGGCGCTGCGCTGCCCATGCAGGGCTGTGGGTGCGGGGGCTGGGCTCTGTGGCCGTGAATCTGGAAGTCTTGGTAAAGGTGGCATCTGCCAGGCTCTGCCTCTTAGTAAAGCTGCCCCTTTACCACTTGCAGTAGTAAGTATGCTGTGGGGAGCTACTTTGAGGCAATGCCAGTTTCTTGTTCCTTTTGTCCACTAATTTTAGCATCTATTGTTGCCTCGCGCCTGCAACGGTGGTGCTTGCCAGATAGTGATTTCCAATTTCCATCCTTCCCCCTGTATTTACTAATCGGAATTCTACTATAGAAGGAGCCCTCCCTTCACTCTCCATTTGTATTTCCTTCACAGCAGTTGAGACTGTTAGATGTTTATTTTATGGGTTAATGGGGTATGATGGGTTTATAATTCACCACTATCATTATTTTTTAGTGGCTTAAAGCATTCCAGATTTGGTCAATGACAGTCCCCTCATGAGGTTCCTCTGTCCTTTGGACAAGTGCCCATCACTTGTTGGACACCTCCTGACTTTCTGCAGGATGTTCCAGGCTCATCTTGTACCCTCGTCTTGGAATCAGTCCCTGTTCCACTAAGCAGGGCGGGGGGTGGGGGTGGGTTCT
This sequence comes from Ctenomys sociabilis, assembly GCA_004027165.1. NCBI lineage: Eukaryota > Metazoa > Chordata > Mammalia > Rodentia > Ctenomyidae > Ctenomys > Ctenomys sociabilis. Next base: position 131,302 of record PVKA01000276.1, on the reverse strand, counting down.
TGTCTGCAGTATTAGTGTTTATTGTTTGTTTTGTTTTTATTTTTGCAGTACCAGGGATTGAACTCAGGACCTTGCGCTTGCCAGGCAGGCACGTATGCTGCTTAGCTATCTCCCCAGCCCTACAGCACTTGCTATATACTCCTAGTAACCACAGTGTGAGGCACATAGTAGGCTCGTAGCGGATAATTCCTGGATGAATGGATGAATAAATGCATCTGGAAAGGAAGAGTCCATGGTCAGCTTTCAGGGGCTGTGATTCATACCCTTGCCAGCTCCCTGCCCAGCCCGAATGAGCCTTTTACAAGGGCAGGGGACTTTCCCTAATTTCCTCAGGTTTTGTCTTCTGTATTCACACATTGCAAGGTCTGAAAGGAGCCCCCTGGCATCCCCGATCTTGTACAGCAGGCAGAGCCAGGAGCGTGGAGAGCAGCAGGGGACAAGGCTGGCAAGAGAGGCTGGCAGAGCCCAGCCCGCCTGCTGCTAATGACTTGAACAGTAGCCACGGTGGGCACGCTCTCTGGTGGTTGATGGCAGAGGTCCTGGGGCGCCCCCATCTCTGTAGCTGGGAGTTGCCTAGAGCCATTTTGAATCTCCTGAGACATGTAGGTCTTGCTTGAATATTTTATGAGTTTTTCTTTATAAAAGATTAAAACTCAGTCACATTGGCTTTGGAAAAGCCTGTGATAATCAGATTTTTATTTATGAGTTGAATAGTGTGTGTGTGTGTACATGCACATGTGAACATGCACACACACACACACACACACACACACACACACACACACACACCATACACACGTGTACCTGAAGAAGAAGAAAACTGGCTGGCAGCTTTTCTGGCCATTCCCCTGGCAGACTTGGATGCCAGGAGTGAAGTTGGCAAGTTGTAGCCGGTTCACAGTGAAGAGAGGCCAGGCTGGCTTCTGGGCCAGCTGCTGCCAGCGTGCTCTGAGCACAGAGCTGGCTCCTTGCGGAGCGGAGCCTTTTCTGTGTGGAGACCACACAACGCTGCCTTGGCTAGCAGCTCGGGTCTGTAGGGTAAACCTGTGGTTCTTATTGGTTCTTCTCTTGGGTCCTAGGAAGCAGGCCAGGTAAGGATGTTTAGTCCCATTTTGCAGGTGGAGAAATTGAGACCCAGAGAAAGGAAAGTGGCTGCCGGCTTTTCTAGTGTAAAGGGAGTATAATCTTGAGAGTTGTGGCAGTGTCTGTCAGTCCCCAGCAGAGCTGGCCCAGTCTCCTTCTGGTCTTGGCCCTTGGACATAAGGAAGCTGCAGGCCTTCTGATCTGATAGGGGCAACACTGCAGGAGCCCCAGCACCTGGAGCATTGGAATTAGGGAGAAAGGAGAGCCCCGGATTGAGCATGAAGGCCTTGCGAGCTGCTGAGTACAAAGTGGGGAGTTGCAGTCAGGAAAGGTGCCAGACACCCCTGAATTCGTTTGCCCCCCTTGCCTCTCTCAGCCCTGAGTTTGAGCTGCTCTTAGCCAGCTGCTGTGGCCGTACAGAAATCGCCTTTGTGCTCTCTGAGGCTTTGCAAAACTTTCTCAGGAGTGGCTGTCAGTGTGGAGTTTGTGAGTTGGTGGGGTCTCTTAGGTGTGATTTAGGCCGTGGGAGGGCCTGCAGCCCATGTAGAGGCCCTGTACTGAGGTGTGGGAAGAAGGCGCCATGGGTGGCCGGCAGTGTCCAATGTGCTTCTCTGCTAGCATCACCAGAGCAGGGGCGGTGGCTCTCCTGTTGGGATTTGGGTCCAGCATCTCTGAGAACCTGGCGCAGATAAATGCTTGATACTTTTGCCATTTTCAAATGGCATGAGCATATGTATTAATTTGTGGTGAGCTTTGACATCTGTCAGATCAAGGCTGGGGCCTGAGTTCTGCCTCTTCCATGCACTCACTGGGTGGCTGCAGGCCTCACCCTGTGGTCTGCTTGCTCACCTGTACAGTGGAGCCAGTGTCACCTTGATTGTCCTCTGGGCCTAAGGATGAGTACGGAGCACATGGGCAAGCTGATCCCAAGCAGCATTTGTGGATGGTGAGTGCTGTTCTGATCTTGTTGGATTTTGTGGCTTGGAAGGGTTTTGTGAAGTCTGCAGTCCATCCCTCTAACACTCCTTTTGTGAGGTCTGGATCTCCCTCCTTCCCTTTGGCTGAGGGCTGCATCCTAGTCATGGCTGTGCAGTCAGTTGTGGTTTTCTGGGTCACAGAACACCCCCATCTTAAGGATCACAGCTGATAAGGCCAGGAATCACTGATCTCGGAGATGACCAGCTGGGATCCCCTTGGGAAAGGGAGAAGTCGTGCATGTTCTCAAAGGGTGGAAGAAGGATCATGTTGTGTTACCTTTAGCAGTGAATTTCACCTATCCTGGAAAACTTCCCAAAAGGCAGGTAAGGCAGGTCCTTTTCTGAACACTGTAGGCATAAAAGATTTTTATGGTAAGGCTTTTACAAAACAAAAAATGCCTCCTATGAAGTAAATCAACATTCTTGGTGTGTCTTTCCTATAAACTTGGCCTTTCTTATGTTGTGTTTTTTCTTTCTTTTTTTTTTTTTTTTACTATTATTACTATTTTATGATTCAAAGCTATACATGTTTCCCTATTGAGAAGTTAGAAAGTCCAGATGAAATAAAAAGAATAAAACGCAAGCTCACAATGAGGTTCAGAGGTGCACACTTGTAATCTCAGTACTCTGGGAAGCTGAGACAGGAGGATTCCAAGTGTAAGCTAGCCTGGGCAGTTTACTTAGCAAGATGCCATCTCCAAAAATAAAAGGACTGTGATGTAGCTGAGTGTGAAGACCCTGGGTCAACTCCCCACTATTCCCCACCTCAAAATCATCTGTAATGAGGGTGCACGTGGCTAAGCTCCTGCTTTGGCAAGTGCAGGGACCAGGGTTCAATCCCCGGTTCCACATGCCACACTGGCCCTGACACCAGGTCACGCTGAGGAGGCCAGAGTCTGAGCACGGTGGTGCACGCCTGTAGTCCCAGTGCTGAGGAGGCTGAGATGGGAGGATCACTATGAGTCCAAGGAGTCCGAGCTGCATAGCGAGGCCCTGTACCAAATAAATAAACAAACACATAAATAAGTTATTTTAAAAAGACCATACATAATCCAAAGGAAATGTCGTGGTTGGTGGTACCTAAGCAAGTCTGAGTTTTAATCTTTTCTGTTGTGTAGATGTACAGGTATTCATTGAAAAGACTGTTCTCACGTCACTGAATTGCCTTTGCTGCTTTGTTAAAGATCAGGTGACTATATTTGATTGGCTCAACATCTGGCCTTTTATTCTGTTCCATTGATCCATACTTGTTCATTCTTTTATAAAAAGTTTTTTTGTTAGTATGTGCCTGAAGTAAATAGTGATTACGTCGTGCTTGGGGGGATGGAGGTATATATTTGCATCTTGATCGTTTTTATTTCCTTGGATGCCCTTCCTTGTATCTCCTTTTCTTTTTGTTCTTTCTTTTTTTGTTAGCATTACACTGTCTTGTTATTGTCTTGAGGTTGGGAAAGTATCAGTCAGTCTTCCAGCTTGTTCTATGTTGTTGTCTGTTCTGGATCTTTTGCCTCTCCATATTACATTAGAATTTTGTTGATAGTCACAAAATAGCTATGCTTTTTCTTTTAAATCTATATAAAGTTGGGAAGAATTGCTATCTTAATAATATGGAATCTGCCCTTCAATGTTTATTTAGATCTTTGATTTCTTCTTCAGAGTGTAAAAGTATTATTCATATACATTATACATAAATGAGTTTGGTCACTTATATAATTTATATACTTAATGTGTCATACACACACACACACACACACACACACACACACACACACACAAGTTGCTGTCAATGTAAGTGGTATCATACTTTCTGCTTCAAGTTCCAGTTCTTCGTTGCTGGTATATATAAATGCAACGGACTTCTATATTAACTTTGTATCCTGCAACTTTCCTATGATTCCTTGCTAGTTTCATTTATTTTAATTCTGTGGGATTTTTGCATAGCCATTTGTAAATAAAGCCTTTATTTCCTTCCATCCCACTATGTGTACCTTTTCTTTTCTTTTCTATCCTAACACATTCCTGGCAGATTGAACCACCAGGGGTATGTGCCTGACTGTCTGGTTGGATGGCTCATGCTGTTAGTGGTATAAATGGAGCTAATCACTTTTATCAGTCTTTTCACTAACAAAAATAATAAAAAGCAACCCATGCATGTATAACCAGTACTTCTAGCTGCCTGGTAGCAAGATATGAATTACAGCCCCTCTGTGAGCTTGTTAATGTGCTTGTTAGGACTTACACTGTGATACTGAAGGGAATGGTGAGAGAAGATGTTTTTGTCTTGACCCTGCTTGTGCTAGAAAGAAAGACATTTTTGTTTGCTTGGTTATATGGGTATTCTGCAGATAGGAAATTGGCATCATTTTGTCTTTGATTGTTTGGTAGATTTCCCCAGTGGACTTGGTGCTTTCTGTTTTGAAAGACTATTGATTAAAATTTATTTTATAAATATGGGCATATTTAGATGATCTGTTTTTCCTCAAGTTTTGATAGATTGTGTGTATCAAGGAATTGGTCCATTTAATGTAAATTATTAAATTTATGGGCAAGGAATTGTTCATAACATCCTTTTCTTATCCTTTAAAGTTCACGAAATCAGTAGTTCAGGGGACTGATTTTCCATTTCTGATGGCTTTTTTCTGTTTTCATCTTAGCTGGCCTGCCTAGAGGGTAAAACATTTACTGACGTTTTCAAATAATCAGCTTGTGGTTTCAGTAATTTTATCTGTTCATTCAATTTCATGTATTTCTGTTTTAGTTTTTGTGAATTTTTTCTTTTTCTGCCTGCTTTAAGTTTTCAGCACTGCTACTTTCCTAAGGTGGAAGATTAGAAGATTGATTTCTGATTTCTTATTTCCTCTTACATGCATTCAATGCTATAAAATAACCTCGAACCCTGCAATTGCGGTTTCTTGCAAATTTTAATAATTACATTTTCATTTCACTTAGTTGGAAGTAATTTTTATTTTCTCAGAATTTTTGCTTTGATCCTTGTTATTTATAATTGTGTTAGTCTCCAAATATTTAGAATTTTCCAACAGTCCTGCCTTTACTGATTTCTAGCTTACTCTTATTGTGGTCTGGGCATATCTTGTACAGTGTCTATTCTCTTAGGCTTGTTAAGGTGTGTTTTATGACCTGCAATGTGACCTGGCTTGGTGTGTGTTCTGTGTGAACTTGACAAGAATGTATATTGTGCAGTTGTTGGATGAAGTACTCCATAAATGTCAATTAGGTCCTGTTGACTGATGGTGCTATTCACTTAACTGTATCTGTACTGATTTTCTGCTCGCAGGATCTGTCAATTATTGATGGAGAATATTAATGGTGGGTTCATGTATCTTTTGAGTTCTATCCATTTTTGTCTCATATTTTGTCTCTGTATTGCAAGATATATATATACACATTAAAGACTGTTACGTCTTCTTGAAGTGTTGATTCCTTCATCATGTAATGCTGTTTTCATCCGAGTTCTGCGTGGTCTGAAGTTAGTACAGCTACTCTGAGTTTCCTGTAATTGGTGTTTGCATCATATATCATTCCCCATACCTGTACATTTAATGCAAGTATGTGTGTCTTTAAAGTGGGTTTCTTACAGACTGTATGTAGTTGGATCTCGTTCTTTTAATATAAAAATAATCTGTTCTGACAGTCCATCTTTTGTGCATTTAAACTATTTACACCTAAAGTGCTCATGATGTAGTTGTACTAGCTCCTGCCACGTTTGTGATTGTTTCCTGGTAGTTACCTGTGTCTTTTGTTTCGTTTTTGTCTTCTAGATCTTTTTTCGTTAGTTCCTTTGGTGTTGATGAATCATTTTCTCCTTTCTTTTTGCATATCTTTTTAAATGAATCCAGTTGTCCAAGAGTATTCAACATACAATTTCAGTTCATCTAAGAGTACTTTTAAATAGCACCTTGTTATTTTTTGGGCACTGTCAAGTACCTTATGACAAGAGCATAGACACAGATTATGTCATTATAAGTGTATTCTAAGGCAAAAAAAAATTGTTAAAATGAAAATGTACTTAGTATCCCCAAAAACCATTGGAAAAATCCACACATTTTAGGTGGATCCATCTGAAACCAGAAGTATCTTATGTGCTGCCTGCTGCCCCCCTCTCTTACAGGCCATTCATTTCACTTGTCCATAAGCTGCACAGCTGCCTATCGGCCTACTTTATATTACTGTTATTATTGCTGTCCTATTTTGAGGGTTTTTTTGAGACAAAGTCTTACTCTGTAGATTAGGCTGACCTTGAACTCCATCTAGCCTAAGTTGGCCTCAGATTTACAGTGACCCTTCTGCCTCAGCCTCTTGCATGCTGGGATTATGGGCATGTGCCACCATGCCTGCCTGATACTATTTTGAAGAGACTTTTGCCTTCTAGCTCACTTTGGAATAAATTCAGAAAAGAAATAAAAGATTTTGTCTTACTTTCATTGAATCCTTCACACATTCCCTTTTTTATGTATAGCTGAGCTTCTGACTTGTATTTTTTCCTTCTATCTAAAAAAGTTCTTATTCTATTTCTGGCAACAAGTTCCTTCACATTTTTCTTCATTTTTCTCCTTCACTTTTTCTTTTTTTCTGGAATGAAAGATTAGACTCACAGCACATGTTCTGCTGCTGAGCCGTCCTCACTCCTACCAGCACCCTAGCCCTGTCTTACTTTTTAAATAAATTCTTTACATCAGATTTCCAGACTTCTGATTTTTTTCTTATAACTATTTAAATACATCACTTAACTATCTTTTTGCTTGCGTAGTTTCTAGAGAGAAGTCCAGTCTAAATTCTTCTTTTATTAATTTTATTGAGAAACAAATAGCAATGAGACAGTTTCAATAACTAATACATTGCATATTGTTGTCCTCACAGTGGTTATTCATTGCACCGGATGCAGACATGATATCCTGTCCAAACCCTAATAGTACAATCTTTCTTCCCATTGAATTAAGAGAAAGTAGCTGTCTGTCTATCCTATTTTGTAGACACAGATATCTTCAGTCCTCTTATAGGTGAGATGCGTTTTTTCTCTAATCTGATTTCTTTCAAATTTTCTTTGTCTTTAGTTTTCTGCAATTTGAAAGTAATGCACAGAAGTGTAGTTTGTTTGGATTTTGTTCTCTTTTGTGCTCTCTGACTTGCCTGCATCTGTGGATTTATGTCTGCCACTATTTTTAAAAATTCTTAGCTGTGGTTACTTCAAATATTTTTCTGTCTCTCTTCTCCTTTATTTCCTTTTGTTACACCCCTGCCAATCTATAATCGTACCTTATGTAATTGTCCTACAGTTTCTGGATATTTAATTTTGTATTTTATTTTTCTTTATCCTGTTTTTTTTTTCAATTTGGAAAGTGTATAAGTCACTTTCCTGTCATTGATCCCAGATAACTTGAAGAGTAGAACTTTATTTTTGGCTCATGGTTTTAGTGGGTTCAGCCCATGGTTGTGGGGCACCAAGGCAGAGATGGTGTGGTGGAAGGACAGGCAGAGGAGAGCTGCTCATCCAGGAAGCAGGGAAAGGAGCAGGAGCCCAGGACAGGAGCACAGCTTGCCCCCTCCGGCTCCATCGCAGTGGCTTGCCTCCAAGCAGGCCTTGTTCTCTTGCCATCACTTTGAGCAATGAATTTGTCCATGGATGACTCTGCTGGTGAGTACGGCGTCCTGATGACCTGGTCATCTTCCAAAAGCACCTTCTCTGAATACATGAGATTTTGGGGGGAACATTTGAGATCTAAATTATAACAGAAGACTTCTATGTTTAGTATGTCTGTTTGATTCTTTGTGTTTGCATTTCTTTGCTTACATTGCCATCTGTTTCTGCATGGCATCTGCCTTTCCCCTGTCTGCCTTTCCCCTTGTACTCTTTAGCGTGGTAATCTTAGTTAAACCCCAGTCTGGTTTTTGATACTTTGCATGTCTCTTTAGACTTACATTTTTTCCTTTTAGAAATTACCTTGTCCAGTGGACTAAAGCACCTGCTTCAGCAGAGCACAGTGGCTAGGGTTTGATCTTTGGCGGGGGACTGAGACTGGGCATGGTGGTGTGTGCCCATAATCCTAGCCATTGGGAACCTGAAAATAGGAGGATCACTACAAGTCTGATCTGTGTAGTGAGGCCCTGTAGACCGTGTCCTAAATACAGAAAAGAAAAAAAAAGCACCTTGTAATTTCTTGTCCAAAGTTAGACTTGGTATATCTAGTGGTAAGTATCCAGTACCAGATGCCTAGCCTGCCTTTTGGTGTGAAGTTGAAAAAAGCTACACCTGTTACCAGAATAAAGAACTAAGTAGCAATAAACAGGCCCATGCTGTAGTGCCCAGCTCAGTGTTTACCTCTCTTGGAGTTGGGATGTGTTTACCATTGTCTGTTCTGTAGCTGTCAGGCTGAAGTGACCTTTAGGGTCCTTATCTTTGCATCCCCATCTGTCTTTGGGTTTCCCTGGAGAGTCTGAGCTTGAAGTTCTTTCCTTCATAATCCTCTGTTATGCAGGGTCCAGCAAAGCCTGGGGAGAGGAATAATTTGGGGTTTTGTAAGGGGAAGAATACAATACAGAGGGGCTGGGGAGATGGCTCAGTGGAATAAGTGCTTCCCTGGCAAGCTCTAGGGCCTGAGTTCGATCCCCGGTTCTGCAAAAAAAAAAAAAAAAAAAACAAAAAGAATACAATACAGGATGCCTATTTTATAAGATTATTTACAATAGACACTAAAAGAATCATATAGAAAAACAAAGTGCAGAAAATCTGTCTCCATACCAGCTGGGGACCTGGATCCCGCAGTAATGTCCTGCATGAGTCCAGCTGAAGATTTAGAGTCCATAAGATGCCTCCATGAATCAGTCCAACTGCAGGCCTAGAGCCTACGACAGTGTCTCATACTGGCCTGTTCCCTGGATCTGCAGTGGGAAGGTCCAAAGGTCAGCAGTGGAAGCTGGAAAGTGTGCAGGTGGGATGAAGGCGCTGTGCTAGCAGGCGGAGAGATCTGCACTGGAGCGAGCAAGCAATGCTCACCTAAGAAGCAGAGCTCCCCTGAAAGTACCGCAGCCGTTGTCACCGTGAGGTCCTGAGCTCCTCTGAGGATGAGGAAAGCTGAGTTCCCATCAGGAAAGCCAATGTGAAAAGCTTCTCCGCAAGACTGAGCTGTGCACCATCTTCCCCTCTGGAGGCAGGAAGCGATGCTCAAGGTGAGAACTATAGCTCCCCTAAAAGTGAAGCGTAGCCATTCTCAGTGACAACAAGGTCCCAGGCTCCTCTGATGAGAACAGCCAAGTTCATCAGGAAAGCCAGCATGACAAGGTCCTTTAGCAGAGCAACCCAAGAGAGCTGGCAGCTCCCTGACAGCCGCCTAGATCTTCTCCAGTTGTGCCCTTATGCTGCTGGCAACAATCCTCAAGTGGGCCTCCCACACCCAGCACCATGCTAGTTCAGTTCAGCTGGGTGCTACAGATTGACTGTCAGTTGTCAATCACACAGTTCTCAGTCCTTCAGTGGGCTTGTGCCGGGAGCTGCAGCCTTCCCATGTGTTTCTCAGGTGAGACAAGAAGGCTGGAGGAATCTGGAGTCCATATTCTCTTCCTTTATGGTGAAAGACATTTCCCTCCCTGGAGTCCAGGCGCTAGGAAAGGCCACTTTGTTACCATGAAAATAGTCTTCCTTGAGGGTAGGCCTTTGTTGAGTAGAACAGAACATTCTTTGGTATTTCAAGGTTGTTCCTTGGTATCCCCTGGCTGGAGCAGCACCAAGAAGAAGTGAGTTTTCTTCTGTCTCAACCCTGAGAACCTGGTGAGGTTCCTGGTCTGGCTGACCCCTTCCTTCTCCTTGGGCCTCCCTGCCTCTCCCCTAACCCATTTCTTCCTAAGTCTCCCCATATTTCAGTTTGCGTAGTTTCTTTTGCACTAGCTCCCAACTCTTCCTCTTTTCCTCAGCTATATTCAATATGGTGCGGGCATTAGAAAAGGTATTCTTCGTTCTTTTTGCAGTCATCTTTTTTTTTTTTCCATTTTCTTTTGATTCTTGGCATTTTCTGTCTTTGCTTATATTAACTGGCTGGTTTGTATGTTGAGTAATTTTTCCATTAGCCCTAGATTAAATTATTACGATTCCACAATCTGTGTCAGAACTGAGCCTGGATCTGATGTTGCTCTGTCTCTCTGACTGTTTTCTGTCCCTGGCCTTTTAGAATGCCGTGTGACTTTTTGTTGAAAACCAGATTTGATGCATCTTGTAATAGAAACTGAGGTCATGGGGTGAAGTTAGTGTGAAGTTTCATATTTATATGGATTCAGACTGAGTTATATTTAATGTCTGCTTTAACTGTGGGTTCCAGAAACTTCAATTTCAATTTTTTTTTTTAACTTTGAAGTACTGAGGACTGAACCCAGAAAATGTGGAGCTGCTATACCCTTTTTTAGTTTTATTCTTTTGGAACAATGTCTAAGTTGCCCAGGCTGCCCTTGAACTTGGGAATCCTGCTTCAGCCTCCCAAGTAGCTGGGATCACAGATGAACATCACTACACGTGACTTCAGTATCCTTCATTTGTTGGCTCTTTTTCCTTTGCCTTGTAGGCTTTGGGATTCCCTGAAAGAGCCCTCAATCTGCTTTCCAGCTCTTTAAATTGTAATCTGCTGTTATTTTGCTAGAGTCCTTTTGATGTGGCAGTGACATGGTAGGGACAAGAAGTGGTGTTTAATCTGCTATTTTTTTTTTTTTTTTTTTAGTAGTTGTGAGTGCTTAGTTTCCAGGAATGTGTCTTAGCTTTCGTTTTAGCCTTCAGATGAGCTGGGAAGGCCACTAGACAGGAGCAGTTGTCCAGCTGCCGTTTCCTCAGGTTAGGGCAGTGAAGTAAGTTTCCTGTGAAGGTAGGTCTTTGGTCTGGAGAACAGAGGCCCTGTCCTGTGCTCTTTCAGAGTGGTTGCCCGGTTGCCCTTTCTTTGGTGAATATAAAAATATTTTAGTCCCCATTGCTTCCTCATTGAGTCTGGAGAGGTTTTATTCTAATCTTCTCCAAGAAAATCCATTGAGGGTTCTGGAGTTAAATGCCATGAAAATACATGCCTCTTCTAAGACTAGTTATCTGTAGCCTTTGCACTGCGTTACATCCCTAGCCCCTTTATTTTGAGATAGGATCTTGCTCAGTTGCCCAGGCAGGGCTTGAATTTGTAATTCCTCCTGCCTCAGCTTTCCAAAGTGCTGGGATTTATAGATATGTGCCACTCTGCTTGGCGAACCCCCAGGAGTTTTAACTCTCATGTGGTCCACACTCAGCTTCTGGCGTTTAGTCAGTTACTGTTTTAAGTTTTCCAGCCTGCGGCTTCTGTTAAGCTGTTCCATTAATCAGCTTTCCCTTACTGTAACAAAATACCAGAGATCAATTTAAAAAGAGGAGAGGCTTATTATGACTTACCATTTCAGAGATTCATGACTAGTTGGTGCTGTTGTTTTGGATCTGTGGTGAGACATAGAATCATGACAGGGAATGTGCAGTGGAGCCAAGCTCCCATTTCCTGTCAGCTGGGAAACCGGAACGAGAGAGAGGAAGGGGTTGGGTCCCCAAATCCCTTTCAAAGGCATGGCCCACGTGACTTTACTTCCTTCCCCAAGACCCTGCCCCTAAAGGTTCCCTCAGGGTCTCAGCACCACAGGTTGGCAGCCTTTAACACACAGAGCCAACCATGACAGCTGTGTTTCTCTGCATTTGCTTGTCTTTCCAGTTTTCAGTGCAACTTTGGCTCTCCAATGGATCTAAGAAAAGTTGTGGATTTCCACCTTTTTCTTGCTGTGAAGACAGAAGTAACTTCGAAGCCCTTTATATAGCTAAACACAACCTGGATGTCCCCAGCTGGTGCAGCTGCTCCCTGATTTCATAATGGCATTAGAGCACTTAGTGCCCTGAAACTAAGAGATGCAGGGACTCAGCCAAGGCATCTTAATTCCTGGTTCCTTTTGGCCTGGGCTGGCCTGGCCGGACAGCTCCCAGATCTGTTGTTTTTCCTGCCTTGTGAGGGGGACCAATACTGGGTGCACCAGGCTGATCTGCCCATCCTGTGTTCAGATCCACACTGCTCTCCAGGTCTCAGTTTCCTCAGCTCCCAATGGACTGAGGCCCTTCTAGTCCCTGTGCTATTAGTTGATGCCTCACCAAAGATAAGGAGATGATTACCAGTGTGCGTGTGCTTTATGGAAGTACTTGCAGATGTCAGCTTCATCCTTGTTGTTGCTTTTAAATAATAAAGTGGCCTCTTCGTAGGAACAGTGAAGTAGCAGTCATGTGCCATTGTATGACCGGCAGTAACTCAGAATGTGTTTCTCTTGGACTTTTCTTCCGGTGATGAGTATGTTTTTAAAAGCTTTGCTAGTAGGCTTGGCCCAAGCCCTGGGCAAGAACCTAGGTGTGATACAGAGTGGCCTTTGTTCACTCATCCTTGTTGCATTTTCGTGTTAAGTATTCTCAACAGCCAAGACTTGGGGAAATTGCCTTTCTTCTCAAAAACTGAAAGGTGGGGTGGAGATGGCTACACTGTGTGGCCAGCATATCTTTTGCTTATTTTCTTATGTGTGACATCATTGAACTCATTTACAGCAAGGAAAGTGTTGTTTAGGTCTTACAAGTGTTGTGTTAGGTTTATGCTCCTAAAACTATAGTCGGTCCTAATTCTGCAACTTGAAGTAGAAATTGGACAAGCGCTGTACCGTATTGTGGTGAACTTCGTAGATTCAGGGCTCTGCTGTTTTTGAAATTCATCCTAAAGCAGCCAGTTGGTTTTCTTTGTTGTTGTTTTTCTATTTATTTATTTAAGTTTTTGGTACAGGGTGTCTCTTTACAGCTCAGACTCACCGTGATCCTCCTGCTTTTGGCCTCCCCAGAGCTGGGATTATAGGCATGCACCACCCTTCCGTCTCAGTGGCTAGCCAAGCTCACACCGGGGGTGTGGGGCCGGTATAGCCTAGAGTCTCACTTCATAATTCAGGCTAGCCTTGAACTCAGCCTCTGAGTCCTGGGATTACAGGCGTGTGCCACCACACTAAGCAGCAGGTTTATCTCAGAATGCTAAGATATTTCTGCTGTTTTAGGAGGACATAATCAGGTATAATTCCGGCCTTGGAGGTTGTGTCCCAGCACCTGGCATGGTGTCCTGTGAAGTGAGGATGTTTGTAAAGATTTGTTGAGTGGATTAGTGGGTGCAGAAGCACACCGACATTTCTCACCTCTTGTGCTGATTCCTTACAGCCTCCCTCTCCCTTACAGCTGATCTTTCTCTTGTAACAGTGTTGCTGCCCCTGTGGGCAGTGGGCATCTCCAGTACTGGTATTAGACTGCTGCTGTCCTGGGCTCCAGGTTCTGGTTTTCCAGAGTTTCTGTAATATTATTTCTCTTGACTGATCTTTGCTGAGAAAAGGAAGTGTAAAGGTCAGACACACACGTGCAAATATTTTACAATAAATTGTGTGTTAATTACCCCCACATCAGACTCTGTTGGGGACACAGAGTTTCACTTTCCTAGAATTCAGGAATTTTGAGTTTAGAAGGACAGAGCTGGTTGTGGAGAGCATTCTGCCAGTGGTGTGGGTGGTGCAGCACTTAAGAGGGCAAAGCACTGCACCCCGGTGATCCCGGAGCACATGCTGTGTGTACCCTACAGAGGAGCAGGGGTCCCTGCCCTCCAGGGGACACTCACGCTGCCAGGGAGCTGGGTGTTTCAGGCACAGAGAGGCAGACAGAACAGCAGCACGGGCCGGGGCTCAGAGGCAAGGAGTGCTTGGTACAATTTGAAGGTGTTCAGTGCAAGGCTCCAGCTTTATGGGTGACAGACGGGTCATGCACTGTGCCCAGGGGCTGGAGCTTTAGCCCCAGAGCCATGAGGCGCCTGGGAGAAGTTTAGGTGCAGGAGGGTCATGTCCAGGTTCCTACCCCAAGTCTGTACCCATAGCCCAGCCACGAGCCACAGGGGACCCCTAAAACATAGCCTAAATCGAGATTTGCTATGACTGTCAAATATATGCCAAATAGCAAAGATTTAGGATTAGAAAATATAAAATCATCTCAATAATATTTTTTTCAATTGCTATCATGTTGAAATAATCATTTTGGGTATATTGGGTTAAATAAAGATAGATTATCAAAATCAATTTTACTGTTTTTTTTTTTTAATTTTTAAAAATGTGGCTATCAGAAGATGTAAAATTTCACTGTGGCTCCCTTTCTATTTCTGTCGGACAGCTCTGTTCTCCGGTCCCTGGCCTGACGGGAGGCTGTTTAGTGCTCTGATTGATTCATTCATTTGTGAGTTCATTTATCCAGCGTGTATTTATAGATTGCCTGCTGTGGGCCAGGGACTGTTGTGGGCACTGAGATCACAGCAGTGAGTAAGATGTGATCCCCAGCCTCACGGAGATGAAAATGGCTGAATAAGTAATAGAATTCAGATAGTGTTAAGTGCCATGAAGACAGAGGAAATGGGGCTGGGGGACAGAGGGCCAGGGACTTGGGCGAAGGGCTGCTTGAGGCTGGGAATCAGGAAAGTCTGCTGTGATAGACACACTTGAATGAAATGAAGAAGCGAGCCTTGTGAGTGGTGGGGAAAAACACACGAAGCAGAGGACCAGAAAATGCAAAGGTCCTGAGGTTGAAATGAGCAAGAGTGGGAGGACCTGCAAGCAGGCCCTGTGGTAAGGGGATGGTAGGGCAGCTGGGGTGACTGGGGTAGCCATGCTGTGGACGGTGTTGCAGCCACTGAAAAGAGGTGGGTGGATTTTGTCAAGCTTGGAGTGGAGTGTTCGAAGCTGCTTCACACTTTGAAAGCCTTCCTTGGCTGCTGGGAAGGGTGGAAAGGGAGATGAGATTTCTGTGCGAGATGACGCTGGCTTGGAGAGGGCTTTGGAGAGCAAGTGGAGGAATCAGGGCAGCCCGGCTGTGGACAGTGCCAGGAGGTGGAGTTCGTGGCTGCCCAGGCCGGGCTTGGAGGCAGCGTTCCTAGATGGGCTGAGACTCAGGGTAGCAGGAACTTGTGTGCGGCCTGGGAGATAACAAGCAGCACTCAGGGTGCCTCTGGGGTGGCACGCTCTGAGGGGCAGAAAGTGGCGGGAGAGGAGTCTGGGGCCCCAGCAGAAAACAAGCGAGTGGAGAGCACATAGGCCTTTGGCTGTGGACTTGATGAGCCTCCTTATAGCATGCAAATTGGGGTAAATTTGACAGGGAGGAAGAGGAACCAGTCCCTGAGGGAGGATGCCAGGAGGGGAGGGGTCCACAGAGCCAAGGAGAGAAAGCTTAGGAAGGAAGGTGAGCTGTCCATGGTTAGCATCACTGATGACGATCAAAGGGAGAATGATTTCAGGCAACATGGCAGGTGGCTGATTAGGAGTGGAACTGAGGACCAGGGCCCGCCAGACCGCAAGTGCGTTGGGAGAAACTGTGCTTCGTAGGGTGCAGAGGTAGGTGGAGGGACTTGGAGCCGGGGCTGGTGTGGCAGCTTCCTTCCTGTGCTCTGACAGAGTCTAGGGGACAAGGAAAGTGTTACAGGACAGAAGAGGGCAAGTTGCAAGTGTGGAGATCTTGGGTTGAGAGATGGCATGGACCCTGTTCCCCTGAGGGAGGGGACAGTTTGTGGGTGTGACAAGGTGGGCAGGTGGGCAGGTGTTAGAGGTGGAGGTAGGACAATGTGTCCATCTCTTCCAGTTGCTCTGTTTTATCAGGGAAAATAGCTGGCAGTGGTGGTGTGTGGGTTGGGTGAGGTTTGAGGAGAAAGGTGTGAGGCTCAGATGACTGTGAATGATGGAGAGAAATTGTTGGTTATACTAAGAGTCCATTGGAAGAATGGGGCCACAGTGTAAGGTGGAATGAGTCTCTGTGGATATCTGTGATCTGTGCTTTTCCAGTGTGGAGAAGGCAGGGTTTGGCTTAGGGTTTTGCCCAGGAGCAGAAGGGTAGAGAGAGCTGAGGCTTGAACAGGGTGTGTGTGTGTGTGTGTGTGTGTGTGTGTGTGTGTGTAGGGGGTGTTGTTGGGTCAGGCCTTGGCTTTTAGGAAGGTCTGAGCATCTGTGCACAGAATTTGTAGAGTTGAGATTGCCATGGGGTCATCCCCAGCAAAGCCAGAATCCGGAGTAGATTGTTGAGCAGGAGCAATGGTAGGGGAAAGGATGGCCCTTGGAGGAATGGGGATTGAGAACAGATGGCCAAAGGGTTGCGTGAGTGGCTCACAATGCTACGATTGAGGACAGTACTTACGGTGTTGGGAAGAGTGGGAAGGTGACGCCAGGTGCTGTCACGGGGCTATGGGAGGTTGAAGGACCCTGTGCTTCAGTGTCATGGCTGCCATTTGGCTGACACTGGCCCGATGAGACTTCCTCTTTGAAAAGAGGGATAATGGCTACATTGGCCTTCCTTGTCAGTGGCGAGGACAGAGTGAACAGAACTATGGGCTGTGCTTGAGCCCAGGGCTTGGTTGATGGAAAGCATGGTGGGCTGGTCACTCTGGTCACTGAAGCAGAGTGTGCTTCGATGAGAGGGATTTGTTTCGGGAGAACAAATTCCAAATGCATTCTCCCATTGGGATCATTGGAAGGAAACCTAGTCTTCAGGGGGGCTTTGAAAGGGATCCCTCTTGGTGCATACCTTCTGGTGGTGGTTGCAGCAGGATCTTCTGGCACCTGTGCGGATGTGGGTAGTGGTTCCTGTGGGATTCGATGGATGCCTGGGCTGTGGTGACTCACAGATCTGGACGATCTGGTCCTGGTCTGAGCGTGGAGGGCCAGGGGCTGCCAGGGTATCCGGTTTGTCCAGTGTTTTATGCTGTGCAAGCTCATTTGCTGCTGCAGCTCCAGGAAGGAGCCATGCAGGATGGAGAAGGGGAGAACAGGCTCAGAACTGTGGGGTGGAGCTCAGGGTCTGGTACAAGGTGGCCATCCCCAAGTGCAAGTGCAGACGAGGGCCTGATTTTATGAAAGGCCACAAGAGCTTTGGCTTGTCAGGGATGAGGGGGACAGAACGTGGCTAGCTGGAGCCTTGTGGCCGGATGAGACTGTGGCCATGGTCTCATTGCCTGCAGGAAGCTGCCTTATGGTCCTGGGGCAGCAGCGGTGAAGCCTGTGTCCTTGGCCACTATGAGACTTGGCTCCTGATGATCTCTGTGGCTAGGGCCTCCCAGATGACATGGTGCCCATGTGTTGTATTCAGTAAAGGAAGAGCTTGCCAAGGTGAGTGTGTTATTTTAGGAGCTGAAGTGGGAGAGGCCAGCCAAGGGCCAGGGCCAGGGCCAGGGCCAAGGCCGGGAGAGGGCACCGCTGGAGCCCTTGGCAGCCACCCACATGGGATGGGTGAGCACCGTGCCAAGGGATAGAAGCAGCACCTTCCCTCCAGTGGGCTGGAGCTCGCATGCACTGTGTGCAGTGTCTCACTGGGCTGAGGACCCAGCCTAGAATGAGGGCTGGAAATGCTGACATTGAATCTTGCACTTCTTGTAGGTGACTTTTGAAGAAACAGTTCTCTCTGGGCCACTGTGTTGCTTCTAGGAAAACAGGGGCCATGGTGAGAGCCCTTGTCTCCTCATTCCCTCCCCAGCCCCAGTCAGTGTTAATTGGTTGGCTCAATATTTACCTCTTGGACTACACACGCTTTGACGATGATGTGAAGTCTCTGTAGTTCTGGCTGTGTCCCCAGGATTGGCATTTAGTAGCTGCTTCACAAGTGTTTGTTGAATGAATCCTGCTCATGTTTACTTGTCTCTCAAGGCTCAGGCAGCTAGCTTCGGGGCCATCCAAGAAGCAAATGGAACCTGTTCTTGTCAGCATCTTTGGATGGATGCATTTATTCCCGGGAAGAGAGCGCTTGGCCCAAGGCCACTGGCTGGTGGCATTTCTTTCTCCAGGGACATGGAAGGCACAGGGTGGTGAGCCAGGGCCCATGCTTCAGACAGACAGATTTGGGTCTCAATCCCAGTGCTGCCTGATGAACTCTAGAATCTGAGTCTCAGTTACCCTAGCTCAAAAATGGGAACAGTGAAAGCTACCTTGTGGCGCTGCTGTGAAGTTTGAGTAAAATAAATAGAGTATCTGCTACAGAGCCAAGAAAAAGAGAGAGGTCCGAGAAGAGTAGCTATTTGGTGAAAAACTATCTGGGGATCTGCTAGAGTCTGGCAGCTCCTGGATTATTTTGTCAAGGGTACTATACAGGGATTGCAGAGGACAGAGGAATGTCTACTGCAGAGAGATGGAAACTGGTGCAGGATCAGGGGTCTGGAAGTCCTCCTGGGCCTGAGACCAAAGATTCCCTGAATGTCGCTTCTGCTCCTACGTCACCCGGTTGTTCAAAGAATCAGCTGAGAGAATTTATTTACTTAGTGTTTTTGCAGATTTTTAAGGCTAATTTAATCCATCTGGAATTTAGTTTATGTATTTTTCCAGGTGTCTCCCTCTTATCTGCTCGTTTACTCAACTTATTTGTTTTTTCCATAACTGACTTAAGTTAATAAAACTTCGTGGCAAGAGTTGAGACCTCCTTTCCAGCCCCATGCCCTTTAGTCTCCAAAAGTAACAATGACGAAGAAGAATTCAGTGTTTATAATTCCCAGAGATGGCTTACCATGATGGCATCTAAGGATGAAATCATATCTATCCTGAGGGATCTTGCAACTTCTATTTCCCTTTTAAAAAGTTTATTTTGCTGTAATTTCAGGCTTACAGAACAGTTGTAAGCATGACATAGAGAGTTCCCGTATCCTCAACTCGTAGTCCCCAGATGTTAGCAGTTCCCACGTCCGCAGCATTGTGGTCTCTCTCTACCTCTTCTTCTCTTACCTTCTCCTTTTCCCCTATAAAATTCTTCTAAGGCATTTGAGTCTGCATAGCAGGCACGGTGCCCTTTTACCCCACGGACTTCAGGATGTACTGTATTTATAAAAAACAGGGACATTCCCTTGTATCACGGCAGCGAGGGATTACATTAGAAAACTAGCAGGCAGAATATTAGCTAATCTACCGATTCATTCATTTTTTGCCATCTATTCCTGTACTCTTTATAGGCTCTGAAAATTCTGGCTCACAGGTGGGATTCACTTTTTCTGCTACTCTTTAGTTTCTTTCAGCCTGGGGGAGAGCCTGTCTTCACCTCTTCTGACCTCGACATGCCTGAGGCTCTGTGTCTAGTTATTTTTTAAAACATCCCTCAATTTTGTTCCATCAAGTCTTTCCTTCAAATTAGATTCAAGTCAAACCTTCCCCCCCCCCAAGAATACCAGAAGTGGTGTTGGTGTTCAGAGGGCACCGCTGGGGGATGGGGCCGGGAGGGGGATGGTGATTCCTGATTGAATAACTGGTGCTTTTTCCATTGATTTGAAATGACCCATGCACAGCTTTCTAAATTCTCAACTCCACATGGGCCTGGCGATAGATTTTTTATTCTTTCAAATGAACCATTTTACCTAATTCTGTACCATTTTCAACTGTTTTAATCACTACCCCTTCTTAATGGGAGGTTATATGCTATTCTCTTAAGAAGCACAGTCGGTACTATGGACTAGGAAAACATTGTTCTTCTGCATAAGCTTTGTATCATCTCTGTTAGGTCTCCCGGAAATCCCACTGGGATTTTGACTGGAAGCACATGGAATTTATAGATTCATTTTTAGAGAAGTGGTGAATTTATATTAAATCTTCCCACGCAAAAAATGGGTCTCTGCATCATTCAGGTCTTTGATGTTTTTAAGAAAAATTTCACAGTCATCTTAGGGGTCACACACATTTCTTAATAGGTTTGCTTCTTTCTTGGTGTTTTAAAGCTTGTGCTACTCACAGGAATGGCATTTCCCAGCCCATTATGCTTTCTAGTTGATTGTTGGTATGCAGGAAAGCCACTGACTGGGGAATATTTATTTTGTATCTGGTTACTTTGCCAAATTATTTTTTGTTCTGAAAACAGTTTTTCAGTTGATGCTGTTAGATTTTTGACAGTTGTATTGGAACATATTGGCAAGTTTATCTATTTTTTTCTATTATTTAGCTTGTTTCTCTCTCTTTTTTTTTTTAGCTTGTTCACATAATAGCTTTTAATAATACAGTAGAGATATATCATTGCTTATTCCTGACTTTCATTGGAGTAGCTCTAGATTTATTATTAAGTACTCTTTAAAAAGGTTTTTAAAATTTCTAGAGAATTATATTGATCAATTTTTTAAACAAATTCAAACTATTCCAAAAGTCCTAGGATGGTATTTTTCTAGAGTTGTATTAATTTTGTAATTTAGTGCTATGTTTTATTTGCAAACATTTATGTAGGGATTTTGAATCTGTATTTATGTAATAAAGTTTATCCATCCCTCTTGGAAGATTTATCCATCTATCTCTTAAATTATTTTTCTGTGGGGAAATAGCTCAGTGATAAAATGCTTGCCTCACCTACAGGGAGTCCTGAATTCAGCACTGTCAGAAAAAAATCTGGGGGCCAGGGATACAGCTTAACTGTAGAGCACCTGCCTGGCAAACACGAGGTCCTGAGTTCGATTCTCAAGACCCCAGGTGAGACAAGACAAAGCAAAACAAAAATCCTGGCTCAGTTTTAGTAGGAGACTTATGTTGGTTTTGTAGCAAGAATTACAGTACATCTTTTTATCCCTGCCCAGCAGTTTAGAAAGCATTGATATATTTATTGAGGATTTAATAAAATTTGCCAGTGAAATTATTTGGGTTTTTTGGATATTCTCAATAATTTTATAATTCATATTTTTTCCTTTGATTATTGGTGTGTTCGAGTTGTCTGTTTCTTCTGGAATCCAGGTTTTGTTCAGAAAGTAGTCTGTTTCATTTACACTTAAAAATATATTAATATAGGGGGAACTACCCTCTCGGGCCCCCCTCCTGTCTCTTTCTTGGACAGGAGCTTCCTTTCCTTTAATAAATATATTCTGCTCATAACCTCATATATATATATATATATATATATATATATATATATATATATATATATATAACTATAAAGCCTTCCTGCTTTCTTTACCTCAATCTCTCCTTGTGGTTTTATAGTTAGAGCTATTCTATTTCCTGATATTTCAAGGTTTTTGAAAATTTTTCTTGGTCAGACGTATGGGAAGAGACAAAGATATTTTATTGGTAATTTCAAACAATCTGACTTTGCTTCTGTTATCAAGGCTTTTGTTGTTTATTTCAAATTTTTACTTTCATTCATTTCTACATTCTCCTTTTTTTTTTTTTTTTTAATTAGGTGTGCGCCTTCATATCTGGGTTCACCGGCTCAGCACAGCAGGGGCAGGCCGGCGTGGCATTCGGTACCGGGGATGGAATGTCAGTCCCTGCGCTTGCCTAAGCAGATGCTTAAGTCTGCTGAGCTATCTTGACGGCTCTCATTGCTACATTCTTTTGATTTATTTTTTTCTTCTTAATTCACTTCTTTTCTTGAGTGACTATTTTGGAAGTACCCCATGGGTTGTGCTATATAATGCTGTCATTGTTTCTTTCTAAATAGTCTGCACTTTTGCATTTATTTACTTAAATAAATACCCCTCTAAATAACCTTTGGGTTATATTTCCAAGTGGTTAAAAGTTTTAGTGACTCTCGTTTTGTTTAATTTTTAGTTTTATTGCTTTGTGGCCAGAGGGTATGGCCTCTGAGATTTCTGATTTTCTTAAGAAAAGTAGTATTGAGGCTTGCTTTGTGGTCTGTCATGTGATCAGTTTGGAATTGTTCAGTGGATTTTTGAAAAGACACAGATTGTTTTATAAGGACATATAAAGTGTACTGAAGTGCCTAATTGTGATTTTTAGGCTCTTAATTGCCTCGTTTGCTGTTTTTGCCTCCCATGTTGTGTCCATTTCTGGGAAGTGCGCTGCAGTGTCTTGCTGGAGCAGACACCCCACCCCATTTCAACAGTTTTTGATCTGTGTGTTTATGGATCTGTAAAAGGTCGTTACTGGCCATCCTTTGGCGATCTGTAAATCTCTTTGTCTTTTGTGTCCCACTGGAGTCTGCTCACCCTTTCTGCTTTTTATTGACAGGTCTCATGTGCCTTTGTTAATTCCTTAATTTTTTAAAACCAGTTTTTGTCTTAAAATGGGTCTCTCCAGGAGCTGCAGAACACTAGTATGGTCCATAGGTCTCCTAGCTTTTGTCAGCAGCGACATCCTATGTGGACGTGTCCTCTTCTGTTACTTATCTTTTCTGAGTCTCCTTCACCTCTTGGTCTGCCTGCTGCAATCCCAGTTTTTGGAATCCTGTGTTTTTTGGTACTTTTTGTTTTGCTTTGTGTTTAGTAGAGGGTCTACAGGGTCTCACTGCACAGATTGGACTCATAGTGATCCCCCTGCTTTTAGCCTCCCAAGCGCTGGGATTACAGGCGCACACCACCACCGCCCAGTTTTAATCTCCCATCTTGGCAAGCCTGAGGGGCAGGCTTGGTATGGCATACTGGGGAATGAACCCAGATCCTGTGTCTGCCTCAGCAGGCACTTTAATCTGCTAAGCTATTATACTGTCTTGTTTATTCTGCTTACTTGCTTGAATTCCTGAGCTTGGACTTGGTATTCTCTTTTCTGATTGTCATGAAATTGCCAACATTTTCTTTATGTCATTTTCCCCTGATTTCTTTTGGGTTGGAAGTCATAGTCCAATGTCTTGTTTCAGGCTTATACATGACATAGTTTTGTTTGTTTGTTTGTTTGTTTTTTTTTTTGCAGAACCGGGGATTGAACTTCAGACCCTTGCACTTGCCAGGCAAGCGCTTATTCTACTGAGCTATCTCCCCGGCCTCAGACTTATACATGAAATTTCAGCATATATATCAAATCCTGGGCAAAAAATAAATTAGTGTCATTACTTAAAGGGTCCCCCTACTCCCCAGCTCCCAAGTGAATTTGACCTTTAAGTTGTCCTTCCTCTGGGATCTATTCTTGGTTAATAGGATATGGAATATTATTTCTAGCTCCTTAAGAAAAACACTTCATTATGTTCTTGGGGAATTCTGTGTGACCTGACCTGCCTTATGCCACAGTTCTGTTTTGTTGGCTATATTCTCCTTTCTAAAATTCAGACTGGTACCTTCTTTCTCACATTTATTTTCCTTACTATTCTTTTTTTTTCTATTTTAGTAAGGGTCTATAGGGTCTCACTATGCAGATCGGACTCATAGTGATTCTCTTATTTTCAGCCTCCCAAGCCCTGGGATTACAGGTGCGTACCACCATGCCCAGTCTCATCCCCTGCCTCAGCAGGGCCAGCATGGCAGGCCCAGGGATTGGACCCGGCTGCTGTGTCTGCCTAAGCAGGTGCTTTAATCTGCTGAGCTATTTGGCCAGCCCTCCCTTACTATTATTTTCAGAATAAGTGTTGGGGTAGCACCTGAGGCCTGAATGTCTGAAGAGGTCATTTTCCCTCAGGCTTGGGTTCTAGGTTGCTTGGCTGTTAAGGAGATATGACTTTGTCTGAGAAGCTGGCAGCTACCACCTGTTTGTCTTTATCTAGCCCTTGATCTTAACCTACTTCTTAAAGTTTTTTCTTTTAAGAAAGCATTTAGGATTTCCTCTTTGTTCTCAGCATTGGCTAATTTTAACAAGCTGTCTAGTCGTGTTTCACTGTTCTTCCTCAGTTCTCTGTCTTCCAGTCTGAAAACCCAGGCTTCCCCTTCCCTTTTTTTCCCCCTGCTGTAAAGATCCAAGTGAACAAGTGGAACCATGGTGAGGCCCTAGTCGTGGACCGCCAGCCGGAACCCTCTCTGAGACACAATCTCCTCATCAGAAAAGGCCATGAGGAGAGTGGCTGCCGCACAGTATTGTCAGGACAGGAAGCAGGACATGGCTAGCGAGCCTTTGGGACTGACTGGTGTGCACCTGTGTTTCCTGTCCTTTGTGTGGTGTCAGAGATGGGGGCTGGTGTGGGCCTCTGAGCTGAGCTTTCCGGGCCAGACAAATTTTGACCTCTGCACCTCATGGTTCCTACTAGAAATGGAGTTGATGGGCTTTTACTTTATAGTTCTACTTGATTATTTTTTTTTTATATTTCACGTAGAAGACTTGATAAGAGATAATTCTGTACATCTGAATCTTAAATCTTTCCACCCATCATCTTCTTGTCTTCTCTTTTTCTCATCGTGTTTGGTCTTTCTAGTTAATGAGATTTTGTTGCAAGCCAACCCCTTTACCATTGAGAAAGGCCTTTAGCCCTGTAGAAAGGTCCTGTTGACACACCACAGCCTGTGAGATATAACAGATGTCTCTGTGGGAGCTCTGTGGCCAGCAGCCCTCTGACCTTCTCCACTCTGTGTGTGGCTACTCACTGGACTCTAAGCCCACCTGTGTGTCCTTATGTCCTGCATGAGGTAGGTGCTTAAGAAAGGCTTACAGAGCAGAAGATGGAGCAGAAGATGGAGGTGTGCTTTGTTTTTCCTGCATGGAGCAATGGTTGCTTCTCACCTCTGCAGAAAGGTCTCAGTTGCATTTGCCACTTCAGAAGAGATATTATTTGTAGTTGAACGACAGTTCTTTCAGGAGAACAAGAAGAACTGGTTCAGAGCCGTTGTGAAACTCCATTTTAATAGCAGCAAGATGGAGGTCTGGCAACTTCAAAAAGAGCCATCAGGAAATTCTTGTTTGCTCAACAGAAAGGGCTATTTAGGCGGTTAGTTGGCTTCAAAGTCACCTCAAGCTCCATGTAATTTTCAACTTTTAATGATTTTTTGGGGCTCCAACGTAATTGGTGAAAGCCTAATTTATTTAGAAGGATGTCCTGGGTTGGTTTCACCAGGTCGATGATGTCCCAGGTGATCTGGAAGCAACAGGGAGAGACTGAGCTGGGGAGGTGGCTGGATAGCGCACGATTTCCAGCATGTCTCCTCTCCCCTCGGTGCAGTTCACCCCACAGACGTGGTTGAGCTTCTGTGCTCTGTTTGGTCTGCTGAGATGGGCATGGTGCTGCCTTTGCTCCAGGAACAGATCCTTGCAGTAGAGTGTGCTAGGTTCTAACTCTGCACAAAAAGTGATGGGAGTAGATGTGGAGGACAGGGAAGACAGTCGTGGCTGAGGGGAGCCTGTCTGTGGCCTGGAGAGGGAAGGGGCACTTGGCAGCCACGGGGCCCAGGGCCCAGCTCATGTGCAGAAGGGTTGAGGACTCCCATGTCCCATCTCAGGAGTGTAGTTGCCACACTCCACCAGCTGATTGTTGCCATGCTAGGACACAGGCCCTGGTTGGCCAGACTTTCTGAGTTCCTGTTGAAAAACAGAAATGTTAAGAGAAGCTTAGATTCTAGACTTTTAAGTAAAACTTCTAAAATTTCAAGTCATGGACATCGATTGAAAAACACATCTATCAGCTGGATGTGGTACCATATGACTGTTAATAGTAGTACTCTGGGAGGCTGAGGCAGAATGGTGAAAAGTTTGAGCCCAAGTTGGACAATTTAGTGACTTAATGAGATCTTGTCTGCAAAAAAAGGGGCAGGGGCTGTGGATGTTGCTCAGTGTGAAAGTCCTGAATTCAATCCCCAGTGCAGTGAAAACAAACAGAAAGGATAAGTAAATAATATAAATTAAAACGACGTCACATTTTAATAACATGCACACTCTAGATCACCAGTTTGTGAAACCTGTTTAGGGTCCAGAGAGAAGCAAGGATGTGGGGACCTAGGGCCTGACGTGGCCCTGAGTTTGGCCCAGTCTGCCATTGTCCAGTGTTACAAAGGAGGAGGGACCAGGGAGATGGCTCAGTAAAATAAGCACTTTCTTGGCAAGTGCAAAGGTCTGAGTTTAATCCCTGGTTCTGTAAAAGAAAGAAAGTAAGAGAGAGAGAGAGAGAGAGAGAGAGAGAGAGAGAGAGAAAGAAAGAGGAGGGCAGATGCAGTCTTCTATTCTGAAGGGAGTGCAATGATTCCAGAAGTCGATGATTGCTAACCTTACTGTATTAGGAGTTGGGAACATTAGAATCATGAGAGATGTTTTGGCTGGCTCCCTCCTTCCTGCCCTCCCTCCCTCCCTCCCTCCCTCCCTCCCTCCCTCCCTCCTTCCTTCCCTTTTTCTTCCCTCCCTCTCCCTTCTCTTCTTTTCTTTCCCTCTTTCGTTCCTTTCTCTCTCCCATATTCCCCTGTCTCTCCCAGTACTGGAGACAGATCACACTGACTCTGCACTGACCCTTGTTCCCAGCCCTTTTTAATGCATGGTTTGTTGCAGAGTGTCACTGTGCGGCTTGGACTCACAGTGATCCTCCTGCTTTCAGCCTCCCCAGCGCTGGGATTATCGGTGGGGGGGCCACTACACCCAGACTCTGGCTGGCTCAGTGTACTCTGGGGTGGGCCTGGCGTGACATGTGGTGCCAGGGATCAAACTGCAGTCCCTGAGCTTGCCTAAGTTTGACTAAGCAGGTGCTCTAGTCCACTGAGCTATCTCACCAGCCTGCCAGCCTTTTAAAAAATTTTTTATTTTGAGACAGGGTCTCACTGAGGTTTTTTAATTCATCAAGACTGGGCATGAACTTGAAATCCTCCTGCTTCAGCCTCCCAGAGTGCTGGGATTATAGGTGTGCATCATCATGTCTACTGAGTTTTCTTCTTTTAACTTTTTTTTTTTTTCTTTGCTAAACCTGGGTTGCCTGTGTGCTGGGTGATACTTGAGGCCTCTTAGAGACTCTCGCCTCCCTTTGGCACCTGCTGGGCTTGGGACAGTCTGATGTCATCTGGAATGTCTCCTCCCCTTCTCGGATGATGGGGAGAGAGCTGAGGGATTGTGTGCCTAGCCGCAGTGGCCCTTGAGCTCCTGGACTTCCTGCCCACTCCCCAGTGCAGGGCCCACCCTCTCCTGCAGCTGGTGAGATTTTTTACAACTCTTTGTTCTTAAATATATATCACAGAGCTACCCAACAGAAACCCAGTGCAAAGCTCATGTGTCCTTTACATTTTTTATACCCACACTAAAAAAAAAGTGTAAGTGCAATGAATTTGGGTAACATATTTTGTATAACCCTGCATTTCCACAGTGTTATCAATTCAGCATGCATAATTAGAGCTCTTATTAAGAGAGCATCTACTTTGCTTTTGTGCAGCGCCTGTTTGAGCAGGGTGTACGCTCCACCTGACAGCCACCTCCACCTGAATTCTTCCCATTGCAAGAGCTCAGTAGACCCAGGGGGTTTGTAGCAGCTGCACTGGATGGCGTGGCTATCACAGAGGCACATTGAAAAACAAAGCGGTGTTTTCACAAGTGCGAGAGTATTCAGGCCACCGATTACCAGTTATTTGAAGGGAGACGTTTCACCCTGTGGCTTACTGCCTGGGCCTTGGTTACTGACCGGTCTCCTCGGGATGAAATCTGCCCAGTGTCCTCCTCTTTCCAGCACCATCTCGCTTCTTACCTCCTCTGGGCTGCCCTTCCCTTCCTTCTGTAGTCATGCCCAGCGCCTCCCAGCCTCTGAGTCCTTGTGCATGCTAGTCCCATGTCCTGTATGGGACCTGGTGCCCCACCCCGCCTCACCCCTCCTTCTGCTTGCTTTGGCCAGACCCATCTTTCAGGTTAAATGGCTACTTTTCAGGGAAGGCCTGTCCTTATCTCCCCGTTGCCAACTCCAGACTAGATTGATCTCTTTTTAAGAAGTAGTTGTAGGGAATGAGCCCCAGGACCTTTGCACTGAGCTCCATCCCCGGCCCTTAAAAGAATTTTAAATTTTAAAGTAAGATCTCACTTAAGTTGCCCACGTTGGGCTCAAACTTGCAGCCCTCCTGCCTCAGCCTCCCAGCATGCTGGGGTGGTGCTACACCCATACGTCTCTCTGGGGAGGGGAGTCTACCTTTCAGCACCTGCCCCGTGATCCTGCCTTCCAGTTAAGGAGGTGGCTGCTTACTGTTGCTCTGGCTGATCAGCTTGTGCACTTCAAGACCGTGAGGGCCCTGGACTCTTTGCTCGATTTATCCACAGTGTCTTGTGTAGTGGCTGCAGAAAACAGATGATCAATAGGTATGAAATGGCTGGTGGAGGGTTGCAAGTCATTTTTGCAGAGTAACTTGGCCCCAGGGGACCCTGAGGACCCCACCTCTTAAGAGCAAGGTGAGGAGCCTAGTCCCTGCAGCCAGAGCTGCCCTTCCGCTTTGTCGTTGGCAGAATCCTCCTCGCTGGGTCCCTCTCTTGCCTGGCTTTCAGTTGCCTGTAAATTATATTTTTGGTGGCTGTTAATAAAAATATAGGACTGGGGGAAAAAAAAAGACTTCTCCTAATAGAATTTTATTAAATGGCACTAGTTTAAAAATGTCTCGTAAAAAGTTAATTAATTTGGGATTTGGGGATGAAAGGCGTGATATAAATGTCAGTTATTATTATTACAATTTCAGCCTCACGCTTGTGCTCTGGATCCAGCCCCTGGATCTGGAGGCTCTCCTAGTCCCACGGACTGGCAGCTCCACTGACATGCCCGAGGCAGGCTGGAGCTCTGAGGCCCACTGGGGCCAGAGGGGACCTGGCCGGGTGGGGCAGGATGCCTGTGCATCTCCGACTTTGAGAGCAGCCGGCACCGGTGGTCCAGGATCCCTTCTGCACAGGGTGGTTCTGGTGCTCTGGGGAGCTCTCAGCACAGCAGCCTGGAATAGCAAGGTCAGGGGCTTTGCCCCTCATGGAATCCTGGGATGCTCAAGCTGTCAGGGATTTAAGCTATTATAGCCTCACTTTCATTTTACAGACAGGGAAACTGAGTTCGAAGGGGGGTGGTGGCTGGCCCAACCCAAGGTCACATAGCAAGTTAATTAAATTTATGGGGCAAAAGGCAGCGAACGCAATTAGTGAAATGGAGAGAAGCCTTTAAAATAAAAGATTCAGACAATTTATTGGTGACAAGTTCAGAAAGTGTTTTCCAAAGCAACGGCAGTCCTGGGACTTCCTTGGAGTTCACAGAGACAGGCAGCCCTTTGCTCCATCAGGATGGTGCACTGCACTCCATTCCTCTGATGGCAGATGGGGTGGGGGTGTTGAGCTCAGACCTGGCCCTGTGTGTAGTTACCAGTGTGAGGTGGGGGTGCACTGTGGTATGAATGAGTGTCCAAGGTGGGAGACCTTCCTGCTTCAGTTTCCTTACCTTGAAAGGGGATGTGCTGCTACATTGCCTCGTGGGTGTGGCGGTGGTGGTCCCTGGGCCTTGAGTCTCGGGCTTGTAGGTCAGCCCAGTCGGTGGCAGCTGGTGACTGGCTGTCCTGTCACTCTTCCTGGATGCCTGCTCCTTGTGCTGAATGCCTGGCAGACTTGTGCCCGCTACTGGCCGCACACTCCCCGCCCCAGGTTGCTGCAGCCTGTTCTCACTTGGATGGTTCCAGAGAGGCCTGCTGCCTGCCGACTTCCTCTGGTTCTGAATTTTTGTTTGGGTTTGAGGGTGATGTGGACAGTGTGACCCCTTCCTCTCCCACTCTGAGGACACCATTCCCTAGAGTCAGTGCCCAGCTCAGCCTGGAGCTTTTCAGAGTTTCTTCTCAGCTGGTTAGCTACCGTTGTCTAGGGACATTTTGGATTCAGACAGAACTGGGTTCGAAACCGGGCTGTTCCACGTGAGCAACATACTCTGTACTGAGTAATCCTGTTTCTTTTCCTGGTCAGTGGCAAGAGACTGCCTCCACCATAGCATTATTGTCTCGACTAAATGAGACAGTGCGTGTGAAGTCCTTAGTGCACCGCACACCAGTGCCACAGTGAGTACTCCAGGCGTGTCAGTAAAAATAGTGTCCCTGTGCCACATGACACCGTGGTGGCCCCCCTGCGTAAGTTCCTTGTTATCACCTAAATCTCCGAAGTCCAGCCCAGGGCTTGGCACACAGACACCTACTAGAACCTTCCCTTTCCAAGTCGTGTGCCTCCAAGTGATTGTTGAACTGAAATGAATTGTGAGTTCCGTCTATGGTTCATTAGAGCCTGGGGCCTTCAGAAGAGGCTTGGGACCAGGCCTGTCCACATGTCCCCAAGCCCGAACAGCCTGCACGTGATGCTCTCCATCAGGCACGTGGCCTCACAGCCTTTCAGAGTGCAGAATCAGCCACCAATTGTCTGGGCTAGAGAAACGTGTGCAGCACCTCTATTGTTGTGGTTTGCTGTAAACACAGTGTTTGCCTCCACCTTCCCTCTCCAAGGAAATCACAGCTGCTTCGGACTTCTAAGTCCTTTAAATTGAAGTCCAGGAAGGATGGGAAGAAGAAGGGAGGGGAGGTCCGGGATGGATGTCCCTGCGGTCATCTTCTTGTCACTCCTGACAGTGACAGCATGGCAGCTTGTTTTTCCCTCCGTGGGAGGCAGAGCCAGGCAGACCGTGTGGCCAGCACAGCCTCCACCTCTCGTCTTTATTGGCTGTCGATAGGCCTCTCTGCTCTGGGTCACGCACACACGCAGCCTCATCAGGGAAGCGCTGAGTGCCACTGCCTGGGTAGTGCAGGCCCCACCTCCCTCCCCGGCCATAGTCACCTGGAATTGGAAAGTACAGGAAGCACAGCGCTTCCAACTGCTCCGAGGATTTGGGATTCAACAGGTCTGTTCCTAAGCACCAGCCGGTTGGAAGGTGGTGGCTGTCTTTCCTGCCGCAAAGCTCTTGCATAGCAGGCTTTGCCTGTGAATTTGAGTCCTCAGGCCTTCTCTCAAGTGTGTCAGGGCCTCAACGAGAGTTGCCTGCTCCTCACAGCACTCAGATCAAAGGAGACAGCCATGTGGCTGGGGGTGGGAGGGTCAAGACAGCTCCTGGAAGACCTCTGCTTTGGTCCTGAAGTGGAGACTTTTCAGATCAAAACTTAGCAGGTGATGGGTCCCATGTTGTTTCATCCAGCCCACCTGGTAGTTGCCAATGAAGGGCCCATGCTGTGCCACTCACCCATTACACAGTAGGGCGCCATTGTGCCACTTGTGCTAGGTTGAGCTCACGGGAGTCTGGTAATGTGGGAGAACCTCCGTGCTGAGTGTGACCCGGCTCCTGTCTGCTGCTGCAGTTGTCTCTGCACTCACTGGCATAGTAGGGCAGCTCCTGTTTTTCTAATTTTGGACCTGGGAGGTTTTTTTATGGGATTGTTGATTCTGCCCTTCTTCTCTGTGAAGGGAAACTCAGTGGCAGAGATAAAATTGGAATGCAGGCTTCCCCGTCTGCTGTCCGGATGTTGTGATTGGATTAAATCAGGTGACTATGGATTGCTACATGCATTTGGGTGCAAACAGGATTGTTAGTCATTGCAGCCTCCACAGAGGACTGAGTGTCACAGAGATGGGACAGGACTCGAGTGTAGGAACGGTCCTCTGGTGGGAAGCCAGCCTTTGTTTCTCTCAGCTTCCCTCCTGTGACACTCTGTACAGTCCTTCAAAGATACTGACCTTATCCATCTAGCAGTTTCCTCTGTAGCAAGACATCCCTGTAGCAAGACCCTCCGGCTACAGTGGCTCTGTTGTCAGGACACTCACTACCTGTCAGTCAGTCTTTCCCCTGGAGGAGAATTTTCCTCTTCTTTCCAATCTCAGAACTGCCTCTTGTTAACTTCTGTCCCCCAGGAACAAGCCTGTGCCCTTCTCTCTCTTCCCACAGCACTGGGGCTCCACAGAGCCCAGCCTTCACTGGGCTCCATCGTGTTAACTCTGAGAAAATACTACATGCCAGTGTGTGTGTCATTGCCAATTGTAGTACGAGGGCTCCACATCGAAGAGCCTTTCTAGGATTGCTTCTCGATTAATTAGGTCAGCATCTCCAAAATCCGTTTCCAGTGGAGTCGCTTTTTTGCCTGGTAGCACCACTCCCCACCCGGCTGGCCCTGGTAGTTGCATTAGCCAGGTCCCTGGCCCTTGGCTTGGTTTAGGCCTCGTCTATACCTGGGAAGAAAGTCATGTTACACATCTCTTCTGTGATTACCCTGACTTTTATTTTATCTGCCCCCCTTCAGATCTTCCATTAAACCCCTGTAGATCCTGCTTCAAACAGGCAATTAGACTAACAACGTAATTATATCCCTCCATGCTAATTGTAACTGGTTTAGGCACAAAACAAAGAGAAAGAAGCTTCAAAATCTCTGGAAACTAAAAGCAGGAGTTATAATTTCCAGGTATTTCATGTCCCTGATTTGCAGCAGGCTGGTGTCTGTGTCAGGCTTCGTAGTTTAATTCTGGCCCTGAAGGCCACTGGGGCTCTCTCTCCTCTCCTAGGCCTTCTCCCTCCCTGTCCTTCCTCAGGTTCCTCTTTCTGATTCCCTTGCCCTGATGCCCTGGGCTTCAGGTCTATGACTGTCTCAAACATGTTCCCTCACATCCTTGGAGAGAAGAGCACGGGCTACCATCACATCCAGTAGCTTTGAATTGATGACCTATGTGATTTTCCCTGGGGAGGGTAGGGAGGCTCCTGAAGGATGGGCAGAGTTGGGCCTGCAGCCCGGATTTGCCCACAGGGTGTGTGGTGAGGACGCGCTGAGAGACTTGTGCCACCTTGCCCTTCTCCACATTTCCAGAGCTGCTTCGCAGGGTCAGGTCTGCACTTGTGGATGAGTCTCAGTCCCTGCTCTGGGCTGAGAAGGGACCAGTGGGACCACTGGGAGGAGTGACTTGGGACATGGAGTCATGGGGGAGGGGCAGGACACAACCTCTGAGAGGTTCCTTGGTAGAAGAGCTGTCGAGGGCAAGGTGCAGGCTTGGGAGGAGAGCTCGGCAGGCAGTGAGCCTAGGAGTAGACCTGGGAGACCTGGTGTGGCCAGAGCCACCGGGGTGCACAGAGCTGGGGCAGGAGCTGGGGAGTGCAGAGCAGGAGCTGTGCTGCAGAAGAGCAGGCCGTGCCCTGGAGGAAGAGGCATGTGGAGGGAGTGTGTGGTGGAAGTAGAGGTCAGGGGATTTATAGGGAGAGACTGTGCTAGAAGGACGAAATCAGCTGCAGGTAGAGGCGATGGGGTGAGAAGGATCTTGCGGGGACGTGGGAGGGCCTGTGGCAGCAGAAAGCCCAGGTAGTGCTCTGTGTGCTGCTGTTCACTGTGACGGAGCTAGGTGAGCTGTGTGACTGTGAGGCAGTCTTTATCCCCGCTCCACTCAGCAAGGTACACACACTCAGCTGAACCTTTCGTGTGGTGGAGGCCGGGGAAGAATCAGGTCTGTGGAGAGAAGTTCCACCTCAGACGCCTACAGAGTGAGCCTCACAGCAGCCCTGGTCGGGAGCTTGAGCCAGCAAGGCCTGGGTCATCTCCATCATACGTCCCTCTCCCATCTGCTGCCAGCGTTTGTGGAGGGAAGCTCAGGAGATTATGTGGATACAGGGTGGCTTCCCGGTCATCGGGCCTTTTGCTTTCTTGGCTTCAGGCCCCCGAGAACCAGTGTGGTTCTGTGCCATTTTTCTGTTCTCAAAGGCTGGGTTTCCCAGTGTGATGACTGCACGTGGTTCAGGGGTTCCCTTCCATGTGTCGTTCAGTTGCCATTGGGAAGCTGAGATGGGAGACAGTCCCCTGGCAACTGTAGGAGTACTTGGAACTCCGCTTTCCTCTGCCTTTCGTGGTGTCCCACCTAGGCCACTTGGTGCCTGGGTTTGCCGTCAGCTCTGCGGACAGGGCGTTTCATTAAAATTTCCATTAACCATTTTTTTCTTTTTTTAAACCAGTGAGCAGTTTATAGATTCATTAACTTTTTACTGCACTTGTGAAACCAGAAAGAGGGGAATAAAGGAAATGAAATACTTGAGCCATGGCATTTCATTCAAAGATAGTGGCCCCAAGTACAGAAAGCTATCTGGGCAGCGTCTGGAAAGCTAGTCTTCCAGATGGATCCCAGAAACATCCAGACAAGACTGTTGTTCCATAGGAAGGGACACTCAAGCTCCACCGTTCTCCTATACTTCGTAGCTGACCCATCCTTTCGTTCAAACGTACTGATTAAATTTTACCAATTGGTGGAGCCCTCCCAGGGGCACCCAGCTCTGAGGAACTCCATGCCTCTGAATGCATATCCTTATATTGAGGTGCAATGTGATTTCCTCTGTCATGTCACTTGGGTGGGGTGAGTGATGGCAAGGTGGTTGAGTGTATGAGCTTTGGGACCACACAGGCTGGTTTTCAAGGCTTGGCTTTCAAGCTTGCTGGCTGTATGATTTTGGACAATGGCTTCCCCAGTCTGGGGTTCGCTCTCTTTATTTATAAAGTAGCACTAGGATCTCTACTGTAGTACTGGGAGAGAAACCCTGGCAGTCTTTACTGCACAGTTAAGTGGTGAGGGTAAAATGAAGTGGCGGCTAAAGATGACAGAGCTCCATTCGCATTCCAGCCCGAGCCTGACGGCAGGACTAGCTGTCCGTGACGTTATTTGAATCTAGTTCCTTCAAGCAGCAGGTCATGCCACCTCTCGCCACCTCAGTTTCCCCAGTTGTGAAGTAGATGAATAATCCCCAGTTAATGAGGAGGCTGGGTGAGATCAGACACATTTAATGAGCTTTTGGGGTCATTGACACATAATGATGTCTTAATCTGCACTAGCATGCAGCCTGCTGTTGTGATCACCACCACTTAATAGGCTGTGAGATAGCTCAGTGGACAAAGGGCCTGCTTAGGCAAGCACAAGGACCAGGGTTTGATCCCCGGCCCCACATGCTATGCCAGCCCTATCCCTGGGTGTGGCTGAGCTGGCCTCTAAGACTGGGTGTGGTGTTGCACACCTGTAATCCCAGCGCTGGGGAGACTAAAACAGGAGGATCACTATGCAGAAACCCTGCACCAAAATACATTTAAAAGAAAAAAAATCTACCACCACTACTTAACAATATAAAAACTTCTCTTCCAACATCTAATGTTTTCCAAAGCAGAGGGTTTAAAGGTGATATCTCCCAAGATCTCCTCAGAAAGAAGAATTCTTAGTGCTTGAAAGGCCTGTTGGGGTCACCTTGCCTGGCTCCTGGGTGGAGCTGGAGTGTCCCTGCCTGTGTCACTGCCCTCTGGGTGACCATGTCTCAGGGCCCACCCTCAGGACAGACAGACACAGGCTTTTGCAGTCACAGGGCTTCAGCCTGGAACAGGGTGGGCCATAGGTCATGGTCTTGTCTCAGTTCCTGAGCTTCTAGTTAGGCTTCATAAATGTTTTAATGCATGATGATTTTTTTTTTTCTCACAAGTACTGGTAATAGAAATGCAAGCGGGAAGGAGGTAAACAAGTCATTCACGTTTTTTCCAGGGATTTGTGGCTACTGTCTCTGTGTGCGGAGCGTTTGTTTATGTAAACTTTATGTGAAGTTGTGTGTACAGCTTGGATTCTGTTCTTGTCACTTAGTAGGTTTTGTGTAGCCCTCCGCCGCTGCTGAACACCCATTCCGGCAGCTTTGTAAGTAGGACGTTGCTTACATCGTTGTGGTTTCCTCCTGAATGTGTGTTACAAATAATGGAGTGGACATCTTTGTACAGGAATTTTTTTCCTTCTTTTGTACAATGTTCATGGCCTTTGTTTCCCAGAGTGAGTCAAAGGATATGGGAATTGGAAAGGCCGTTGGGACAGCGCTAAGCAGTGGATGTGACAGCTGAGGCACACAGCTGCTCTGGACACTCTTTTTGAAGGACCTTTGTGGGCAGGCTGGCATGACAGTGTGGCCGCCGTGCTGCAGTGTCCTCTGTCTTAGATGAGGTTGCTGACTTTCGGTTCCTGCTGTTTGCTCAAATGCTTTGGACCAAGCCATGAGCTAGTGGCTTGCTGTGTCGATTTTTGCATGTGACCTGGTACACTGCCACTTCTACTTCCGGGCCTGTATTTTCCATGCATATAGCAGGCCTTCTGCCCAAAGGACATTGATCAAGGACTGTCCTGTGCTTTTTGTATAGTAAGTCTCTTACTTAAGAATGAGTCCCATTACAGAAGAATTATTTGTAAATTGTACTCGTTTGTCAGCCCAGTTTAGGCATAAGCCAGCAAAGTGATTCTCATATACCACACCTGTGAACGTGCACAAGTTAAATCCTCATTAAGTTGGGGACTTTGTGTATACGGAGGTGTTCACTAGTGAAGTTGCGAGGAAGGAATTGTAAACCCACCTTGAAAAATGTGGTGGATGCCTGGTACGGGGACAGGCCGTTGGGGGTCAGTGCTTTGGGTGGATGCGTGAGAATCGCCCAGTGTCTTCACCTGTCTCCTCTTACTTGTTGAGTCATAGGATTTTCCGTGATTTCTTCGTTTGAATTGGATACAGGCGTTTCCCATAGTCTACTGCTTTGCCTGTGCAGTTTGCTAACAAACGATGTTGTGACAGATGGAAGGAGTTCAGTGGTGATAGAGCGTAATAAGGGTGGTGACAGTGAAGACAGTCATAGGCAGCGTGAGGCTGTGCCAGCTGCTGTTCTGAAATCCTACGTTTATGAATTCTTTTCTTTTAATGATTTCATTAAGTCAACTCATTTCATGAAAGAGAAATAAGACACAGGGTCTTGGAAAGGGAAGGATGTTGGTATTTGTGTTGGAAGAAGATGTGAGTTTGAATCTCAGCCCCGCTAGTAAACTTTGGGCAGAGTGACTTAACCGCTGCTCCTTCCTCTCTGAGACGGAAATCATGACTCCTGCCTTGTTAAAAATTAAGTGAAGTAATGGGTGGAGATACGCTCCCCAGAATCACTATGTAAATGTACTGATAGGAGATGTTGTTCCTACCTCGCCCAGACTCAGGTTTCCAAGAAACTGACTCATCGTCCCCTTTAAGGAAGTTGGGCAGATGCTTTCTGTGTGCTGGGCTGCCTGGTGGACACGAGGGAATCCAGACGCATAGCCCTTACCCGGGGAAGATGGATGGTCCAACTGGGAAGACAGGTCATAAAAAGATGACTGAGTATACCAGCTGCTTGATCAATACCGTTTGAATGGCCCAGGCAATAAGTGCTGTAAGAAAACAGGGGAGGGAGGTGGCCTCTATGGGATGGGGGAGGAAGGAGCAGAGCCTTAAAGGAAAGGGAAAGGTCCTGTCTTTCTTTGTAGAATGTAGCTAAATCAAGCCTTCAAGATCAGCCATGACAGAAAAGTTCACAGGGCTGAATCTGTGTCCATATGGGTTAGGGATGCTGTGGCTTTTTAGGGTACTGTTCAGAATGTAGCAGGAAGTGCTGGTGTAGCTCTGGGTGGCTCTGCAGATAGAAAGCTCTGAGCCGTAGGAGTGGCTTTGCCTCCATCCAACTTGCATGAGAGCCTCTGCCCAGATCCTTATAAGAGGTTTGTTCTAGGTTTGGTCAAAAGATGCTTCTGAAGCACCCAGTTGGTGCTGGGGTCTGCTGGGAGATGAGGCAACTAGCTTTGCATGTGAGTTTCCTGTGCAGAGCAGTTTCTCAGCAAAGGCTGGAAATGCAAATATACTGAAGGCCATTCAGTCATTCCCCCATGTTGGGGCTTGGGACCGCAGGGCCACATTTCCATGTCTTAGACTCAGAATCCCATGACCCAGAGCTGTGATTCTGTCAGGTAGCACACAGGATGATGTAGCTCAGTCTGAGGCAGCTGTGTCTGTACTGAGTCTAACGGCTGTCAGACGCTGGCTTGAGAATCTGGACTCAGGTACATCCTCTGGCGAGGTGCAATGGACAGTGCTCTGTAGTGCAAGGGACTGTATTTCCCAAGGGTCCTTGCTTTTGGATCTCAAATAGTTCAGCTCGAGGATGTTCAGCATGTGAGAGGTAGGAAGAAGCCAAGGGCTGTTTCTCCTCACTCCTGTGCTCCTCGTGGTATCCCCTGTACCACTCCAGCGCCCACTGGGCAGCGCCTACTGGAATTTTGCCTCTCGTTGGACAGCTCCAACTTTCGGCAACGTGGCTTCTTCTCTTCATCGTCCAGATCTAGGCATGGCAGCCGCTCCCTCGTGCGCTAATTCCCGGTCACTCTTCTGTCTTTTCGGCTTTCTCAGTTCACCCATCAGCTGCACATGCAAGACCTTATGTTAAATTGCCTCTGTCTAAAGCACCTAGAGTGACCTTGCTGTTTCCCTGGCCCAGCCCTGAAGGACATTCTGCGTCAGCCGCCTTAAGAGACCTTGATTAGCTAGTCCATTCTGTATAACTCCATGGGAGGCATTGCAAAGTCACGGTTGCCCTTGTGAATTCAGAGTACTTGATTTCTTCTTCTTCTTCTTCTTCTTCTTCTTCTTCTTCTTCTTCTTCTTCTTCTTCTTCTTCTTCTTCTTCTTCTTCCTCTTCTTCCTCTTCTTCCTCTTCTTCTTCTTTCTTTTTTCTTTTCACCTCAGCAAACAAAACAAAATACTCTGGCTGCCCAGATTTCTCAGCAGGCACCCATTGGGGTGCGTAGAATTACAATCTTCTTTTCTTCACAGGCCTCTCATTTTGTAGGAAAATGGGTGTCTCCTTTCTTTCTAACTGTGAGAGGAACTATTTTGATTTTGGGGAAAAAAAATTCATGCAGTTGTTCCACCTCCCCCTGTTTGCCCGGACTGTTGATCTTGTAATATATTTATAGAGATTGTGGTTGGCTGGCCAGAAGTTATTTTGCAATAGGAATTCATAAGATTTCTACTTTGAGCATGTGTCCCAGACTTTCTTTAAAAAAAAACAAAAACAAAAATAAAAACAGACTCACTTGCAACATTTCTTCTGCCTTTTGGTAATTCTCTTTCACCAAAAAAAAAAAAAAAAAAAAAAAAAACCCTAAAAAAGCCACAAATTTCTTTTTTCCTCCGTGTATCTGTTTCTGGTCTTTTCTCTTTTTTGATGTCACTTTTACTCAGAATTATAAAAGGCTATAGCTTCTTTGTAGAGAAATGTTTTTGCAAATGAGAAGGTGGCAATATGAAAAAAAAAATGGTGATTTGAGATCAGACGAGCTCAGTTTCTCTACAAGGAGGGTTGGCCTGACACAAGCAGGCATGCCCTTACCCTCATTACTGTGCACATGGCAGACATCACTAGACAATCATAGCATTCTTTCTAGTCAAGCTCCAGCTCTAGATCTTTCTCTACGTAGGCCATGATTAATTGATTGGAAGTGGAACTGAGAAGAATGCCTGTGCTTCCATTCTCAGGCCAGATGAGTCGATAGACCAGTGATGGTGAACATTTTAGAACTTTCAGTGATACCAGCACCCTGCTGTGTCACATGTACCATAGGTTTGCCACCACTGCTCTAAACCCATGACTACCCCGGTTCTCTTAAGGATTAGCAGTACCGTTCCTTTAGGTTTTAAAGGCTGACTGATCTTTACGAAGCTCCATCGTGTGCAGCACAGCCCTATCCCTAGGTGCTGGGGAGCCACTGGGTATCTCCAGAGAGGTAGCTAGCCTCAGGGAACCTGCAGCGCGCTGGAAGTAGGGCTGCATATCTGGTGGTGCTCAGCTGGTCCCTAATGCTCTAGGACCACCTGTCCCTGTGGCCAGGTGGGAGTAGATGTGATCTGGGCAATGAGGCAGGCAAAGCAGAGAGAGAGAGCGAGACTGGCATCCACAAGCGTCAGGCCAGCAGGGCCCTGGGAGACCACCTCATCAGCTTTCTCCACTTTATGGCCATGGAAACGGAGGCTCCCAGGGAAAAGGAAACTTGCTGGAACTAACCAGTGATCATTTTATAGTTCAAAAGGATGGAGAAATCATTGTAATAAAAAGTATTAGTAAAACTAGTAATGTTTTTATCATAGTTTGTATTGGGTACCATGTAAGAAGCTATCTGTCTGCTGGTAAATGATTTAGTCCTCAGTAACCTTGTGGGGTAGGTACCGTCACTACCCATGTTTGACAGATGAGGAAACTGACCTAGAGCAGTCATGTGACTTACACCACGTCGTCACCCACTTTGTGCACACTGGAGCTTGAATTCAGCCCATGGAGGCCCAGATTCTCTGCTGGGAATGACTCTGCCCAATCTTGTTGTAGTGACCCAGAATTTTCATTCTTCGTGTTTTAATTCTCCCCGCCCTGCTATTCATGTAATCAGAATGCTATCAGCTAGAACCATTAGTACTGGCCAAGAAAAGGATGGACTTTACATCATTTCGTCCACACAGCAGCCCGTGGCACTGGGCAATTTTCATCTCTGTTTCACATTAGGGAAGAGGGAGGCTCAGAGATGTGGGGACTTGAGCAAGGTCGCAATGCTACCTGGCACCCAGGTCAGGGTGCAGGACATCCGCATTCTGGTCTGCCAGCCTCCAGGTATTGGTTGAGGAGGACGTTGAGAGGCCATCAGGCCAGTAGGTCCACTGGGCAGACACGGGTCATGACAGTGCCTACCCACAGCAGCCTGAGGGTCAGGTGGTGTCTTTCCCCATGGCTGAGGAGAAGGCCTTTCTAAACAACAGTGCTGTTGTAGCCATGTCACGGTGGGCCCTAGGCTTGGGGTCCATTGAAAAGATTACAGGACATACTCTTCCTCTCCTGCCTCACAGATACCCAAGGAGGGGATTTACAGCCTTGTTCCCCAAATCTAGGTTCATCCAATTTGGAGTTTGCAATTTTTTTTTGTGTTTATAATAGAACCCCCCCACCTCCTGCCAGGAAGCAAAAAAGTTCATTTTAAAACCCCTTCCCCCACTTCCTGCTGATCTGAAGAGAATATTTATCACATATTTAATGAGTAATCTGAGTCTTGGCTTGGTGAGACTGGACCAGGACATAGTTTATGGCTGGTCTGGTTTTAACTTGCTCCAGGCAGTTTTCCCTGGAGTTTTCTGTAAAATCATAAACCTGGAGAGAGAATTTTTGTGGAATCCAGTCACATGACTTGGTCTTTTATAAATTGAGAGATTAACTGTGTGACTATAAAGAACTAAGATGCATTTTTTTTTTTTTTTTTTTTTTTTTTAAGAAAATAAACAGAGCAGCATATATGTGTCCATGGAGCATGTCCATTCCAAAATACGGAAAAATTCATTCTCCCAAGGTCATCCACTAGCCTTGGAAAAGGTGACTCAGGCTTTGAAAAAGTAGAGGTGGGCTGAGGTCCTGGCTGGGTCCCTGGACACTGGGGCTGGCGACCTTCTTGTCTTTTGGGCTGAGGACATGAAATGAAAGGCTGCATTCTGTGTCCCAGGCCAGGCAGCACAGGGGAAGCGTTCATTAGGTGGCACCACTCCTGCCCAGCGAGTATCAGCTCATGGAGGCCATTTGTGCTGGGCTGGTGCTGGTGCTGACACTGGGTGAAGGTCCGTTTCAAGTACACGACGACAGATCTGCAGCCCTCAGAGGTGGGCACAGAGCCCCCCATTCTACAGAGGAGGTCCCCGAGGCACTCGGAGTCGCGACCTGTCCCACGTCTCACTGGTAGGTGATGGGACCTTGTGCCCGGCTGACTCCCAGGGTCGCCTTGGCCTTGACTTCTGCCTTCCCTCATGGGGTGCAGGCTGTCTTCACCTAGACTCCCGAGTTCCCTGTGAAGGTGGAATTCTGGCCATGTTTCTCCCCTGTCAAGGCGCCTTATACTGGGGAAAGAAAGGCCCGACTCTATACTAACTGTGAGACTCTTTTGTAAGTATAAAATTATTTCCTTATAAAATGTTTAAAAACCACAACACCTTGTTGGCCCTGGCCAGGAGGACCCCACTCTGAAGCAACGCGTGGAACACTTTGTGACCAGCTCAGCCAGGGGAACAGAATGAGCACGCCTTATACAGCTGGGAGCCACCGTGACACCCTGCTGATGTGGATGTGGGGTTCTAACTGTGGTGGCAGTAGGTCTCTTGGGGACCAGCCTTGAACACTGCGAGAGGGTCTCATGTGGCAACACTGGGGAGGAGGCTGCTGTCCCCTTCTTTCTTGGGTCAGAGTTTCCTCTTTTCCTTTAAATGTGACCCAGGTGCTTGGATAAGAGGTGAACTGTTGTTTCACTCCTTGCCAGGGGCCCAGCTCTTTGTATGCAGATGCCCTCTCTGCACAGCCTGAGACTGGCAGGGTTTCTCAACAGTTTGTTTGTTTGTTTATTTGGTACAGGGTGTTGCTGTGCAGCTCAGACTCATCGTAATCCTCCTGTCTTAGCCTCCCCAGAGCTGGGATTGCAGGCATGAACCACCATGCCCAGGGTTCCAGGGCTGACATAGCATGTGGTACCAGGGATTGAGCCAGGGTCTTTGCACTTGCCAGACAGGTGCTTAGACTGCCGAACTGTCTCCCTGATCCTCAACTGTTTAGTCCTGAAAAATGGCAACAAACCCCCTCCGTGCCCTGAGTCCCTGCTCATGCCCTCTTCATGCTGGGTGTCTTTCTCCATCTTAGTTGGCTCTTGCCTCTCCCGAGAGCTCCACATCCTGGAGCCTTCTCTCTCCACCACCTTGTCAACCATCACCCTCTGTTCCCCAGGAGGTAACGCTGGTCTCTGTGGTGAGCCCCCTGCTTCCTGTCCCTGTAATGTGGCCCGCAGCTGCTTGGGGGTGCACATGACTTCCAGGGTTGCCCACGAGCCTCAGAGTCCTTAGCTGGACTTACAGGTGCTTGCTGATGGCTGTGTGCATGATAAAGATGATGGCAGTATCAACGCCTGGACCCAATCTACGTGGCTGTCCACAGAAAGGAAAACTCACCCCCACTGGAATACTCACAGGACATGGACCTGTGCTGCTTCCTTTCCCGGGAGTTTAGGTCTTGACTTTCCATCCCAGAGACCTAGAGACCGGAGACGTGGAAAGGGGCATTCATTGTAACTGGGAGAAATAAAGAAATCTGTCATTTCTGGGGACTTCCCTTATAGCTAGAAACTTGGCTTATCCCTAACAGTGTCCCTGGGCTTCTGTCAGAGAAGCTACTTGGAGCTCGCTGAGAGATAGATAGCCCACATGTTTCTGTGCTGTGGTCCACTGTGACCGCTCCAGGGCAAAATGAAAGAAATCTTGGTATTTTAAGTTGAGACCAAGGCCTGGATTCTGCCCTCAGTTCAGTCACAACATCCTGGTATCAGCCTGTGTACGCTGGGTGGGCTGGTTTCCTCCCCCAGAGGGGAAGGCTGTGCTGCTTCGTGACCCTGCTTCCCAGCTAGACAAGATGGCGCCCTCTAGTGGCCTGCTTGTGGAGGGCGCTGCTCCCCTCACCCAGCCTGCGTGAGCCTCGTCCACAGAGAGACCTCATGTTCTTCCACATGGAGTGTGAGGCCTGCTGCCTCTGTGCACATCCGTCCTCAGGGTTGCCCTCCATCCTCCCATCTCCTCAGGGCCTGTTGCCTGAGTTGCTCATGGAAATCCGCCCTTTCTCTTCAGAGCATACCTTAGTCATTAAGTCTTCACTGCCTGTGTCCACAGGAAATGCCCAGCACGTAGTAGGTACTCACTTTGGTAACACACAGAAGTAACTGGGTGAATGAGTAAGGAAGCATGTTGGATTCATCTTGCCCTTGCTCAGACTCACACATCTGATAGGAGCCCTATAAATATTTACTGGAAAACAGCAGGAACCCATCAGAGTCCTACTTCTTTGCACTCAGAATCATCTTCTCATTCTCTTCCCACCCCTGCCTGGAACCCATGACATTCAGTAGCTTTGAGCAATCAGGCACAGTTGGGAAAGAAAACACAAAATTAATAACCAAGTCCTGTGTGTTAGAACCATGTCACTGAATAGAATCTAAGAAGCATGGCTTAATTGGAAGATTTATAATATATTTAGTTTATGGGGAGGAGAAGCCTTCTTATAATTTGCCAAGCCATTGTTGTCCTGGCACAGTCACCCTTCCTAGGTGTTTCTCAGGAGCACAGGATGAATACAGTAAGGGCTCCCTGTGCCCAAGGTAGGCCCAGAGGTCAGATGGGAAAACTACATCCGACTGTCCTGGATCGGGTTGCATTCAGTTGGTCTAGGGATGAAGCACTGGGTGTGTGGCAAACATAGTCATAGATGTAGGGTGTGACCACCTGGGGGAGCCCCTGCCAACTTGCAGATCTCTTGTGTGACCTTGAGAAAGCCACTGGGCCCCTCTGGGTGCTCGGCTACTTCACGATCATGGAGAACAGTTCACTTACGGTGTCCCTCCTG
Source organism: Ctenomys sociabilis (assembly GCA_004027165.1). NCBI lineage: Eukaryota > Metazoa > Chordata > Mammalia > Rodentia > Ctenomyidae > Ctenomys > Ctenomys sociabilis. Next base: position 87,387 of record PVKA01000276.1, on the reverse strand, counting down.
CAGCTTACTGGCAACTGCATCGGGAGAACCTGTTTGGTCTAGGTCTGTACAGTGCTGTGCACATGGTTAATGTTCTCATTACCAGAACACAATTCCAGTTTTTGGAGCTGTTGTGCCAGACTTTCGGAGTTTTCCTTGACTTTGTCATACCCTGTCCCCCATCCAGTTCAAGTTCACTGCCCTCCACTCCGTTTAGAGGCTGTCACTATGGCCACCCCAGCTCCGGCCACCATTGCTCGCACTCTGCAGTGGCCTCACAGTCTGCTTTCAGCCCAGAAGCCACTCTTAGCTTCTACACCTGAAATCCAACCAAGTACTACAATAAAATCAAGTTATGTCCCTTAGCCAAGGCCTTCTAGTGGCTTCCTAGAGTCAAACCAAAGCCTCTCGACACCCTGAGAGCTGATCTGGCATGCTTTCTGGTCCTAGTTCACATCACCCCAGGTACACCAGCACCCTCCCTATCCACAGGCACCCCAGGTCCCCTCCTGCTCTGTGTCCTTGGCAGTGGCATTCTCTCTGCTCAGACCCTGTAGGACTCATCTTAACCCCTTTCAGCTTCTACCCACCTTCCAGGAGCCTGTCCTGCACACTCCAATTAAAACTTAAGTGAGGGGACAGAAACTTATATGTTCAATTTTGCAGACCCAATGGCTGTTGGAAAGAAATATGTAAATGGGACTTGAGTTGTTTCAGACCCAGTGTCCTCTGTAAATATTAGGGAATGTAAAATCATCCTCTGTGTAGGCGCAGTACCTCGCAGGTTGTGGATCATGTGAATCTTGCTGGGGTTACCTCTAAGGCTCCATGCCTTCTGCAGGGTTACCTGCACCACTTGGTCATTTGGTACTGTGCTTATGACATACATGTGAAACATGCAGATTGAGCATAATACGCAGTTGGTTCTTCTGACTATAACTTTCACATGAATCACCGAGAATCGATCAGCTACAAGACTTTAAGGCTGAGGGAGCATGTAGCATCTTCCTTTTCCTCTCTGGATCCCTGTGCATGGTTTCCTTCCCTAAGTAGATGCCCAGGAAGTCCTAACCACTGGGGATTTGGAATTAGAGCCCAATGGTTTTGAAGCTGTACACCCAAAGCCCAGCATAGTGCTGGACACATAGTGGGTTTTCAAAAAACACCTGCTGAGTGATTAGAGGAGTAATTATTAACGACCATTTGATGGATCTCGGCCACATAGCGTGGCCAGTGCAGATCCTTATTTATCCAGGCAACCTCATGAGTGTTTTCTCAAAATCCCAATGAACAGATTCAGTATTTAATAAATACTTGCCCCATGCTGGTCCCTGACCCTGTGTTGCATTTGGTCTTTGCCCAACAGAAGTGGCACAGTCCTGGTGGTGGTGGGATTGGCAGGCACTGTAGCACCTGGGACCTCGGTCCTGTAGGTAGGGTTGGTGAAGGCGCTCGCTGATGGCAGTGGGTTAGCAGTTTTGGAAGAACAATGAACAGGGACAGATTGAATCTAGTGGGGGGAGGGGAGGCAGTGATTCTTCAGGGAGGAAGTGATTTTCAAGTTGCATTGGGGGAGGGAAAAGACGAGATCCTAATTATTCTGCCGTGGACCTGTGCTGGGCTGGGTCTGCAGTAGGCTTGGCTGGCTGGGGTGCCATCTTGGAACTGTGCTCGCTCCAAGATGGTGGCCCCTGTGTCCTCCCAGAGCTGGGGGCGCCACAGGGCCCTCATGTCTGTAGCGACACTTCGGGCTCCCTGAGTCCCCCCTGGCTCAGCGTCTTTATCACAGAAAGGCATTTCATTCTTTGAGATCAGGCAGCCAGGACCCAAGGAGCTGTTTTTCCTCCATTGTGCAAGCATGACAAATCATTAATTTTTGATTGATTTGCTTAGAATTATGGGCGCCCCAGCATTCTTTCCGCTGCTGAACAGCTGTATAACAAATGAATATATCAGTGTGCACAAAAGATTGGAGATCTAAGAGAAGCAATTACATTGGCCCCCTCCCCCACCCACCCCTTCCCGGGCAGTGAAGGGAGGAAATTTTTACCAGAAATTCCTCAAGTGGCTTTAAAAAAAAAAAAAAAAGCCTTTTTATAATTGAATTAAATCTTTATCTCTTTATCTTTTGCAGCAGATTTCTAAACACACCAGCTTCCCACATGTTTGGGTTCTATCCATCCAGCAGAAATCTTTAATAATGAAATTTCAACTTGTGAATTAAAACCAAAAATGAAAAAAAAAAAAAAAAAGAAAGAAAGAAAAGAAAAGAAAAAGAGCAAATTCTACCGGTTTTTTTTTTTTTTCTTTTCTTTTTTTGGTTACTGCTATTCCTTTAAGATTTTGGAACCATACCAGTGCACTAAATGTGACCTCCATAACTTTTAAATTAAGAATTTATGCTGGCTTGAAATTTATGAAATATTTCAGCATGAAAGAAAGCCTTTTTCCCTCAGGAAAATTGAGCAATAAATCACAGCACTGTGGATTTACTGCCCTAGAGCCAGCGAGAGATAGGATTTTTTTTTTTGCTTCATTCTGAAAAAAAAAAAAAAATGTAATCATATAAGACAGCTTAGCTGCTGTCCTCCCACTCTCTAGAATTTTTAATTTCAGCTGTTTCTGCTTGGATTTATTTCCAATATTCCTGCTCGGCTTTTCAATTTCCTCAGTTATTAAATTTTAATTCAGTGCATTAGCATTTAAATTAAAAAAGGGTTTATTTTATCGAAATCGTTGGCCAGCCCCCACCCCATAGCACACGAATTGCCTGTTTCTGCCGTTTGCACAAAATGTGAAATGCAGCTAATGTCTTACAACTTACATTTGCACAAATTTAGAAATAAAATTTCTGGGTTTGGAATAATATTTTCTTTCCAAGAAAACCCTTAATAAGAGAATGGAAAAGAACAACTTAACATTCAGTTGGGAGGGAAGAGGCGGGTCTAATGAGACTAAAAATAGCTCTGCCCAGGTCCTGTGGAGAAGCTGGTGAATAGGGGGTGGGTGGGGCTCAGAAAGGGGGTCAGGCACCCCATGGGCTGGAGGAGGACTGGGTTCCCAGTGCCCTGGCACTACACAAGGGGCACTTTCTCCCATGTACTGCGCCCTCCACCATGTTCCATTTGCCATAGAGGCTCTGGTTAAGATGAACAAAAAGGTGTGTGTGTGGGGGGTCTGATTTAACCCTCTGCTCCCACCCCCGTGTTTACTGCTGGAGAACCTCAGGTCCAGAGAAAGGAAAGAGCTTGCAAAGTTCAAAGTGAGATCTAAGACAGGACCAGGAGGAGTCACCCTTTGAAAGCATGTGGCCCCTTGGAAAATGAGGCTAGTGTCACAGAGCAGCCACCAAGTGGATATTGCTTGGCTTGTACCCAGTGTGGGCTTGGAGCCTTGCTTGTGTTCTGTGTCTGGTGTGGTTCCTCTGCTAACCTGTTGGATGCACTTGCAGCATGGGATTCTGGGAAGTTCAGGGTGGTTGGTGACTTGCTCGCCTGCTGTGTGCTCCCATGCAGCTGTTCTGTAGTCTCTTGGACACAGTTAATGGTAGTCTCCCTCTCTATAGTTAGGGTGGTTAATAGGGTACTAGAATGGAGCCCACCCTAGGTACTTTTACACATGTGTTAAAGTTATAGACCTGACACCCCTACTGTGAAATAGGTCCTTGGATTCATGCCTCACAATTTGCAGGTGAGAAGCCTGAGACCTCAGCAGCCCAGGTGACTTACAAAAGATCATGCAGCTAGAGAATGGCAGAAGCAGGGCTCACACTTAGACTCTGGACCCTGTGCTCTCCAACTCTGGTTCACGTGGAGAATCAGGTCCAATTATGCGAGGTGAAAGAGAGTTTGTGATTTAGGGTGAGTCCTGTGAAACTGCTCATCCTAGACTCTTTTAGCCTAACAAATGACAGCCCCAGAATTCAAGTTAATTCAAACATATCAGCATGATGGTGTATTTGCGGGGACATGGCCAGAGCCAGCCAGGTGTCGTGTGGGTCTCTACTCTGAGAATGGATGCTGCCGGCACCGCGGGCTTCGGCTGCAGGGCCAGGAGGCTGTGCCCTGTCACGGTGTGGGCCGTGGTTGCCGTGCGCTGTGATATTCGCACATGCCGTCTCGGATGTCTCCTGCTGCGTCCGTTGCCCTTCACCACACCATCTCCTACCTATATCTGCTACTAATGGGACATCCCTCACCCTGCCCAGGCAGGTATTCCTGTCTCCGCAGCTCCAGGACCCTAGCGCCACTATCTGAGTCTCCACAAAAGGACTTGTTTTAACAACTCTTGGGATAAGTTTAGCATTCTCTCTTCGTTTTACAAAAGTGAGTGGAAAAAGGAGTTAGGATGTCTGCCAGCGCGACTCAGCTGAGGTGGCATCAACGCGGTGAAAGGGAAAGAAAGATGGAGATGGCCAGATGGGTCAGAGGCAGGGCCTCAGAGCCTCCCTACGCTGTCCTGTGTTCACTGCTCTTGACCCAGTCAACCCTAAGCAAATCTGTGATGGCAAAGGACAAAAAAGGCATCATTAAAAATGTGCAAGCACTGCTTGAAGTGCGCATGCAGAAGTAGGTGGGAAAAGAAAGAGATCATTTGAGGTTTAGCTCTCTGGGGCAGAACTTCCACCCCCGCATGACCCCTGCCTCTTAGGATGTGAACATTAAAACAGCTTTGTGTACAAGAACTCGAGATGTCAGAAAGAGCCTGCAGCTGATCCTGTTCCTTTGCTCCTGGTAAAATGTTTCTTTAGCTGAAATCACACATCCACGTCCCATCTCACCCTCCTTTCATTTCCTCATATGGAGTAGGGGTGCTTCAGGGCCACCCTACTTCCCATTGGCTGTCTTGAACGTTGGTGGGAGATGAGGTATTCCAGGGCTGAGGGCGTGGCCGTGGAAGTGACTCAGACCCAGTCTTGAGCCTGGGGGGCTTTTGATAAATGACTTCCAGGCACGAGGCCTCTGTGTCTCTACCTGTGAAGTGGGAGTAGTCCAGAGGAGAGGGAGCAGTAATGTCTTTCCAGTAGCGCTGGTGGAGTTGCCAGGGAGGAGCCCCGTGGGCCAGCATATAAGAGAAAGAAGGAGTAGTGCAGAATCAGGTAGATCGGTGTTAGCTGTCACTTTGTGGGACTCGTTTTCTCTGAATTTTTTAAGAGAAACTAGAAGTCTTTTTTGGGCAAAATCCCCTTATTTTATGTTTCTGCTTCTCTTGACGAAGCCCACCATCCAGTTTGGCCGGCTTACATCTTCTGTCTCAAGGGCAGTAGCTCTTTTCATTCTGGATCCTGAATTCTTCACCCACAGTCCTGAATCCGAAAAGCTTGGAGACAGGAAGCTTGTAGTCAGCGAGCAGAGGAACTGGACAGGAAGGGCAGTGAGGCTGCTTGTGGCCGCCCGTCGTGTGCCCCTGTGGGGTGGCCTGTGCGGGGCCACCACTGAGACACCCATGTGTGTGATGACTGGAGCCTCCAGACTCTGCCGGGGGCTGCAGAGGTGCAGGGCACAGGCTGCAGTGGCTGTCTAAACTTGGAGACGTCTTGGATTTGCGAACACGTGCTCTAGCTTGTCAGCCCCGCGTAGCGCTTCTGTGGTTCCTCTTATTACCCGAGTTTTGAGACCGTGAGGGAATGCATTTCAGCCATGGTGATGGGGATCTAGGCCTTTGCTGTTCATCATTTGTGGTCTCCTCTGTATCTGGGTCTCCTTGAGTGCTGGCTTGAGAGTCAGGACTCCAGGTATTTGTGATTTGGCCCGCATGAGACTCCGGATGTCTCCCTCTGTACCAGAAGCCTTAGTCTCTCCATCTCAATGAGAATTTTATGATTTCTGAAAATTTCATTTGGTCAGCCCTATCTCTCCATCCCCCACCCGCAAATAAAAGAGATTAAGAACTAGCACTCTCTTGCCTTCTTCTGCTCATAGGGTTGGGGGACAGAATATTTTAACATAATAGGATTTTTCCCCCTCCAGTTGGTAGGAATAAATCTGCAGCTACTGTTTTATTGGAAATCCCAGCTGAAAATAAAAATGGTGCAATTCAATCTCAGATTTAACTGGTTACTTACTGTTCATGGAGTCCCCAGGGCTGTGTGGTTGCTAGGTTTGTGTTGGCAGTGGGTGCTCAGCAGGATTTAAAGGGCCAAGCAAATGGGATACGGAAGTGTTCTGAGTCCCTCTCATCACTCAGGACAGCTTTTTCCAGTCTTGGGGCCTGCTCACCCTCTGTCCGAAGGCCAGTGTTCAGCAGAGTTGGTGAGGTGGCAGTAGGGAGAATCTCTGTCTTGAGCCCTGGCTGATAGAGGTGTTTGGGTTTCTTTTGCAGGCTGACGGAGCCAGTACAGCTGGAAGAAAAAGCACCGCAAGCAGGTACGCCCCCCCCCCCCCACTGCTGTCTGATCTTCAGCTACTGCACTCTGGTTCTTGCCTCTCGCGTGGAAGGATGGATGGTCCAGACCAGAAGAATATCAGCCCCAGAGGATGTGAAGCTTGAGCCACAATTTCCATGTTCCCTCTATGGGGATCTGTGGCTAGAATCCAAACTTGCCTCATTCTTGGCTTGGTCTTTGGTCATTCACACTGGAGCAAGCTTAGGGACAAAGCCCAGGATGGGGAGCCCCACTGCTGCAGTATGAACTCCAGAGCTGCAGGCCTCCTTCTAGTGTTGAGTTCTTTGGGCCAGGAGCTCAGGTCTAGAGCAGGGCAGTAGGATACTCTGATGAGCCAAACCAGGGTCTGTCCCTACCCTGGCAGCTGGCAGTAGGTGAGGGAAAGGTGGTCCCCAAAGGGAAGTTGGACTGTAGCACCTTAGGAGAGAGAAAGGGATACCAGACCAGCCCAAGCTGTGGATGTTACCTCAGGAGGCAAAGGTAGGCACTTGGTCAGTATCAGCACTCAAGCTGCTGGTGCCTATTGGGCAGAGCAGAGCTAAAGCAATGCTGTAACTTTCCCTGGGGACACAGGAGGCAGTCAGAAGACAAAGGACAACCAGGAGAGATGGCTCTTAGCTTGAACATAGAACCCAGAGTGGGTTCTGGGGTCCTTGCTGGACTTGAAGATCAAATTATGAAGGACAAGTAGAGCTTACCTGCTAGTCCATAGGGTGCCAGTTCTTAAAATGTTAATAGACTTTGGGGGCCTTCCTTTTGTGGTCACATACAATTGGAAGGCAATAGGGTAAACTTAAGTCAAGCAGTTTTCTTTGTCATAGAACTTTTAAGAGCCCTTTTTTTGTGCTGATAGGCATGCCTGGGAGCATTTAAGAGAGTAAGGGATGAGGATGTGGATCACAGACCCTGACTCCAGGTAGGAGGTCCTTGGCACACCCAACTTGGTGTGGCCTGAAGTGTTACATCCCTGGCAACCCGAGTGGCCTCTGACAGTTTCTCAACTCTGTCACAGTAGAATGACAGCAACCCTAGGTGATATGTAAATATCACCATAATAAATATGTGGCCATTTACATACATATTTGTCTGGAATGCACTTTTCTGTCTTCCCAGGTTAGTGCCCTTCATCTTTCAGACCTCTATTCAATGCCCCCCCTTGGGGAAGCTTCCCTGATCCCCTTGTTGGAGGTACTGCTGTCCCAGCCCATGACCTCTGCATGCTTATGCTCCTTCTTCCTCCTTTTGCTCGTGTCCTTTTTCTGCTTGTGTCCTTTTTCTGCTTCTGATCTCAAGAGTGCTGACTCTGTAGGGACCGTATGGACAGGGACCCTGTCTGTCCTGTGCACCGCTGTGAGCCTGGACCCTAGTGGGCACTCATTGGATGCTGATGTGATGGCTACAGGGATAGAAGGGGGAACAAGAGGTGATACAGGGGTGGGCAGTGTTCGCTGGACAGAAGGGAAGGGCAAACGTCTTGCCTTGGATCTGTGAGCATCGAGGTGATCCATGGACCAGCAGCTGTCCCAGTGCTGTGTGCCCAGGACCTCTGCTGGTGGATGTGGGTAAGCACAGTGTGTGCTATGGCCTCCAGGGCAGTGGTTGTCCTTCACGCTGCTCACTGGTGCCGGAAATTCCTTGGATCACAAATATTTGCTTTTTGTTGCTGAAACAAGATACCTTACATACACAGTTTGAAGAAAGATGGACTCACCATTTGAGCTCATGATGGGCTGGCCCCAAAGCAGAGACATCATGATGGAAGAGCATGGGGGAGCAAAGCTGCTCATTTATGGGGCCAGAAGTAGAGAGGTGGAAAAAGCCCAAGAGGAAGAAACTGAGGATCGATGCTGTCCTAAGCTCACACCGCATGACTCAGTGCAGGCATGCCCAGAAGTATGCTCTATTCATGTCCTAGGAAACTCTCAGGCCAATCAGGTGGAGAGTAAAGAGTAAACATCACAGGAGGTCAGCACTAGAAAAGACCTTGGTGTTGGACTCATCCACCCTCTCAGTGTGCATGTGGAGAGAGCTGAGCTTCAGAGGAAAGGTCCTTCTGAGGATCCTGTGAAGAATGAGTGGCCCTGTCAGGCCTGGAACCTGCTGGAGCCAGGCTTTCCCACATGGTGACGCTGTGGAGATGATGGCACCTTCTGCCCACAGTCTCTGGGTGCCCCAGGCTCAGGGCTCCAGCTGCAGACTTCGGTGGGCCAGGCACAGGTTCATTCATCCAGGAGACACCGGAGTGGCTTTCTATAGGCTCCGTTCAAAGTACTGGGTTCACATCAATGAACCGAGACATGAAGCTCCATCTACCTCCATTGCTCCTTTTCCTTGATTGATTGATTGATTAGTTAGTCAATTGATGGTTTAATGGTACTGAGCATCAAGTGCAGGGGCTTCACCCTGCACTCCATCCCTGCTGGCCCTCCTTTTAGATTTTAAGATGCCCTTTCTGAGTTGCTGAGATGTTTAGGCTGGGCTCAGATTTGTCATCCTACTGCCTCAGCCTCCCAGAGTGCTATGATTGCAGGTCTGTATCACCACGCCTCACATCACTCTTGTGGGATGTGGCCTTTGCCCTCAGTCTCTAATGCATGCACTTTTCCCATGCCGGTGGTATAGGGAAATTTCTCTAAACTTTCATACCAATGAATACTGTGATGTGGGTTTTCCCACCGTAATTTGAACTATTTCAATCTAGGAATTCAGTGCTCTCAGTCCGTGGCTGCAGTCAGTGGAGAAGAGTTCAGAGATTGATTAGAGATGCCTGGCCATTCAGCAGAGGGGCAGGGTCTCTGTGTGTTAGTGGCCAAGTCCTGTGTTATTACCACAGCTGTATAACATCAAGGGCCAGTCCAAGCCTTTGGATCTGTGTGACTTGAGGTGTGCACTCAGAATTCCTGTTAACAACAACTGCCATGTAGTGAGCATGTCCTCCCCAGGCTCTGAGCTGCTTTGAGGTATTTGTTTATTAAGTGTATGTGATCTCCCTAGCAACCTTATAAGGGAAGTACTTGTATTATTTCACCTTATAGATGAGGAAGGGGAGGCATGAAGAAGTTGGCAGGCCTAAGGCCACCTCCTTGGAAGGAGGTGCTAGAGTTGCTGGCCCAGGTTTCATTGGAGGGCAGCGCACACTTGCATGCTGTCCTCTCCCGTTTCTGATGTGAAGTGTCTGGTAATGGGGGTGCAAGGAACCTGCCGTGGCCAGAGTCTGTGCCAGAGCTAGGGGGCCCATCGGCAGGCAGGGACTCGCTGAGGGGATCCTGGTTCTGTGGCTTGAGCCGACAGCACCCTGAAAGTTAACCCAGTATGGCTGGGTAGTGACTTCATAGTATGACACAGTTGCGCACCAAGAGTTCATTAGCAATGGCCGTAGCTGGTCCCACTGGTGACTTTGATCCTGGCCATATGGGATTTAGAGGTATGGGCACAGGGCATCAGAACTCATTTAAGTTCCTGCTTCCAGTGGAGAAGTAAAGGTCTTAAAGCTCCTCAAACTCAGAACCAGGCTAGAGCGTGGCTGGCCAGAATGCCCTGGAAGGATCCCTGCCCCTCTGGCTTGGTCTCTGCTCCAGCCGTGCGTGGTGTGCTCTGGTATTGCACCAGGCTCTGCTTTCCTCCCTGCGCCTTCCTTTTGGCCTGGAACACACAATTTTGTTATTCCTCCAGAGGGTTTCTGGCTCAGCCCCAAAACCAACAGCATGGGCTGCTAAGGAATTAGTGTTAAATTGAGGGGGACAAGGAGAGGCGGTGTTCCTGATCTTAAGAAACAGCCCAGTGTGGTTTGCTTTACTTCCCTGTAACCTAACCTGAGTCAGTTTTACAAGACCAGTGATCCCGCTCTCAAGGTTAACACTGACCTGGTGTGCAGGGTACAAATCACACAGAGTGGTAGCCAGATCTCATTTGTTCTAAGAGGCAGGCGGCCTGCAGGGCCTGAACTGTGGAAGACATAAGGGAGGTGCAGCTTTTTGTAATCAGGTAAATGCATTTGCAGGCTTGCTGTAGGGGAGAATTATGCCTTTCTTGTTGGCCGAAGCTTGTCAGAGTGGAAGGATCCACGGATAATCTGGGCCAGTCCCTTGTTTCTGTGATCAGGAAGCAGGAATAGAAGAGGTCAAATGGCTCATGGCTCCCTTGTATCCAGTGCCCGAACAAGTGGGCAGGGCCTTGGAGGCTGGAGGTTGGGATGAGACGATGGGGAGATGGCAGAGCCAAGCCTCACCATTCACTCCACAGTATTTCCTGCGCGCTGGGCACTCAGTGAAGCAGCATTCCCTGTGCATATTGAGGTGCTGTTCTACTAGAGTGGGTCTGATGTGACAGATACCTAAAGCATTAGCTCTACAGATGTTAGGGATCCAGTGCTGTGGGAAGGAGCAGAGAGGGAGGCCCAGAGACCTGGAACGGGTGCTCCTGCTTTAATTTGAGTGGTCAGGAAAGGTATTGCTGGGGAGGAGACTAGAAGGAGATGGGGGCCAGAGCCTGGCAGTCCCTGGGGGATGCACATTCCAGGCAGAGGCAGCGACAGGTGTGAAGGCCAGAGGATGCCTGTGTGTTAGAGCAACAGGGACAAGGCCGGCACGGGTGCCTAGGCCCTTGGGGATAGTTGTCAGGACTTTGGCCATGACTGTAACCTCGGGAGCTGCTGGGAATTTTCCTCCTCCCAGCGATCCTATGAGGTACTGACAGGTGTCCTTCTCCAGAGGCAGGTGCTGCCAAATTTGCCCAGGTCCCCCAAACCATGAGAGGCTTTGCATCGAGCTGAGTCTTAACCTTAAGCTCAGGTCTTTTGCCAATGGACCACTTGATGATAACCAATGTGTGTGTGGTTGCATAATTCTCCAAATAATGTCTCTTCATTGAGCGTTCTGGTTTCAACAGCCAAATAAAAGTTGTCCTAAACAAATTAATTTCATTTGCACACAGTTGCACAGCCGTAGTCTGCCCAGCTGTAGTCAGTGGATAGCTGTGGTATTCACAGAGTGAAGTGTGTGAGCACAGGGCCATCTTTGCCAGGAGTCATTGTCACCATGACTTCAGTTCCTGTTGGTGGAGCTCAGGCGTCATGCCCAGAAATGACTATTCTCGCCCTACCAAACTTCGGGCAGAGTTGGCCTCCAAAACTGTAAGCTGCAGGCTGCCTCTGGGGGCTTCTGTGCTTATTCCACAGAGGCCAGTTACTTTCTGATGGACAAAGTTTACACTACTTAATCAGCTACCACTAAACGTAGGCTCTGTCAATAAGGCAGATTCTGGAAAATTCAAAGGCAGCTTTAGCCCCAGTCTCTGTAGACAGCTATTGACATGCAAACCGCCACTCCCATATGGCAGAGTCCACAGAGTCATTTTTGGCAAAGGGCACGTGAAGGTGGCCCTGCAAAGAGATCGAGTGGAGCCCATGGGGCCCTCTGCTTGGCCCAGCCGTGCAGTACAAGAGCTGCTTGGCCCCCATGAGCAAATTAAGCTCTTCTGGTGAACTTGGGGTTATCAGTTTAGAGCACACGGGATCTGGCTTTGTCCTAAAGAAGCATGGGCTGGAGTGGTTGCTAGGAGGTCTGGCCGGTCAGTTCTTGGGCTCCTCATAACAAAAGCCTAGGACTGAGGAGCTCGTGCTATAACTTCCTGTGACCTCATCATCTGTGTAGCCCTGTAACTGGAGGGTACATCTGACACTCCACTTGCTCTTCCTGCACCCTCAGGGTAGAGCGCTAAGGAGAAGGTGGGGTGTCCCCACCCTCCAGGATCACTGCCACCTGCTCCTACCACAGTGAGCCTGGCTGAAGTGTGTCCCCAGTCCTCTTCTCCTACTACTGCTGTCCGGGAGTCCACTGTACCCACCAATCCGTCTGTCCTCATGCAGGCTGAAAATTGTTCTACTTTCAGGTATGAAGCATTGTAGCAATGGTCTGAGAATATACCTTTTTCATAGTTTGACCAAACTTCTCATCTGTAGTGTGGGGGGCATTTTATAGGAACCTGATATGTTCTTATAAGCATAGTCCCTGCTGTGTGCAGTTATCCCTCAGTATCTGCAAGGGATTGCATTGCGGACCCCACTAGATGCTGATTCTGAGGAGGCTTAAGTCCCTTATAGAAGTCCTTTACATAGTGTGTGTACATCCTCCCATATACTTTGTGTTATTTCTGGGTTACAATACTAACTGTAAATGCTGGGAACGTGGTTGTCCTATTGCACTGTTTAGGGAATTATGAGGGGAAAAATCTGTCCATGTTCAGGGATGCACAGAATCTGAATGTGTTCGATCTGTAGTTGGCTGAGTTTGTGGATGTGGAAGGCCGACTGTATATGACTCCATGCTGGATAGTGTACATACATCTGTCTTTTAATCTTCTGGGCCTTAGAAGTCAGTATTAGCACTGTGTACCCCTTCATGGTCAGTGTTAGCATCCTGGTTTAGGCACGATGAATTGAAGATGTGGGCAGGTTAGGAAACCTGGCAACAAATCCTGCAATCAAGTTCCTCAGCCCCAAGCAGCTTGTGAGGACAGACACAGGTGGGGGGATCTTGGCTGTATATCCAGGCAGTGTGCCTGGGTCAGCACTGACTGGACATCACACAGTTTGGTGTGTTGCACATGGGGAGGTCTGGCAAGTGGAGGGAAGGAGGCTGGTTATAGTGGCAGGAGGTGGAACACATGGCAGGGACCGCAGACCCCCTGCTGGTGACATGGGCAGCATGGCATTGGATCAAGACTTCTGCCGGGGAGCTGCTTCATCCTGTCATTCCCAGGAGGAGCTGGACAGCAAATGACAGAAAGGGACAGCATCAGCAGGGAATAAGATTGGTGGGCAGAAAGAGTACATAGAGCTTGTCTGCATGTCCCACACAAGGATGTGGGGATAGCCTCGCTCTTTTGCTGTGGAGCTCCCTGTCCTCTGCGGCCTGCATGGGACCCCGTGTATGCCTGGAGGAGCTCTGCCCTGGGGAGGACGTGGACACAGGCCCCTTGGTGACCTCTGTCTCCTACCACCTGTGTCTACAAGGTGGACAGATGTGTGAGTGAGGACACCGCAGGGAGCTCTGCTGAGAACAGTGCTAATGGATCAGGATTATGCCACTGCCAGACCTCTGGAAAACGAAGCCTGCCTGTCCGTTCAGAATGCTGTTAACACTAATTCCTTTTAATGTCCAACCTCGAAGGTGACATAGGACCCAATAGACAAGGTCCCAGCTTCAACGCAGAGTCCCAGCTAGCTAAAATATGGAGTTTGTCACTTGATGTGTTGCCTGGGTCTCACAATTTTCCCCACTTTAGGAGTCAATTAACCAGGGAATTTACTCTTAATATTTAAGTCTTAATGCCGTCTTTTTGAACTGCGGTGTTACCTAGCACTGGGACTGATGCAGTGCATTGAAAATTAAGTGACTAGGAATTATCTCAAACTGATGATACATTAATGCATTGTAGGTTATTTTGAGTTTTTAGACTCTTAAGAGTTGTTTAATAGGTTAATAGTTTTAATCTATTTAATTTTTGCAGCTTGACTATTTATTAAAATAGATCAGTGATATGTGATAGAACTGGAAGCGTAGACAGCTTCAAGGGTTCGTAAGGGACAAGTGATGGCATGAGGACTTGAAACTTGGGCACTGCTGCAAGTGTCATGGTTGTGTCTAGGTGTCCCCCATAGCCTCGTGCAGTCATGGGGCGGCTTCTAGAGTTCGAGATCGATTAATTCATGATCCAGTGCTAGGATTATAGGTGTGAGTGCTGCACCCTCCGATAGCCTGAATGCAGTACCGGCAAGAGAGAGAGCCTTGTTTGCTGACACAGCTCCTCCTTTTTGGCTCTTGCTGTTTTACTGTTGTCTGCCACCATGAGGGCATCAGCTGCTGCCCTCTGCCTTGGTGCCAGCTGAGCATGGACTGAAACCTCCCCAAACTGTGAGCTAAGTAAACCTTTCCTTCCTTCATTTCTGGTGTTCGGCATTTTGTCCCAGCAATGAGAGCAAGATAACCGAGACAGGGAGTGAGGACAAAGCCGGGCCACTCCCAGCGCTTCTAGCCTCAGGTCTCACTCTATCTAGGCCCTCTTCCTCAGCTCTCTCAGGCCAGTGTTGACACTGCCACTACTGCCCCCATTGTGATTTCTGACCTTGTCTGAGGACACAGGCTCTTTTCGTCCAGAGCTGTGCCTGAGTGCCACGGCTGCTTGAGTGCATGTCAGGGAGAGCTGCAGGTGACCAGCAGGCACAGAGCCACGCACTTGCTCTGTGGAGGAGGCAGCGTCCTGTGTTCGTATCTTGGTTGTGTTTGTGCTATTTGTAAATATCTAGCACATGCCAGTCCTGTCTGAGTGCTAAGGGGACAGGAGGCAGCATCCGGATCTCTTGGGGTATCTAGTGTTTAGCTTTTGTTCATGTGGGCAACAGGTGTGTTTTATTATTTTCTCTTCTTTTGAGGCAAAAAAAAAAAAAATAAATAAAACTGTCCAGCTAGTTAAAAGCCCTGGCTCTGGAGTCAGGCAGACCTGGGAGAATCTTGTTTCTGTCGTCACGCAGCTGTGTTCCCAGGTCTTGCCTTGCTTGTCTGTAACAGGAAAACTGCTCCAGCTCAAGGTACACGAGAGAATGAGACAACATTGCAGTGCCGCTCTGGTGTGTCGGAAGCACCTGTTACTTAGATGCCCCCACATGCTCCACATGATCTGTCTTTCACAGCATCCCCATACTGACAGCAGCCTCACCTCTATCTCAAATCCTGCCATGTTTAAGTCTAGTCCCTTTCTGAGAGTCGTGTACAGCAGACCTTGGCAGACACCTGGTGGGGGAGGGGACAGAGCCACAGGGCTGCAGAGGTGGTGGGGCGGGAGGCAGAGACCTGGCCAGTTATGAAATCCCTAAGGGGAAGGTGGGAGTTGGGAGCAGGGCTCATTAAAAATGGGAGCAGCATATAGAACCTCTGGTGTGACGGCCAGAGGGACAACCAGCCGTGTGCTGAGCTCCTGATGCTGTGCTAATCAGTGCTCCTCCGGGTCACCCCGAGTTCTCAAGCCAGGCTGTCAGTATAAGCAGGCTCTGCTCTCTTGGCATCTCAGAAGGTAGAAAGAGTGTGTTACGTGGAGGAAAGTCTTCACTGGAAGGGATGAGACTTTGGCCCTTAAGGAATAAACTTCACAGCTCACAGAGCTGGCCTCCATGAAAGACGCCCACCCACGTTGTGGTCCAGGTCAGGTGGTGATGTCACCTGTTCCATTCACTGAAGTGGTGGAACCATTGACAGTAAAGGTGCTGGTGATGGGCTGACTGCGCAGAGGGGGTCACTAGTGCCGGTGGCGACCTTCTCTGGCTCATCTGGTGAATAGGCTCTTACTGACCATCTATCTGCCACATGCCACTGTGTTGGGGGCAGTAAAGAACAAGATCAAGTCCTGTTCTCTTGTAGCCCACCTTCTAGACAGGGAAACATATGATAGATAAAGTGGACAGTTAGTGAACGAGATTGTTGGCTGGGTAAATACTTAGGAGCCCCAGATAGGTTTTTACCCAGGAGGGACTTCAACTGGCTTAATGCAACTGCTTCTCTTTGGCTGCTAATTAAGTGTAGAGTTGGGAGGGGCTGGAGAGTCAAGGGGTGTGGGGGACGGAGAGAGAGACAGACAGACAGACTGACTGACTGACTGACTGACTGACTGACTGACTGACTGGCTGACTGACTGGCTGACTTGAGTTGCAGAAGCAAGAGGAAGGTGGCTTGAACCATCATGGTGACTTGGGGTGGTTAGGGAGGATAAGGTGTTCTGGACATTTTTATAACTGGAGTTGACAAGATTTGCTGGTGGATTCATTAATAGGGGCTGAGAGAGAAACAGAGTTAATAAGGGCTGAGAGGATAGAAAGGATCTTTGAATCAATTAGGACAGAATTACCATCACCCAAAGCAGAGGAGACTGGTTATCTGATTGTGTCATCTTAGACCACAAGATTTGAAGGAGCACTGGGTGAGAGGCAGCACCATTTTCCTGGGGGAAGGGAGATAACAGTTGCTCTGTTTGGGACTTGTTAAGTTTGCAGTACCAGTTAGGCATCCCAGGAGGAGGGCTCAAGTGTGTGCTGTTTGTGCAGGTTCAGAGTTCAGGGAGACACAATTTGAGGTCCATCAGCACAGTGATTGCTAGAGAGTATGTACTTTTACCACATCCACCAGAGAAGAGGTTCCAGAACTGGTTCTTGGACTGTGTCACCAGAAAAGGATTGACAGGGGCCTCGGCACAAGGAAAGGAGTGGCCATGGCATGGAGGCCCCCGGGTGGTACAGAGCCAAGTGAGTGGAGAGGTGGGTGAAGGAGACAAGGGCTCCGTCAAGGGCTGCTATGGAGGATGCACGGGATGGAAGCTGAGAAGGGACCATCGGATCCATGAGGGTCACAGTGCATCTCAGAGAAGCAGTGCTGACGGTGTGGTAGCGTAACAGCCTCGTCAGACTTAAGAAAATTTGGCAAGGAGAAGAGGCCACCAGGGTCCTGAAGTAGTAGTGATCGTTTGCACTTGGGCCATTGGTGATGGCGAACAGTAGTAGAATTGGAGGGCTCTGTCAATGGGCAGCCTGTAGCAGGGTCACCACGGGCCCTAGAGTCCTGACAAGACAGGCAGTAACTCACCTCACATCTCATGCATCCACACGTTCTTGGGGAATGTATTTAAACTTAGCTTGAGACTAGTTAACTCTCACTCCTAAGGAGTGAAATCTTTTAATCAAGTTTTATTCTAGAATAGGTTAAGCAAGGTGTTACTGCACACCATGATGCAAGGCTCTTCCCCATCCTTAATAACATTGCAGGTGGGGGAGGTTAAGTAAATGTTCCCTTTGGGGGAGGCACACTGGTCCACAGGCTGGGTCTGGGTGCATAGATGCACACAGGGAGACACACAGGCCCAGCTGGCTAAGGGTCTGGTCTCTATAAAGGGCTTAGACATCTTGGATTCCCGCTTGCCCATTGTGCAGATGGTAGAATTCAGTTGCAGGACCCAAGAGTGGTGGTGCGCACCTGAGGTCCCCGCTGCTTGGAAGGCTAAGGTTTGGAGCATCATTTGAGCCCAGATGTTTGAGACCAGCCTGGGCAACACTACAAGATCCAGTCTCAAGAGGATACAAAACTTTAAAAATGAAGTCCCAAGCAGGACAACCCAGGGAATCAGGGTGCAGAGGACTTCTCATATTTACTGTAATTTGGTGTCAGCATTGTGGTGGAAAGATGTGGAAACTGTGCCTAGAAACAGTGACTGACTCTTAGGCACCTGGCATCACTGGGACTCCTGCTCCAGCTTGCCTGGAAATAGCATGTCCTTTGAGGTTCAGAGCCACTGGCAAGCTCCTTGGTTGCCCTGTCTCAGGCTCCAGGGTTTAGTGTAATAGAGTACAGGCCAGAAGAATGTTTTCCAGACTGATTAACCCCTCAAAGTGAGTGACCTTGGGTGTGTCTCACATCCACTGTGTGTAGCTGCTGCTCTGTGCTGGGCATTGCACTAGGGCTGGGGCTGTGGAAGAGACAGGCCTGGGCCTGAGCTTGGCTTTGGTTTCCCCTGCAGCCACAAGGTGCTTGTGAACTCCAGGTGCAGCGACTGGGCGTGAGCGCTTGAGCAACAAAGGCAGAGGTTTGCTTCTGCTGCCTCCCCGGCACTGTCTTCAGGCACTGTGTGTGGACCAAACACAGGGTGAGGAATGCAGAAGGCCAAAGTGAATGGAAACCAAAGCTAGTGGAGAGCTGCGGTTCACAAGCTTACCTGCTCCCGAGCCCTGGTTTTCAAATTTAGTCTCCCATATCGGTTGCCTGTGGCTGTGATGAAAAATTATAGTAGCTGCTCCACATCCCTATGCTTCCTTCTGTGGTTTCAAAACTACTGTCCAAAAGAATTAAAATGGAAAATTTTGGAAATAAACACAATGCATTTCTTAGATTATTTGCTGCTCTGCATGGTATGATGGAATCCCTTGCAGTCCTGCTTTGTTCTGCTCAGGACCCGGATCATACCCTTGCCCAGGGCATCTGTGCCATACGTGCTGCCTGCCCATGGGTCATGTAGTAACCATGCAGAAGAGGCACCAGGGTATAAAACATGGAAGGACTCTTTAGTGTGATGGGCACGTGGAACAACATGGAAGGAAAAACCCAATATGCGAAAGAATGGGTACTGTTCACAGCTCCTGTCCTCCACCGCTGGACCTTGGCATGTCTCCTCTGCGGAGAAGCGGAACTCATGCCAAGACTGGGTGGGCAGCCTCAATCAACAAGAGTTTATTTTCTTACAGTTTTTGGGACTTGAAGTCCAAATCAAGACGCAGCATGGTCGCACGCCCTCTGGAGGCCTTTGGGGAAAATGCAGGCTGCTCCTAGGGGCCCTCAGCCTTCTTTTGTATGGTCTTGGGGCCATAGTACTGTGATGTCTACCTCCGTGGTCCTGTGGCCTCAGCTTCTTCTCTGTGGCTCCTCCTCTTCTGTCTGTCCCAAATCTCCCAGCGTCTTATAGTGACGTTTGTTACGGCATGCAGGGCTCACTTGGGTTATCCAAGTTGAGCCTGGTCCCAACATTGTATCCCCCACCATAGGGAGGAAGAAGCCCGGATGTACACGTCATGCAAAAAAAGAAAGCTGTGTGTATTGAAGGTCAAGGCATCGAGATCTTAGAGCCATACCCCTGCCACCCTCCCTATCCTAGTGACTCACAGCCATTGCCGTGGAACTCCTAGGCCTTTGAAGAACACACTTTGAGAACCATTGCCAGAGAAAAGTCAGGGCCCTTAGAGATTCTGTGGGCAGAGACCCCTTTTGTCTGGCTTCTTGCGCTGGAGGTCAGGCAGAGGCAGTCATCAGTGGCCACAGACAGCAAGTGCTCACTAAAAAATACTCTTTAGTTCCCAAGTTGGGATTTTATGTTGAAATGTGACTTGGGTTAAATATAAAATTCATAGCATATCTTGAGCAACTATTTTGTAGTTATCTATATATAAATCTATTTTACAGCGACACAAATAGAATAGATTATGGAGTGTCAGCATGTAGATAGATTCCGAGTGCTTTTTCGCTAATATACCTAATGATTCGTGCTGAGAATATCCAAGGACTTCACTGTACATTTAAATGGATATAATTAAAATAATGAGCTCTATTTTAAAAAATGATATATGAAAAAAAATTTTTAAAGAAGTTAGAAGGAACTGCACCACTAACTCAAAGTGATATAAGTACTTCTGCAATTCCATTGTTATTAAGACACCTAATTAAATGCAAAGCATCTGAGAAAAGCAGTGTTGGGCTTGTAAATCTAATGCACAGAAGTCGGACAGAGAGGGAAGTTGCCTGTGTCCTTGGTGCTATCAGGCCTTAGGGCCATCCCGGTTAAGGGCGTGCGTGGCTCTGTGCTCTTGTGCCTGTGGGTGTGAGGGGGTGGCTTGCTGGCTCCTGCCTTCCCTTGGCAATGCCAGGGGTCTGACTGTTCACATCTGCAGATGTATGACTTGTGTGGTAGCTGATTTGCTTGGGGTGCCAGGCGCAGGCAGAAGAACCGGGGGCAGTCTGCCTTCCCGTGGAAGGCCATTCCCTGCCCCTCTCACACACCCCGGGTGACCTGAGGCTGGTTGTTAAGTGAAAGGACAAAGGGTGATTTTGCTCAAGTCCCAGCTTTGCTGCACCCTTGTGTTTTCAGAGGGCTCTTCCATGATGTAATTGTTCCCAGGCCTGTGACACACGCGTGACTGTACATTCTGCAAAGTGCCTCTGTCCCAGTGACCTTCAGGAGTCAGTCACAGCAGGCTTAAGTCCCAATGCCACTGACAGGTATTCGTTCTTCTGATCCCTAGGCAGCATAGAGTATTTGAAGCACCCACTGTAGGCTCCTGGGTGCCAGTACTGCGACTGCCCCACGCACCCTCAGGGTAGATCTGACTTGGTGAGTCAAAAGTGGACAGGCTACTTCCAGTGCAGCTGGGGCCACAAAGGAAAAACGTGGTAGAGGAGCTAGGAGCTAGATGTGGGTGGTCAGCGAGAGGTGAATGCAAGGGTGCTGAAAGAACAGCCTTCGAAAGGTGATATGACACTCGCAGTGCAGGGGGGATCAGAAGGCTTCCCAGAGGAGAAGAGCACATTGCGAACCCTTGTCATTATAATGACAGCTTCCATCTGTAAAAGTCACCCGCTCTGTCACCCATCCCTGTCTGGGCCTCTCATGGGCATCACCCTTGCCCATGAATCTTGGTCCTCCTGAACAGATGAAGAAACTGAGGCTCAGAGCGGGCCTGCTGCCCAAGGTCTCAGCGTGTTGGGTGGACTGTGCGCTACACCCAGCCGTCTGACTCCACGGCTCCTCCCTGCCAGCCAGGGTCCCGGTGCTGGCGAAGACCTGGGGGATAGGAAGGGACATCAGTCTGCTTCAGAACATCAGCAGTGACAGAAGTAGAGGCGAGGGTGTTCTGGGTAGGAAATCACTGTGTCTCCTCCTGTCCTGTCAGGCAGACAGAACTGGCTGGTCATTGACACCTTGTGGGCTCTGTCAGTAAATGGAGCCCCACGTCTCCTTCATGTTGATGAGCGTAGTTTGCTGCCAGCTTCCATCGGCATGGTCACCTCTGCTCTGTGAGCAACCATGAACAGCGCCCTTGCTGCCTTCCATGCTGCTATCCAGGGGTAGTACTGGGATCTGCACCTGCGTTAGTTAAATCCACAGGCCATACGCCCAAGTGTGTGATGTGTAAGATCCCTTCCCCTTGTGTGCCGTGTTCACTATTTGTCCATTTCTTTGTTGCTGTGACAAAATACCTGTAGGTGCGTACGTTATAGAGAGAAGAGGCCTCTTTAGTCCACAGTTCTCCAGATCTAAGAACACAGCACCATGCACTCAGCTCCAGTTAGCCCTCCTGGCAGATGGTAGCCCAGTGGCAGGAGGGACACATCTCACAGCAAGATGGGAAGCCAGAGTGGCGCAGGGGCCAGGCTTACTCTAAAACACTCTGCTCTTATGAGACGAATGTTCACCCTGTGGTGGACACACTCTGGTGCTGTAATCAGTTCTCATGGCATGACACTGGGCCTGGGGCTGGGGAAATACTCTCGAACTATAGTCTCCGTCTTTCCTGTTCCCATAGAGAAGGGGAGATACGGGACCCTGGACGTCAGAACACTGTGACATAGATGCCATGCTTGTCCTTTGTCAGGTGAGGAGACCAGGGCTTGGTGTGGCAGTCACCCATGCAGGAGGCCACAGTCTGAGAATAGCAGTTTCAGGATGTGCCTCTGGGATGACCAACTTTAAGCTGGAGACTTTCCACTTGATGACCGCTCGTTCCCACTGGACCACAGTGTCTCCACTGACCAGGGCTGTGCCCAGCTGGGTTTCCTGTTCGATAGCAGGCAGGAATGCCCATCTAGAGTCTCAGCCCTGCCTGTGACTTCATAAGAGCAGCTGGTCTTGCCATCTCTCAGGACTCGCAGAACTTAGGGGCTCCTCCACCCTGTGCGGAACTTGCAGCCAGGTGGGGACCACCTTCCCTTCCCTGAGGACTCTGGCTCAGAGGTCCCCCTGCATGCAAGCAGAAAGTCAGGGAACCACCTGTCTTCATGTGCCCTGGGGGAACCCCGGCACCTTGGTGTGACTGCTCAGATGTGGAAGGGCAGGAGTGGGTGGTGGGTGGCCTGCAGCATGCCAAGGCTGCTACGAGGGCAGGGCGCCTGCTTCTGCAGGTTCCTCTCCAGTCCAGCTGCCTTGTGGCCGAGCACCAGCATGCCTGCGTCAGGCCCGTGTCTCGCTCTTCACCATGTGTTTGTCTTTGGACATTGATCCTGTCTCCCAGTGCCTCAGTTTCCTGGACAGTACATGGAGATAAGCCAGATCTCATCCACCAGGGCTGTGGCTGAGAATGAAAGGAGCCCCTGTGTTATAGCAGCACCTGGCACACAGGAAGGCTTAAGTTTCTTTACTAATAAGGGAAATGACTTCTTATTGACCCTAACTGTAGATATAGTCACAGAGGGACCCAGGCACCAGCATATGAATTTAAGGGGGCTCCCGTGATCTAGAGCACCCTCACAGCCTTTCTTTGCCATTCTCTCATTAGTTGGATCTCTCCCCTTTGCTCATTTCGCCACCTTTCTTCAGCTTGGGAGAGTGCTGCAGCTGGGAGGACAGCAGATGGGAGCCCACCCATGTTTGTGATTGTTGGAGCTGCTAAAAGCCCAGTGAGGAGGAGAGGGCTCTGGCCCTGAGCCACACAACAAGCCTCCCTACCAATGAGAATCAGCCCCACCCTGCCTTGCTTGCACCTCAGTAGTTCTCCAGGAGGCTTGCTAGTGGCCTCCTCTGTGCGCGCCAGTCTCATGGGATCCAGTGTGCGTGGATCAAGATGCCTTGATCTCCAGTGGGTGCAGGCCTCCATTTCCTGGCTCAGCAAGAGGAGCTGTGTGACTGTTTGCCTGTGAAGTATGTGGGGTCACAGGGTAACAGAATCACCCTGAAAGGGGAATGGCTCAGGAACAGATGGCAGGCCCTGACTTCATGCTTTGGGCCACTGCTGTTTGTGCAGGGGGCCTGAGTGGGCCACAGTCCTGCTGTGGGCCTCAGTGTCCCCGTGTAACTAAGGCTTGGTAACATATCCTGCCCTGCTCAATACCCCAGTGCCTTAGAGCCCCCTGCACACACAGATTTGACCCCATGGCATCTCAGCTGTGGGAACCTTCTGAGGACCAGTTTCCCTCCTGTAACTCAAGGAGCGGGGAAGACCTGAGCAAGCTCTCTAGCCCTCTTGTCAAAAAATGGTGGGTGTACATTGATTCATTTGGACCCTTGCTGCTTGGAGCAGAGTACAGTTGGAGGCTCAGGCAGCAGCCTGACCCGGGCACTTATTAGAATCTGACTCCAGCCCAGCCCTGTACAACCAGAACCCGCATTTACCCAAGTTGCAGGCTACGTCCTGTGCATGCTGAAATTGGAAAACATTTCAGCCAGCCAGAAGTGCCCTTTTAAAAGGTCTTTCATAATTCCAGTGTGATAAGCATAAACAGGGAGGGAGCTAGGCACATCTGGACTTCTTCAGTTCCAACTTCCCCATCTGTGAAATGGGTGCAGCTGGAGCCATACTAGCTCAGTGTTTCATGGAGCCCTGGGGTTCCCTGGAGGAGCCTTCCCATGAACGTGATGGGAAGTTATAGTGGGTCAGGGCGCTACTGTCCCCTTTGCAGCCTATCTCCGTGGTGTCGGGGTGGTGGGCTTCCTACGGGCTCAGGGCAGGTGTCGGGGCCACTCTGAGCAGACTCTCTTCTGTCCCAGGGAGCGCTTGAAGCGCAGCCAGAAGAGCGCCAAGGTGGAGGGCCCCGAGCCTGTGCCTGCCGAGGCCTCGCTGAGCACCGAGCAGGGGACGATGACAGAGGTGAAGGTGAAGACTGAGCTGCCAGATGACTACATCCAGGAAGTGATCTGGCAAGGCGAGGCCAAGGAGGAGAAGAAGACCGTCAGCAAGGACGGGGCCGGCGACGTGCCTGCCGAGATCTGCGTGGTCATCGGCGGTGTCCGCAGCCAGCAGACCCTGGGTGAGTGCCTCTGGGTGAGAGTCGGGACCAGGACCGCATCCTGGGGAGGAAGGCCAGGCGCCTCTGCCCCTCCTGGCTGAGCATCCCCTCTGACTTCTCAGGACTTGGTTGTTCCTGGCAAATCCTAACCTTCTCTTTCTGCCTGATGGGCAAAGCCCTGCCCACCCATCAGCCTCCTGCTGCAGACCTGCACTTGGAACCTCCTATAGGCTCAGGGAGCCCCTCCAGCCCGAGGTGCCCTGTGTGCCAGCACAGCTGTGAGCGCCCAGTGTCCTAAACGTCTCTTTCCTGGCCTTTTCCCCTGACCTGACTGGCAGCTATGTGGGGCAGCTCCCGGCCTAGGTCCTGCTCAGGATTGGATCAGGGGCCAGCAAGCACCTTCCCTTTCCCAGGGGATCCCTGGGAAACCTGTTGTCAGCACTGACTTCTCCTTCAGCTCTCCAGCAGATGCCCTGCGGGGGCTCCTTGCACCACAGCCAGGTACACAGACTCTCAGCCACACATGTGCTTCTCTAGCCTAAGAGGAGAAGAAACAGTGGGACAGATGGTCAAGACGTGCGTCCGCTTTGAGCACTCACTCCCCACACGCAGAGGGCAGCTGCTTTCCGGGCCCGGCACTGCCAGATCCCTGCACAAATCCTGTACCGAAAATCAAAATTGAGATGTACGTTCTTTTTGACTTTCCACATTGGCAAGAAGTTCAGCTTTAGAATCCACCCACCAAAAGAGGTGTGTTAGTGGGTCATTCACTCCTAGGGCTGGGCCTGCAGCCTCTGCTGTAAATTCGAGTCCAGTCCTCAGCCTGGCTCTGAGGCCTCCGGTCTGGTCTCAGACTTCCGTTTCAGGCGCCTCCTCCTCCAGGATCCCCATGCGAGGTGTGTTCTGGAGAGTGCTGCTCCCTCTTTTGTCACTGGCTGCCCTTCCTGGCCTGGGTCTGACCCACCTCCCCGTGACTTCCAAATGCCCGTCTTCGCGATGTGGGTGCTGAGCGTGGCCCACAGGGCCTCCGGTGGGAGGTTCCTGGTGCGTATTTTTGCAGGTCACGCTCCTTCCAGCTGTTGCTCTGGGCTGCAGCCCTAAGCAGCCCCCCAGGGGGTGGCAGCATCCTACTAAGTTGTGCTTTTGGGTTTCCCTCCTCACCATTCCCTGTTCTTCAGGCTGGCTGCACGGAGACACTGGCAGAAACAAACCACTGACCCCTTCTGCCTCCTGCTCGTAAACGGTGGAACTGACTGCTCCCTCTCTTGGGTCAAGGCTGCGGCGTTAAGCTCCCCCTTCACCATGCATTGCTTTTGATCTCCCCAGACCTCTTACTCCGGGGCAGCCTACTATTCCTGCACTTCGCTTATGCTGTTCCCTCTCCTAGCAACGCTTTTGCCCTTTCCCAAATCTAACCCACTCTTTAATTCCTCAGTCAAGGGGAATCTGACCCCGTCCTTCCCCTCACCGGGTCGCTTTGTACAGTTTCCAGATGAGCAGCTTGGACTGTGGCCAATTCTGCCATGCAGCTGCGAGCCCCTAGTGCCTGGAGCTACAGGACCTGCCTGATTTCTGTCTCCATAGTCCCTACTCCTACCCTATCATTAATTCCTAGCAAAGTATTTGGCTGCTAGGAAGCAGTGTTCACAGTGGTACTCTAACCATCAGGATGGGGCTACATTATGAGACGATATGAAAAGATCCCTTAAGAAAGTAACATGAGCTCTCGATAGCTTGGCATCCCAGGTTTCTTATTCACACTGCATGTGCACTGTGGGTCGCATTGGCCTCTCCTGTGCCCTGGACCCAGATGAAGAGTAGCTACTGTGTGGACTGCGGCCGGCCAAGTGAGTGGGCTCAGGCCAGCAGTGAGCTGTGGAGAGATGCTCGTTCGGTTCACAGCCATTGGCCAGAATGCTCCCGTAGGCCCGCCCACCCTCAGGGAGGCTGGTGACTGCCATCCTTCCACATAGAAGCATGGAGGTGGCCCATAAGGGTGTACTCTGGGCTGAATGAGAGGATGTTCTTTTCAGGGGCTGTCCCTGATCCTCTCTCTCTTCAGTATTCCCGCCTCAAGGCCACAGACTGTGCCACTTCTGGCAGATTGGTTTGTTCATTGAAGAGAAGGCATGCTCTGGCTTGGGGGTGGGGGTGGGCATTATGACTCATTAGACCCAGTGGCTGTTGTGTGTCCTTGACCAGGAGTTGCCTAGTGAAGGGCTGCAGAATCCGAGTCTTGAGAGTGATCCCTTGGAAAGTCTTGAGCAGTTGGGCCAGGGAGTGCTTCTGGGCTGTGCAGTGAAAGCCCCAGAGTGCGTGATCCTAGTAACAGCCCCAGTGCTGGTTTTCCCACTCAGCCATGGGGGCCAGGACCTCACTGTGTCTTGGTCACCTCCCAGTGTGGGAGCCTGAAGTGACACCAGCAAGAGCACTGTGGCATGAGAAGCTTGAGCTCGGCTCCTCCAGCTGAGTGGATCCAGGGTCTCGGCAAGCTGCTTGCCTCACCTGCCTCGGTGCTCCACTTGCAAATGCATGGGGTCATGTGAGGCTACATTAAGGAGATGTATGCAGAGAGTTTGACATGGGACTCAGGGAACGATGGGTGAGCTATTATTAGCAGTAGTACTAGTATTCACGGCATGAAGAACTTCTTTGGGGAAAGGAGTGCTAATCATTTATGCTTTTCTTCACCAGTCTAAGAAATAAGCCCCCGTGATGTAAAGAAAACAGTGGGGTGGGGTAAGCCCCAGGTGTTCCTTCTAGTGCTGCATCTTCTGAATTCAGGGACTTAGAATATCTTGTGAAATGTCTTTCATTTTTGTGTGAAGGGTTGCAGAGGCCTGGGTAATGAGCGTCAGTGGAGCTACCAGCTTGGAGGCTCTCCCAGAGCAGGGCTGGCACTCTCCTTCCCTGCTGGCCTCCTGGAAGGGCTTTCTTCTGCTGATGGGCAAGCACAAAGGAGCTGGCTTGACCTTATCACCACCAAAGCATTTAAAAATATCAACCTGAGGATGGACCCTTTGAACCCATTTCATGTCCAGATGGCGGGTAGATTTCCTCCTGAGGGCCAAGACCAAGGAATTGCTATTAGGAGTTCTGTGATGAAGGTTTTGAAGAATGGTGTGATTGATTGTTGATGTCTGTCCTGGTGTAGAGGTAGGTGTCCATGGTGTCCATTGGTACCCCTGACCCCTGATGATAGAGAAGCTAACGAAGCCTGTGAAAAGGGAGAGTTGCTCAGTTACATAGCAAGCTGATGATATTTGGCTCCTCATTATGAAGGACCCACACACTCTGTCTACCTGCCTTGTGCCCACTTCTGTAAGTGAGCTTAGGAGACTTAAGTGTCCCAGGGTCATGACAGCTGTGGTGGGCAGCTGGTGAGAGCCAAGCCGTTCAGTGAGCTTGTGCCACTGTGTGTGTTCTGTGTCCGGGTGGTTGGACGAGCACCACTGACATGTTCCTGGGGCACTTGACGGGGAGTGTACTTGCTCTGCTCTCCTCTGCTTGCTCGGCCTCACCTTGGGCACAGACACATCCTACGTAGTGGAACAGAAAAGTGTTCCTGTCTGCTCACCAAGCTCCCACTAGCCACTAAGAACAGCACCCAGTGCTCCCGGTGATAGATATTATCCAGAGCCCTTCCTGGAGAGCAGTTCAGGTCATGGGTGAGCAGATAGCATTGAGCAGCTCCTGTGGCTGAGACTCAGAAGGGCCTTGGTGCCCCTAGAAGGTTGAGAACCAGGTTTGCAACAGTTGCTGCTACTACCCGTGGGCTGGAAAATTGTGCAGTGAGGGGCATCTCTTACCCTTAGAACTGCTGTCATTGGAGCTAGTGTGGATTTGGGGATGAGAACCCCAAGCTTCCCAACCTTTGGGGCACCAGGGCCTGATTTCTTAGAAGACAGTGGATAGGTTAGAGGGAAGGTGGGTTCAGCACGATTTAAGCACGTTACATTCACTGTGCTCCTTGTTTCTATTATTATTACATTGAGGAGTGCATAATCTAGAATCCTCACATGCACAGTTCTCAGTAAGGTTCCTGTTCCCAGGAGAATTGAGGGCTGCGGTTGATCTCACTGGAGGTGGAGCTCGGGCAGTAAGAGGAGCAGTGGGGAGGCCTAAACATGCAGATGAAACTTCGCTCCTTCGCCCCCCACTTATCTCTTCCTATGCAGCCTTTTTCCTAGGAGACCAGTGCTGGCCTGTGGCACGGGAGTTGGGGATCCTGCCCTAGATGGTAGCAAGGCAAGCTTGGCTTCCAGAACATCTGGCTCCTGGGCCGTTTCCTGCCTCTAATAGACAAGGGTACCTGGAATCCACCGTAGTGGCCATAATGTACAGCGTGGCTGCTGTTCTCTGTGCTCTGGGACCAGTGCCCTAATCCCTAAAGAGGGTCCATGTGAGGAGTCCCAAGAGGGCCTGGGCTACATGGAGACCTCGGCGCACCGCGTTTCCTGGTGGTGGTTCAGAACCGTGTGGTGCGGGAGGGAGGGAGTGATGCTGCCTTCACCGTGCTCCTCCTCTCATGGAGGATGTAGTAACTTAGGTTACTGTCAGGGTTACCTCAGAGTCTGAAGGAGCCCTGTGGAAGTTAAGGATTGTGTGTTGCGGGGAAGAGAAGGCTGGGACGGTGGGGTGGGGAGGGGGAGGGTGATTCACAGTGCACAGTGTTTGCGGGGGACCATGGAGCATTTTTAGCTACATTTTTAGTTGCCCCTACCAGTACGGAGAGGTCACCAGGTGATACTGGTTCAAGGGCGGACTTGATGGCTCCGGCACTGTTTGGTAATTGAATACAAGTCTATGGAGTGAGTTCTCCTTCTTGAGGTGGGTGAGCAGAGAGGATCGCTGTGCAGGGAGTCAAGGATCAGATGGGAGACTGGATTCTGCATGACAGTCCTGGCAGGGAGGGAGCCTGGAGCACCCAAGGAAGGAGGTGTTCTCACATATGCAGGATTGCCCAGGCAGAAGGAAAGGGCTGCAGCCAGGAGGTGGCGGCTGGGCCACGGCTCTAGAAAGAGCAACAGCAGAGCTTGACAGCCACTCAGACTCAGCCACGTGGGTTTGGGCCTGTGACAAACCCAGGCAGCGAAGGTGCCAGGTCCTGCTCACCAGTGCCAGCTGACAGTGAGTTTCCTGTTTCGATAGGTTGTTGGCAGCGCACTGTGCCTGTGGCTGCCAGACCCAACACTCGGCTCCTTGCTGCAGCCACGCAGAGAGGCAGGATGCTGGCCTCGCTCCCGGCCCACTTGTCTTAGCTGTGGGTTCTCCATCTGGTGGACGGAAGGGGAATCCTGTGGGAGCAGCCCTGTAGGGATGGGCTCCTGCGCTCTACTTCAGCAGGGCTGTGGGTTTCCAGATGAGCCCTGAACTCTCCGAGCGACGGGGTCTTGAATAAGCCTGGCTGTAAAGAAGCCCACCCCTCCCAGAAGGGTTGTGGGAGGCAGATAAGAAGTATAAAAGAGTTTTCAAGGTTGGAATGAAAAAGCAAACCAGATCCCACTACTGGCTGAAGCCTTAGGACCTAGATGTCTCTGGGGTAACCTCGGGTATGGTAGGAATCCAAGAGGCCAGGGTGTGTGTCATCAGACATTTTTTTGTTCAGTACCTCCGAAAATAAATTTGAGAAGCAGTGTATTCTCTTTTGCATTTCTAAGTTGACATTTAACATTTTATCCAAAGTTTAAGTCACGGCAGAGGCTATGATGTCTGAAATACGTATTTTCTAAAAAAAAAAAAAAAAAAAAAAAGCTGACATTGGAAATAAAGCTGTGAGCCAGTCTTTCTAAATGTATCCAAGGGAATCCAAACACTGCCGCTGTTTGATATCCGCCATTGTCACTTAGAACACATATGAACAAGCTCATTTTTAGCAGTCAGAAATTTTATATCTTTCCTTTTTCTCCTTGAACTCGTATTTCCGCTCCACTTCCCCCACAGGGTTTTATCCTAATGTGATATATATTTTTTTATGCTCGAAAGTCTTTTATTGATCACTGTTTCACACCCATTCGACACAACAAGAGGTACATAAATTGAAATAGAAATTTCTTGGGGGAGGGAGGGAAAAACCCTAGGATCATAAAGCTCTATGTTTTAAAACCCCCTTTTTATTTTTGAGTTATTAGCATGCAATTTGTTGGAAACAACTCCAGATAAATAGTAAAATGTAAAATAGAAAAAATCATTGAGAATGCGTTTCTTAATGAAACGGCCATGGCTTTATTTCTCCCGTTCATTTGTGAATTAATATTCCTTATTGCTAGAATGAGACAAGGCTCAGCCTTCATTTTATTCTCAGTTTTCTGTGTTTCTGGGAGTTAGTACTTGGGACACTTGAGCTCATAGCAAAGACCTGGCGACAGTGCGGTCTGCATCAGCGGTGTCACTCTGCTCTTTGAATTCCCGCCAAAATGCGTGCCAGCAATCATGCTGGGCCCATAGTCAGACAGTGTTTTTAATGGTTTTTCCATTAACAGCTCCATTACCTCCTTCTTTATTTTGGTTGAAAGCTGAGAGTTGGAAATTCTTCGACTCAAAAAAAGGAATTGTCCTGAGTCAGAAGATCGTCACTTTTTGAACCTGACTCTGGGATTTTGGAGCTCCTGGGTTTTCCTCTTCTGGGGAAGGAGAGATGGTTGGATTAGAGTAGGTGAGAGAGTAAGGAGGGAGAAGGGTAGAGAAGAAGTGAGGGGAAGCAGCAGTGAGGGAGCCTCTCCGCACTCCCCAGAGGATCTGTGCCCACTTTGGCGACCATGCTGCACAAGGCCTTAGACCTGAGAGCCACCGGCTGCCCCTTGGCCCGGCTTCTGCCTCCGAGTCCACCGTCTTGGCAGGCTCTGGCCATGCTCATGGCGTGTCTTAGAAGGAGGTGCTGGACAGCCCAGAGCCCTTGAACTGTGCTCGTCTCATTCACCTGCTCTGCATTTCTGTCTCCTTGCTTGCTAGTGTTACAAGATAGGAACTGAGAGTTGACCCCCATGTTCCCTGTCCTCTGATGACTGCCCCCATAGTGGCCTCCCCTATCTGCTCCCTGGGAGGGAACTGAGCCAAGGCCTCTGTCAGGTGTCGTGATACGCAAGCAAGAGCTGTGAACAAGGCCTCGTCTTGTGGGTTCTCATATCACAGGTGGTGGTGGGAACCAGGAGGGCTGACTGGACTCCAGGATGCTGGTGAGCTCTGGTAGCTGTCCCAGCCAGCTGCGCTCAGGGTACTTGGTAGGGAATTCCTAGGAATTCTGTGGAGGTATCAGAGTCGACAGGCATCTGCCATCCTGGAGCAAGGCACTGACGTGCAGGTACTGGCTCCAGGCCCGGTGCCTTGAGCACTGTATGCTGTCTTATGCAGTGGAGGTTGGGTCGCCCCAACCTCTGAAGATGTGTGGAGAGATGGTGCAGGGAAGTGAGACCTAGGGGTGCTCTGTCAGCACTCACAGGCACCATCACCTCTGCCCAGCAAGGCTGATGGTGCTTGCACATGTAAGCTCGAGAACAGGGCAGATCTGGGCAACCTGTGGCAGGACATGTGGCCCCTTTAGTTCTCAGCTCCCACCTGTGGAAAATGAGGCTCATAGTGGTAGTGATCTCAAGGTGTTGTAACAGCGAACTGAGCCGATGTGGGAAGCCCCAGAGCTGGGGCCTGTACTCACTCATGGCCTCTAGGCACTGGGCACATTGCTGCCTCACTTGTGCCATGGGGTCCAAGGCCAGATCTGCATGGAGATATTGCAGGTGGCATGGGCTATGGCTCCTGCATGCCTGGCACATAGCAGGCAGGTGGTGATAGTGTTTGTGGAGGTTCATGTAGAAGGAAGAAGCAGCTGGCAAGCCAGAGGACAAGAAAGCACACTGGGCCAGGGGGGTCTGCTTTGGGGCAAAGGACAGTGAGTTGAGAGAACCCAAAAAGATCCTCTGTGCCTCTGTATGCCAACAGTGCCATAGGCCAGGAAGGCACGGTGATAGCACGTGAGGGGCACATTCTCTTTGGGGTCATTTTATTAGAAGGTTTTGGGGGAGAACTTTTATGTTATCACCACATGATGAAGCAGGATACAGGGAACACAGAAAGCATGACCTGTCCCAGCTTTTCACCCTCCCTGGGGAACAGTGGGTACCCCTGGCCAGCACAAGTTCTTGAGTGAGGAGCTACATGGTGTGGTCTTACCCACCCTTCCAGCATGCACTTGGGGAGATGGAGGCCCCAACCACGCAGGTGACTGGCTAAGCCTAGCCAGCCCCCCCGGCTGCCCTTGCCTCTCCCCCAACTCCCAGACATTCTCCAATGTTAAGGGCTCTTTCTGATTTCTCACGTGATTCAGATGGAAAAGCGCCCGAAGGCAGCCCCCACGGTGGATCTGTGCGAAGCCGGTATTCAGGGACCTGGATTTTTGACCAAGCATTGAGATATGCATCTGGTACGTGATGGCCGAGGGATAGGGCCTGATGCGGGTCAGCATGGGGTGGGGTAGGGCTGAACACAGCCGTAGCTGCACACCCTAAGAACACAAGCCCCACCACCATCTCAGGGCCCCAAGGGGCCACCTTCCCCAATACCCCTGTCCCCTGGCCTGAGCAGCTCTGAGCTTCCCTGGGCCCTGGAAGTCTCTGGCTGCTGGAGGGATGATAGAACATTTGAAAGGATGAAGGCTTGACTGCCTGGGCCATTCCAGCAGCACTGCTGGGGGCTCCAACTGGTAATCAAGTCAAGAAAAGAGGGTCCTGTTCCACATGTGTTGAGCCTTCACCTTCAGCAGCAGTGGCTTCCTTCATGGCAGGATCATCAGAAGCTCCTGACTTGTGACAGAGCCCCACCGGGAGGTCTTCCTCATACTCAGCTGGCCATAGTCCTCTTATCCTGGGAGATATCCAGAAAGTTGAGTTCCAAAGACAAAACCTGGGATGTGGTCATGATAACAGCAGCTACCATCTGTGGAATGCCTTCTTCATACCAGACACTGCACTAATCATACACTGTGTGTGTTGTCACCCGCTACACACCCGCTATGAGCAGTTTCATCAAAAGGAATCGTGAACCTTGGATCAGCCCGTGACTTGGTGAGGGCTTCCTTGACTGCTGCAAGGCGGGTCAACATTGGAACCCAGGTTGGCTGGCATTGCTGCATGGTAGGGCTGCCGTTCTGGGGAGCACCTCGACTTAACCTCCCACATATCTGACTGCCCTGAATGTGGGTACTGAGGGTGAGTGAGGGGCAGGTTGTGGTGTGCCTCCTGCCAGTGCATTTGCCGGGTCCCTGCTCTGTGCTTGGGGTCAGGAAACAGCCAAAGTCTGCTTCCTTTAGCATCATGACTGTCTGAGGCCCCTAAAGAGGCTCCTGGGGTCCTATGGCTTGTTCTACAGAGTGGAAGTGAGGTGTCAGTCCATAAAGCCAGGAAGAACTGGGCTTGACCGCGAACAGTGTGAATGCCAAGGCCTTCAGCCTCATTGCCCCTGAGATGCCTCAGGTCCTGCTCTGGCTGTCACATGCCGTTGCCTGGTGGTGTCGCCCGGCCCGGTGGCCAGTCTGCTTCCCATTAGCTGGAGGGCAGGGATTGGATCTGACTCATTGTTGGAGCCTCAGTGCCTGGCCTATTGCAGATGCTCAATAAATCCTTGCTTGGCTGAAGGGAAATTGGCAGAAACTGTTGAAGAGAGGGTGGAGGAGGCCAGAGGAGACTCAGAGTCATTACGACTCGGTGACAGATGAGTGCTGCAGCGAGACACCATGAATTTATGGAGCCCTCGCAGTGTGCCAATCACAGGGTAAGCACAAAGAGCTGTGCAGCCCGGTCTTCGCCCTCCGCATGGCTATATTTTCCCTGTGTGGCAGGGGTAACACATGTACAACTCGTAAATAACAGACCATTAAATTCCACATGGATGTTAGGATGACAGCGCTTCTTGGAGTGACACCCGGGAGCAGCACTGGTACAGGCCACCCATGAGAGGGTGCTTCCTGCCCACCACCCGCATGCTGTCTCTTTCTGGCCCTGACCCCACTCATGAGGGCCAGGCATCATAGATTTGTCGGCAGGTAAGAGAACAGGCTCAGGCAGGTCAGGGGACATACATGTCTGAGGTCACACAGTAAGGGATGGCACAGCGGAGCTGAGCTGACATTCATGACCCGCACCTAGTGCTGGATCCAATGCCTGGATCTATACCCCGTACAAGACGCAGCAGAAGAGAATCGCAGTTAGCAATCACTGCCACTCCAAGTATCTAGGCCTTGCTGGGAACACTGTTCACTCCTGTGATTTGCATATCAACTCTCTTACATAACCACAGTTTTCCAATGAGGAAACTGAGGCATAGCAGAGCACCAGCCCAAGTGTCACTCTAAACCAGCAGTCCCTGGATATTGGAATCTTCTGGGGCTTTCTGGAAAAGGGAGATTCTTAGGCCCTGTCCCTAGCCACCCTAGAGCACCCAGACCTGCCCAGGGCATCTGCATTTATGTCCATTCCCTGGACATTTTGTTTGGAAGAGCTGGGCCAAAGGCCCAGAGGGTGTCAGGCTGCCTAAAGGCCCTGATTGGTGGCAGTGGGCACAGCCTCGGCTCCTGGGGTCCTTGCCCTGCTGGGTTTCAGAAGCTCTGCCTGGCTTCCAGCCATAGGCCGTTCCCACACGGCATGCTAGCCCTCTTCACCTAGAAAGTCAGCCACTCCACCTGCCTACTCTAGGGGGAGGCCAGCAGGGGCTGGGCCAGGTGTTTCCGAGGTGCTGGCCTCGATCTGTCTGTCTGAGAGAGCATCCTCTCCTTGTCATGTGAATCAGGACTAGACTGGGCACTTCATAAGGGGCAGGGAGGGCCATCCCGGAAACGAGTACTCTGGGCCAATCCTGCATTTGCAGGCTGAGTTTAGCGTGTCAGGAAATTACTAAGGCCACACTGCTGGCAAGTGGCAAAGGGGGAAGAAGGACCAAAGTCTATCTGCTCTGCAATCTGTTCAACTCTTGGTCCCTTTCTGCAAAGAGGTGGTGGCTACTCCTGTAATGCAGTGAGAGGAGGTTTCTTTCTGGGTGCAGTGAGTCCTTTCACATCACTTCTGTGTTCATCTCCTCTTTCCTCTTGGGTGTGAATGTGAGAGGTGGCTGACAGTTACTTTTCCATCTACAGATACAGGGGCTGAAGTTCAGAAGCACGCAGAAGTAGGAGACAAACCTCAGGCCCTGGGACTTCTAGCCCAGCAGGGCTGTGCACCCTCTTGGCTTGCCAGGGTTGTTTCTGCCCAGGGACCTGGAGTTAGCAGCACCTGAAGCTGTCCCACACAGGTCCGGGAGCTCAGCGGTCACAGGCATGGGGCTAGCTGACTGCTCTTTTCCTCTTGTGTCTTCCAGGGTCTTATGAATGCGGGATCTGTGGGAAGAAGTACAAATACTACAACTGCTTCCAGACCCATGTGCGGGCACACCGAGGTGAGTGGGCTCCTGGGCTGCCCCTCCCATTCTCTGCCTGTTCTTTCCTGTGAGCCCCTCGCCACGTCCCCAGAGGCCTGGACAGCACCTGTCTTCTCCAGTACCCCCATCGCCCTGCCATAAAGGGAGACCTCCAATGCAGGGCAGGATGCCCAGTGTGGCCACATCAGTCACCCCAGAGGCCATGAGTTCATGTCACCCCATGTGCTCCTCACGACAGCTCACAGTGGGTCCAGCCATAGGGACACTGCCCATTCAGGCTGAGGTCAGGCACTGTCCTCCGTGGCTTCTGCCACTCTTGAGTAGCACTAGCCCTGCTGCTGTCTGCAAGCACTTCCTCACCTCCTTCCCCCTCTCTCTCTCACAGACACCGAAGCCACCTCAGGGGAGGGAGCCTCCCAGAGCAGTGAGTATTTCTCCCCATTCTTGGGTTGGTGGGGGCCCAGAGCAGAATGTGGAAGAAAGGGGAACTGCCTCCCCAAGACGGCCCAAGTGGCTGTGGGGAGCCACGTTGCTGCGGCCCAGCCCAGGGTCCAGAGGGTCCTTGGGAAATCAGAACACAATAGCGCAGAGTGGCCTTTCCTAGAGTAGGTTCTTCCATGGTATGCCCATTCTGGGAGGTTGATAGGTGTTCTGTCCATGAAAGATTCTTTGGGCAAATAGATTTGAGAAACTCTAACTCATATTTGAAAGAGCAGGCTTCTCTGCTGTCACTGACGCACATACTCAACCATCTCCAGGGGCCTAGCCAGTGCAGAGCTTCCTGTGTTATTCTGACACCGACTTGTGGGTCTAGGGTTGTGTCACTGACTAGAAAGGGGCTGCTTCAGAGAGCTTCCTCATGAGCACACACAGCAGTTTGCTCCAGGGTGCCATGTGGGGCCTTGACGCCTTAAGGACAGCTGCTCCTGGCTCTGCCAGCCCTGAATCTCGAAGACCAGGTAGTCACGTGGGTGTAGTCTACACTGGGCTTTGCCCACCCAGCACCGAGCTTCCAGAGCCAACGATTCTACCCCTAGGTGGATCTCCATAAGGCAGAATTAGAATGCTCTTGGGGTGCCCACCCTAGGAGCGCTGAACCAAAGCCACCCAGCTGCCCTGCAGTCACTGAGTGGAGCAGCGTGTCCTCGTGGGGCTGCTGTCCTGCAGCGAGAGTGGATCGCTCAGCCGTGGTCCTTCTCACAAGTGCACCCTGGAGCCAAGAGGCCAGACTTCAGTCCTTCTCAAACCCCATGGAAAATGCAGGCACCTGCCAAGGGACCCCTTGAGGGTCGTTGGAGGAGGGGCTGTGCCACCTCTACATGAGCCAGGCAGGTTCCCCACAGCTCCCTTTGCCTTGTGAGCCTTGACTGAGCTGTCTCCTTACCTCCTATGCACTGTCCTGGGTTGGAGATCAGGAGCTGTTTTCTGTAGCGGGCCAATTGGGGAACAGCTTTAACCCAAAGGGCCTGGCATCTCTCTCCCGAGCACTGAGCCTGCCCTTGTACCAGGGGCTCTGCAGGGGATGTGTGTGGTCACCCCTCTTCCTCAGCTCTGATGCACCACCATAAAGATTTTTCATGATAAGTAAAATATTACTAAAAGCAAAATAGACCCAAGGCAGAGGGCAGTCCTCTGCGTCAGCCCTGACTGCTGTCTTCTCCCCCTGGTTTCCTGCTCCCATAGTCCACCTGTGATCAGGTGCACATTTAAAGACTTCCACGTTAATTGCTTCTTCCCTGGCTCTTCTGAGCCGCTGGCCCTCCCTGGAGCCACTGTGCTCTATCTGGCTTGCGCTGTGTGCAGGCTTTCTGGGCTGGTCTCTGTGTGGCCGGAAGCTTTAGGCTTTCCCGCACATTCTCTTTCCTCCACACTTCCCACCACCACTGTGTGCTCTTATGTCTTCTCAGCCTTGCACTTCCTCCCTGGCCCAGGCCTCTGAGGCTGCTTGGAGCACCTGGCAGGCTCTCACCTACTGAAGGGGGCCTGCTAGTGCAGTCTTGGAGGGGCCTGTGGAGGACTCCTGCCCAGCCTGCCCACTGGCAGAGGAGGAGCTGAGTCCCAGAGAAGAACAGTTAGCAGCAGAGCTGATAGTCCGCACACATGCTAGTCCAAGGAATTTTTTTTTTTTAAATTAGGGAAACAGTATAGTTAGAGGTACAAGGATACACTCTCTCACCCAATTCTGAACTGAGAGGATAGTGAGACCTGCGTGCAATTCATTGTTCTTGTTGGTTCTCTTCATAAGACATTGACAAAGTATTTACCAGATGTTAGCATTGTGTGTTTTATTCTCTTTCTCTCCAATGCTGGGGATTAAACCCAGGGCATTACATATGATAGGCAAGTGCCTTACCACTGAGCCAAGCCCCACCTTTCACTTACTCTTTAGAACAACTCTTTATTAGTTTACTGTTTGTAAAGTTCACTCTTTATTACAGTTCTGGGAAATAAGGAACTATCATTTTCTCATTTTACAGATGAGAAAATAGAGGCATAGGGCTTAAGGAACATGCCTAGAGTCTCTCACACTCCTAAGTGGTAGGGCAGGGTTTGAGCTTGGGCAACCTCGCTCTGGAGCCCACTTAGGCTTTCCTGAGACACAGGCTTTGGGATTCTGAGAACTCCTTGGGTGGTTTCACTGATCAAAACTCCTTTTGCCTCCTCCGTTGGGGGTGACTCTTGCCCTCATCTACTGCTCCATTAGGAGCTGGGAGCATGAGAAAACATCATGGTATGCAGCTAAGCAGGGCAGTTGGGTGCTTCTTGGGGCAGAAACCTGGGAGTCTCTGTTGTCTTGGGGGTGGCTGACATGGCTTGTGGTGGAAGGGTTGGGCCCAATGGAAAGAACAGCCGTGGGGCAGCAGTGATCAGTGTGAGAGGGGAATCTAGAGGTGGAGCCCCGTCAGGAACCAAAGCCCCCAGGGATTTCTCCCAGTAAGGGTGAAATATAGATGGTGAGAAGCTAGAGATAGGAGGGAGGATTGTGACTGGGGGGTCTAAGCTGCACTGTTGGCCATCAGAGAGAGCGCACTGTTGCACCGACCCAGCCTGCAGTCCCGGAGGCCCACATGGGAGAGGCCCTGGCACCAGGTGCTCTGTGATCTTCCTTCCATCTGGAGGGGTCAGTGGGGAATCAGGACCCCATCCTGAGGGTGAAAAGGAAATGTCTGAGCTGGAAACCAAGACCACAGAAGAGAAAACCTTGACCTGTCTTTGGCTTGGAGCTAATTGGGTGCTTGAGTCCTGACTCTCCCTGTCCCCATACAGTCTTGAGAGAGCCGTCAAACCATCTGTGCCTGGGGATTCTCTGACAGAAGAGATGGGTGGGCCTGCCTGAGGTCAGGAGGTATGCATGCCCATCTGTGCCAGTGTTGTCAGCAAAGGGAGGGTGCCACCTGATTCCAGCCTCAGCCTGGGCGACCTGGGGACTCTTCCCAGTTCAGGCCTGTGTTGTCTACCTCTGTGTGGCCATCCCCCTGCTACTTGGCGACTGAAAGCAGCAGACACCTGTTGCCTCCCAGCGTCCATGGGCAGCACTGAGCGTGGCTTCCCTACGTCCTCTGACTCTGGGGCACTCACAAGGTTGCAGTTGAAGTTTGGCCAGAGCCTTGGCCACAGCACAAGGGTCAGCTGGGAAGGGCTTCCGCTGGGCTCCCACACTGGCAGTGCGAGGGCTGAGTCCCACCGCGCGGCTGTGCTCAGGGTCTTGGGTGATCGGTGGCTGCTCACCAGAGGCTGCGTCTCTTGGCTTGCTGCCTGCGTCTCTCCCCAGTGCCCAGACAACATGGTGGCCGGCCAGGGCTGACCAGGAGAGTGTTGGGGTGTGCAAGAGGAAAGGTGTGGTCTTTGGGGACCTGGTTCCAGAAGTGACATCCCATTGAGCTCATTGCTCATGAGCACCTAGTCCCAAGGCCTAGCCCAGATTCATGGGAATTGAGTCTCCAGCAGAGGAAGAGCACAGGCCCCATCCAGAGCTGCCCACCCTCCTCACTGTGCAACTCGGGGCAGGTCTTTTCTGGTCCTCAGTTTCCCCAGGGGTATACAGGAGTCTGCTTCCTCCCTGTTGCAAGGACTGGGGAAAGGCAGGGATGCACCTGGCCTGGTGCCCTGCACAGTAACTGTTGTGGTTGTTGTTCTCTGTGATGGGAGCAGAGGCATTGGGAACCAGGCCCTGAAGTACGTAGCTTATGCAGGGCAGATTAGAAGTTTGATTTGGGAGTCCCCTAGGACTCCCTGTCACCTAGTGTGGTCTGAATGACCATAGAGGACTCCTCACACCTCAGCCCTAGCCCTGTGGATCCAGGTGACAACTCAGGCCTGGCCTGGGATGGAAGGTGGGTATAGCCCTGAGACTGCACGTGGGAAGGAGCTGCAGTGCATTGCAGGGCACAGGCCAGTTGCAGCCTGTCAGGTTTAGAAGACATAGCAGTTCCCCCAGGCCCCAGTGGCTCAGGAACTATCCACTGGGCCATCCAGCTGCCGCTAGATTAAGCTGGTCCCAGCTTTGGTCCCTGAGGCAGATGCACTGGCAGGGAACCTCTGTCCCACGACAGAAGCCCTGGTAGGCACATGTGGCTTTCCCTCCCTCGCAGACAACTTCAGGTACACGTGCGACATCTGTGGGAAGAAGTACAAGTACTACAGCTGCTTTCAAGAGCACCGGGACCTGCACGCTGTGGATGGTGAGTCAGCCCTGTGCTCCTCATGCCCTTTGGAGCAGGCCCCCCCCTGGGGGACCTGTCCCAGCCCCCGTGAGAAAGGTCAAACAGCAGCCAACAGCAGGAGGGGAGTGGCCGACCTGCGGGAGCCTCCGGACGGAATGCCCACATTGGTACCCCATGTGTTTCCATTTGGGATGCCCCCAGTGAAATTGCCATTTTTATAGGTCAAAGTTTCATAGTGTGTCCTTGTATAGTTTTATATTGGGTATACTCTAGTGAAATTAAACCAATTTTTAAAAATGAACAATGGCATTTCAGCATTAGATTATGGAGCTAGGAGTTGGAACACTATGCTGAGGGAATAATATTCATTTGTGGAGCCTTAAGAGTCCTAGAAAGAGGGCCTTGATCCCAGAAGACCTTAGGGTTCTCTGTCTAGCCCCACACCCTAGCCCAGCTGTGGCCCCCGGTTCCTGCTCTCCTCTCAGGCTCGTCTGGTTCCTGCCCTGCTCCTAGAGGGCGGGAGTGCTGGAATCCATGAAAGGAGCAGGGAAAGGGTGTCTCTCTGCCCCTGGGGTGGCACCTGCCCTTTGGGAAGAGGAGGGGTTGAGCTGTGGGCTGTGTTCTGGTGTGGACACACCCTCTCTGGGCTTCTGGCCATAGCTGCCTTTTCAGCTCCCAAAGCAAACCTGTTGGGACAGAGGCTGGGAGCAACAGCCAGGGGGAGCTGACGGCCAGGGACTAACAGGGCTCCTGTTTGCTTCCTTCCCTCTGCGGTGGCCGCCTTCTGCTTGGCTGCAGTGTTTAGTGTGGAAGGAGCCCCTGAGAATCGAGCAGGTGAGTCTTTGATGGCCCCTCATTTTGCCTGTCCCAGGTTGGGCTCCGCAGACCCGAGTGAATAGGGTGCTAATGGTTGTGTATTCTCCTCCAGACCCCTTCGACCAAGGTGTCGTGGCCACTGATGAGGTGAAGGAGGAGCCCCCAGAACCATTCCAGAAAATTGGTCCAAGTATGCGGTGCTCCCTGGGCAGAGGGCTGGGCGGGGCAGCTGAGGGAGGCAGGGCTCAGTCCCGGCGCAGGGGTGGCGTCACCCATCAGTCGGGCTGGTAGTCTCAGGATCTTGGCTCAAGAAGCTGTGGACAGTACAGGGTCGAGGGAGGGCAGCGCATGTCGTGGCCTTGCTCTGCTACATGGTATCCTGGAAGTGTGTTAGCTGTCCTGAGCCCCAGCCCTTCCATCATTGGGAGAGGACGACACTCCCTCCAGGTTTGTTGGGGAGTTAAATGAGGTCATGACAGTAAATGCCTATGAGCACAGTGCCTGATGCACAGCAGATGCTTGGGACGCATCCCGAGGAGCTTGGCAGGATACAAAGCCACACTGAAATGGCCATGTGGCTGTGCCATGGTCATCT
Source organism: Ctenomys sociabilis (assembly GCA_004027165.1). NCBI lineage: Eukaryota > Metazoa > Chordata > Mammalia > Rodentia > Ctenomyidae > Ctenomys > Ctenomys sociabilis. Next base: position 46,026 of record PVKA01000276.1, on the reverse strand, counting down.
CCTGGAGGGCAGGCGCCGTGTGTGTGACTCACCTGTTTCCAGCAAACATGCTTTGAGCAGGGACCCTGTGGTGAACAGGACGGATGTGCTCCCTCCCTTGAGTAACTTACAGAGAGGTTGGGTAGGAGACAGGAGCTAACTAGGTGGTAGTTACAGCCCAGAAGATAAGGAGAGTCCAGCCTTGGTTACCCAGGAAGCCTCCAGAGTGGGAACGAGAGTAGCCCTTACATCACACACACAAAAGCTGGAGAAAGCATGTTTCTGAGGAAGGAAGATGGAATCTGGGACAGGTTCAGGTTTGAGGAGCTCCTGAAACCCAGGAGGAGGCATCTGGACTCTGTCTTCATGGGAATAAACCAGAGCTTACTAAATGGGGAAAGGAGTTGATAGGCTTTGTGTCTTAGGAGACCAGTGTATTAGACACTTTCCAGTTGCTGGGACAAGACATCTGGGACCTGCAATTTAAACAAGGGAGGGTTGATTGTGGCTCAGGGTTTTCAGAGGATTTAGTCCACAGCTGCCTGCCTACAAGGTGGAAATGGCAACTGTGGCAGCCAGGAAGCTGAGAGAGAAAAGGGAAGAGCTGTGGAGAAGAATGCGGCCTTGGGTCGTGGCTGCAGTGGCCCACCTTCCCCAGGCACAGCTCCTGCCCACACTTCCTGCCTGGAGTTAATCCAGGGGATGATCTGCTGCCCAGTACAGAGCCTTCATGAACTTCCGAAAGCCCCACCTCTGAGGACACGAACGTTTTGGAGGACAAATTCCAGTGGGTGCCATAACAACCCATGTGTACGTGGGGAGGCTGCCTGGGGAGCAGTCGTCTCCAGGCCTGGGGCCAGTGTGGTGGGACCACACCTGTGGGTGACTCCTCATTCCAACCCTTTGGGAAGTCATGGCTCATTCATCTCTTACTGCCCAGCAAGAAGACCTGTATTGTATCTGTCGCATTACAGCAAAGATCTAAGACTATTTGCCAAATATACACAGATAATATAGAACGAGGGAATGAAGAAATTTGGGTGCAGGAGAATCAAAGTTACTACAACACTGCAGCCATCTGTACCCCAAAGAGTTCAGTGCAGGTCCTCGAGAGGTGCTGGATGGGCCCATTGAGGCAGCTTCTTCCTTCTACCCTCTCATGGTCAGAGGAAGGACCTTGGCTTTCTTTAACCCTTATTAAAGCATTCTAGAAACTGCAGAGGAGCTAATGTCAGCAGAGGTGCTAGGGCAGTGCCTGTCGCATGCACAGTGAGCACTGCCTAACTAGGACTGTGAAAATAATCTTAGAGGTGAGGGTGATGATTCAGTCATCCTCCAGGCTGCTGGGTGTTTGCACCATAGCTATGAGTTAGGTCCTCAGCACTGGAGAAATTCACAGTCCGCTAGAAGAACCGGATACTCATGTTCAGGTACAGTACAGAGCCACAGGGGTCCCGCTTCCTTCCCCTCTTGTCCACCGTCTTCCAGGCCCCAGAGCAGCCCTGTGCTTTTGTCCAGGGCGCTGCATGATGAAGGTAGACTTTGGAAGCAAGTGGGCCTGCATGTGAGTGCTGGCCTCACCAGTCTGTTGGCTGTTTTCTCTTCCTGAATGTCTCTCGACTCTGTCCTCCGGGGCTTGTGGTGAATACACTCACCGAGTGCCTAGCCCTGGGCTGGGAAGTAGCTCAGGGGTGCAGTGCTTGACAGCCCTGTGTGAGGCCCTGCTTTCTGTCCCCAGTACTACTAACCAAAACAGCAAGGAAAAAGACCGAGTGTCCCGCTGCTCTGCAGGTGGCTCCCACTAATAGCCAGGGTGTGAGAAACAGAGGTGTTCCTGAGAGATGTCAGGGGCAGGCATCCTGGAGCCAGCGCAGACCCGAGTCCCAGCCCTCCCCTTGATAGCTACATGAATCCCCACAAATTTTCTGATCTGTCTAATCCAGTTTAACTCTAAAGTGGGGTGATGACAATAAGACTCCACTTTCAAGCTTGTCATGGGGATTATGTATGATTATATTAGTAAGGGAATTAGCATAGTCCTTGACACATGCATGGAAAGCATTAAGTAAGTGGGGCCCGTTAACCACCTACAAAAACTCTCAGCAAGATGAAACTTGTTCTGTGTATCTGAGACTCGGTCTGATAGCCAACCCATACCAGGACCTGGAGGCATTTTCATGGATCACTGTTCCCAGCTTGGCATTATGAAGCTAAGCCTGCTGGAGTCGTGGAAGGCTACACCTAGCTGCCACTCAAGGACTGCTGGGAGATGTGACCTGTTTCTTGGGTTGTTGCTGCTTCCTGTGAGCATGCCAGTGCCACCACACCTTCCAAACAGTAGGACAAGGACAGCTAGTAGAGACACGAGGCATCCTGAAGGAACTAGTCACTGCATGTAAGACTGTGGAGGTTGGGAAGGGGAAAGTGTTTTCCACTTTGGCATCAGCCGAACCAATTCAAGTTAGGGAGGAGGAAGCCAGAACCATAGAGTAGCAAAAGCCACCTGCCAGGACCATGCTGACGAGTGTCACTTGACCTTCAGCTGCAGATCTGAGGATTACCACCATGTTGGTGGCCAGGGGAGGGTAGACAACAGTTCCTCTGCCGTCTACACAAACAGCAAAGTTGCGTCATCCATTTATGGCTGATCTGATTTTTGTGCCTGGCTGAGGAAGAGTAACCTGATAAAGAAGCGTGGAAGCTGTGAAAAGTCCACCTAAGAAGAAGAAAAATCTGGGAGACTCCAAGGAAGAGCACATCTCTGAAAATGACTCTAGATGAAAAGAAAAATTTCATAACCTCAGTCAAGTCTAAGAAAATATGACCTTACCCTACTGGTGCTGCCACCGCAGAAGACAATAGGCTTGATCAAATTCCTTGTAATTCTGGAGCTGAAATTCGAAGACCAGGCTGCCAGCATGGTCAGGTCCTGGCAAGTTTTGCTCTCATGCGGCTGAGAGAGGTGGCGGGGATAGAGCAGAGAATGGGGGAAGAAAAAGGAGAGGGAAGTGAGCTAGCAAATGCCTGACGAAAACACACATGCACACTTACACAAGCAACAGAGCCCCAGCCCATACTGGAAGTTAATGAACTATTAGAGGCATATCCCATCATGTGGGCCCCATCTGTGGGAGGCCCAGCCCCCCAATTGCATCGCACTGAGGACTCATTTCAGTTCACGGCATGACCCCTGTGAAAAACAAGCCTGATGCTGTATGGTGAAAAAATAACAGAAGAAGTTGAATCACTAAAGAAAGGATAGATATGAAAGGACTTCAGGAAAGCAGAAAACGCAGAATTTAAACCTACAGTATAGACAGTGGACAGCAGACTCAGTCTGCAGAAATGCGATTGGTGAGACGGACAAGAAATACAATATATAAGAAACCAATTCCAGCTAAAAGGTGGTTTTGGCACCGTGGGACTGAAGCAGTACTCAAAGATCTGATAGAAGAAAAATTGTTCAGTAGATAGAGACTTGCGTGCATATTTAAAATGTTCATCGTGTGTCAGCCAGAGTCAATTTAGAGAAATCCTTACCTGAGTAGATCTTGGCGATTTTTTTTTATACTAAAGGTAATTACTGTCCAGGTGTAAAAACTCAAAGTTCTGCCCATGAGTGCAGGATGTGCTTCCTTAGACTTCTCTGTGATTCTAATTGCTAAAAGATAGTAGATGTGTTTTGAAGAAGTGGCTTAATCTCAGACTTCTATAACTGGGTAAAGAATGTTTCATGTATAAAAAAGAGCTTGGAAACATACTATTTCTCTTTGCCTTCAAAACTTCCTTGAATATACACTCCAGGAGACAAGTGGTAGAGTGCATTCAAGGGCCCGGTTATGAGGACTTGTAACAGATAAACTAGGAGTTTAAAACACTGCAAATCTGGGGCCAGGGAGATGGCTCAGTGGGTAAGTGCTTCCCTGGCAAGCTCAAGGGCCTGAGTTCAATCCCTGGTCCTGCCAAAAAAAAAAAAAAAAAAGATAAAATTACATTTAAAACACTGCAAATCTGATCATAAAATTGAAAGCATAAGACAAAAGATTATCCTAAAATACAAAAAGGTGAGTTTAAAAAACAATAAGAAGAAAGGAATGGGTGAGGATTGCAGACAATTAGGCTAACCCGGGGCTCTTCATAGCGTAGCTCCAGACTAAGGCCAGCATCTTCTAGTTAGCGGTGCGTATGCTTCTGCCCTCGCGCAGACCTGTGGGGTCTGAATCTCTGAGGTGGAGCCCCATGACCTCGACTTTCCAGATGATTCTTGCACATCCTGGAGTTTGAGCAGCACTGGGTTAAACTACCATTCTCAATGGTAACAGTCTTGAAATTACCATTTTTCCACTTGGCGAATAATAGCTAGAGAAATATGTACTAGGTAAAATTGCAGTGTGCTGAACACAGCAGCGAAGCTGAAGAAAGAAGAGTGAGTTTGTGGCTGTCCTAGCCTTGCATATTTAAACCAAGTGAGTTCGAGTCTGTCCTGACTTCAAGTCTGACCTCTCAGGTCCCTAACTCAAAACACACACACATACATGTACACAACCAACAACAGAGCCCCAGCTAATGTTGGAAAATAATGAAGCAGTAGAGATACTGTAATCAGGGAGCAGAAATGTGCACGCAGACCAAGCAACTGGAAGCTAGGGGAGCAAGCGAGACAGAGTAGAGCAGAGGACTGGGGACATAGTGCAGCGGTGGTGCGCTCGCCTGACGTGTGCAAGGCTCTGGGTTCAGTTCAGGGAGGGGGCGGGGAAGGGAGGAGAAGAATTACACAGTAAGTGCAAGTAACTATGTCTTACCTGAAATACTCGAAACTAGAAGTATTTAGGATTTTGGATTTTTTCAGATGTTTCAATACTGACAGATATGAGATACCCTATTATATGCAATTTTTATAAACAATTTTGCACAGAAAACAAATTACCACGGAGTAGAGTTTTCCGCTTATGGTGCCTTGTGATTGTTCACAAAGCTTCCAGCTTGAGAGCATTTTGGATTTCAGAGTTTTGGATTAGAGATGCTGAACTTGTAAAACTGCATCAGTTACAATGATAAAAGCAAATAGCATATATCCTTTGTTGGAAGATAAAATTTTGTCAAGTTAATTTAGAATAATAATTCAATTTCTAGTGGTTTATTAGAGACATACCTAGTGAATCCCTTTTCTGGGCTTATATTCCTTTTTCCCAGGGAGTTCTTTCCTGCTTCCTTAAAGAGATTAAAGTCCCTGTCTTGAGTTTTCATACCACTGTGTTTGTAACCTGTCATTGTTGTAGTTTCACATTTGTCTGAGGTCAGCATGGCGGCCTGTGCTTGTAACGCCATCACTGTGAGACTGAAAGATTGAAAGTTCAGGTCCAGCCGAGGGAATCCAGCAAGACTTTGTCTCAAAATTTGGGTGGGTGGATAGATAAATGCATGGATGGATGGATGGATGGATGGATGGATGGACAGACGGACAGGTGGGTAGGTGGGTGGGTGTATGTATGGATGGGTGGGTAGGTGGATGGATGGATGGATAGATGGATGGGTGGGTGGGTGGGTGGGTAGGTGGGTGGATTGATGGATAGGTGGGTGGGTGGATGGATAGGTGGGTGGGTGGATGGATGGATGAATGAGACTGAGGATGTTGCTTGAGGCCCTAGGTTCAGTCTCCTGCATTATGGAAATAAACATATTTGTTTGTGCGATTATTCAATTTTTGTCTCCTTGCCCAGACTGTAAACTCTTCCTAAAGACAGAAACCACAGTTGGCTTGCTCAACATTTTTTGCCTGCACTCAGCACCTCTCTGGTCAATGAATCAAAGTACAAGAAGATGTAGAAATGTGTCTTTAGGCACATGGAAACAAACAGAAAGTGGGATCTGGCACATTACCAAAAAATGAATAGTAAAGCCAGACAAACTAATAATGCAGTATAATTTAAATATCAGAGCATGACTTCTTCAGTTGTCCCATGCATCACAAATTGCTAGGCTCCACCCCTAGAATTTTTCTTTCTGCAGGTCTCTGGCAAGTCCAGAGACTTTTCTCTTCTCCCAGATTCCCAGGGGGGCTGAGGCTGCTGGTCTGGGGGGGATACACTTTGAGAAACACTGTGTCAGAAAACAGTTTCCTGTTTAGAGTTCATGAAGATTCTGATCTCATGAGCATTGGTGCATCCAACAATATTGTATCTAAGTATGCAGAGTAAATGTAGAGATGCTACCAAGTGGAAGGGCATACCTCAACATTAACCTTTGCCAGAGGATTGAATAATGTAATTAATGTGGTCAATTGAACAAGTTTGAAGTCCATTTATAGCAGATAACATGTATCTTTTCCATTGTTCATGAGTGAACTACAGAAATGTTTCACCTACCAAAAATTCTGAATCTCTTACTGTGAGAGGGGAAAACCATTAAAAGAACAAGAAATTAAGAAAAAAAATGCTTGTAACATATTATAGCAAAATGTTGATAGCCTTCATCTACAACAAATTTGGTGATTTTTTTTTAAAGGAAAGTTACAAAAGATAATTAATCATGGAAAATAATTTCCTTAGAAATCAAACAGACAAGGAGGGCCGGCCAAATAGCTCAGTGGATTAAAGCATGGGGGTTTGATCCCAGACATGCCATGCTGGCCCTGCCCCTGGGGCACACTGAGATGGCAATTGAGACTGGGCGTGGTGGTGCACACCTGTAGTCCTAGCACTGTAAACAGGAGAATCACTACGAGTCCGACCCAGTAGTGAGACCCTGAACATCCTATGGACCCTTCCCTGAAATACAGAAAATAATAATAATAATGATAAAGAAATAGATGAAAAAATGTAGTAGCACAGTGCAGTTCCTCCCGTCAAGGCAGAGGGATGGAATATCACTTGATGTTGGCTGTGATGAATGGAGACGGTCATTTTCACACCTTTCTGTTTGCTGTGGTTGTCAAAAGGCTTAGAAGTGCTTGCTTTCCCCTGCCTCTTAGAATTTATCCTAAGGAAACAATGTGGAAAGAAGTCTCTTCAGTAATCTGTATTTTGCAGTCATGTACAAAACTAATGAGCACGTGTGTAAAAATTTCCACAAGGATGTGGGCCGTGGCATTTTTTAATAAAGAAATAAAATTTTTTTGAAATAATCTAAATGTCTGTTGGTGGAGGGGACTAGCTCAGCAAATTGCAGAGCCCTGTGAGAACCATGCAGCCAATAAAGGCCAGGGAGATCAATACTTATTGATTGGGTAAGATGTCCACAAAGTATTGTCGATTGAATATACCAGGTTACAAAGAGGATATTGATCAGGGCTGACTAATTCAAGGCCACGGGAGCCAGACGAATGATGTCAGTGAGAGGAGCACCCCCAGCTGAGACAGCGTGAAGCCGGAGACTGGGGCAGGTGGCAGTGGGTGCCCGCTGCCCCCCACAGGGTAGGCAGCGTGCTTTGTTGGTGGGGGTAGATGATTGAAATTTCTCCTTAGTTTTAAACGTGTGCCTGTATTTATCAGTATTTTATAGCTTTCTCCCAGCGAACAATAAGACATCAGGCATTTTTAAGAAGAAGGAAGTTAGGCAGAGCCTTGGAGAGGTAAAGATAAAATCTGGTGTGGCCTACGAGAGGAAGTGACCCTGAGTGACCCCTGCTGCCGAGGTCGCAGATGCTTCAGAGACAGGGGTGTCCGTGCGGCCACAGAGGACAGGGCTGGCTGAGAGGCTAGCGTGGAAGGCCGCCTGGGGCAGTGCACACTTCCTGAGCACCAGGGCGGAGGGTGGAGAGGTGGGGCAGAGCGGCGTGTGCCGTGTGCTGGCTACTGCTCCCAGCGCTTGGCGCACACATTTACTCCTCATGGCAGTCCTATCGGGAGGTCCCAAGGGGACCGCTGCTTTCCAAAGAGGAATAGAGGTGCAGAGAGAGGTTAAGCTGTGCAGAGCTGGAGTTGGGAGTCAGGCTTGATTGTAATCAAGGATGAGGAGTGTGGGTGGGGTGGGCGGGGTGATGCTTTCGAGTCACCGCAGGTGCTCTTGCTCACCGTCCTCTCCTTCTTGCACAGAAACTGGCAACTACACCTGTGAATTCTGTGGGAAGCAGTACAAGTACTACACGCCCTACCAGGAGCATGTGGCCTTACACGCCCCCATCAGTGAGTACCTCTTCTGCTGCGAGATGGGGCATCATTGGCGGGAGGAGGAGACCAGCCCGTGGTCAGGGCTCCGGAGCCTCCTGGGGAGGAGAGAGAGCAAAGGGAGCTCAGTCCCGATCTGTCCGGGTCTCCGGTGTGACGTGGGGATCCTGACTGCAGCGACTGAAAGGCTCCCCTCCAGCCAGCAAGGTCAGAGCCTTCCTGTGATGGACTCAGAGGCCTGGTGCATTAGGAGGGTAGCCATCTCTCATGTACAATATACAGCAGCTTTGTCCCCATGCCCTCTGAACACCTCCATGGCAGGAAGCCCCTGTCAGAGCCAAGGTATGTGGTCCAGCTTTAGATTGAGTTAATGCAGGGACTGACCTGGACCAGGGGCATGGTTGGCAAACCAAGGTGTCCCTGTGACAGCAGGCGTGGCAGGCTGGCCTCTGGAGCCCTGGGAACCTCAGTAGGTTCCCAGCTGCTGGTAATATTGACAGCCCCATCCTGTATCCAGGTCAAGTCTCTGACTCCTCTCTTGGCCAGGATCAGAAAGCTCCAAGGCCAAGCCCTTGTCCTTCAATTCTAGGGCCTCCATGCTGATTGCTCACCTCCTTTTCTGAAGCTCAGATGGGCTCTTCCCTTAGATCCCTGAGCGCGTGAGCTGGGAGAGCCCTCCAGCCCTGTGTGCACAAGTGGAGGATCCTTTTTGCTGCCAGCATTTCAGGGCAACAAGATAGGGCGTTTAGGCATTGAGTCGTGTGTTGGGGACCTCACACTGAGGCTTCTCACAGAAGAGCCGTGGGGATCCTGACTCTTCCTGTGGTCCAGCACTGGCTAGAAGTCTCATTCTGACTTTGTCTTTGACTGCTGTGTGACTTGATACGTATAGCTTCCCTTCCCTGGGCCCACCTTTCCTATCTGTGAGAGCTTAAGGTCTTTCTGACCCAGGGGCTGGAGGTCCAATATCTTTGGCTTAAAGCAACCTCCGGGCAGGGGCATGCTATGATAAAGTGCCCACAGAGAGCCAGGTTGTGTGTGAGGAAAATACAGAGGTTGTGCTGGGTGAGCATTGATCCCTCCGTTTGATGCACTCACGGTGAAGGTGCCGGGAATCGGGGCTATTCTTGCACCTGTGCAGTCCCATGAGGTAGCACCTGCCTGTTGCCTGGTATGAGGATGCTACCCAGCATGCACTTCCAGTGCAGCATTCCTGCCAGCCTGCAGCCTTGGGGAGAAGTGAGGTCCTGAGTTGATGAAACAAGGTGACTTGTAGCCTTCTGGTCAGCTCCAGGCCCATACTGTGCTGTGAAGCTGTCTGTCCCTGCCAGGGTGGTATGGTGGCAAGTGCTGTCTCTAGCACCCTAATTTCTTCCCTGACATCCTGGTGCTTCTCTCCTGGAAGACTATCTACTACTTCTTCTCTGTTCCTTATTTTGTTTATCTTTCTGTTGTGCTCTCTCTTTGTTTCTCTGCATCTGCTTTTCGAATGAATCTGTTACCGAAGTCCAGGAACTCTAGAAATGTCTCTGTGTCAAACACAGCATAGGAGACTTCGGCTAGATTCAGAAACTCGCAGGCTGACTGCAGAACTTCTTGTCAGTGGACACATAGTGTGTACTCTTGGGCTTGCTTTTTTTCTGTTATGAAAATTCATTTTTATTTCTGAGCAATATGCCATTGTATGAATTGTGTACATTGTATACAAACTGTACGCTGTGTTTTGTTTTGTCATTTAGCTGTGCCTTTGCATTGTTTCTAGTTACAGACTATTTTAAATAAAGCTACTGCGAAAATAGTTGCACAAAGCTTTTTGTGGACATATGTATTCATTGTTTTTTAATAATTAAGAAAGGGTAGAACTGCTGGGTTATTTGTAGAACTGACAAACCATTTTCCAAAATGGCCATGGCCTCTTCCACTCCTGCCAGCCCTGTCTGAGAGTTCCACTTGCCATGGCCTTGTCTGAGTACAGGATTATTTAATTCTAACTATTCTAGTGAGTCATTTTGTTTCATTCAGGACTAGCGATACTGAACATGACTGCATTTGCCTGTTGTCCATTGTGTATTTTACTTTAGAAGTTGTTCCTTTGATTCATTTGCCCATTTTTGGTGGGTTGTCTTCTTATTCAGTTCTAGAAGTTCTTTGTACTTTCCAAAAGGTCCAAGTCCTTTGTCGGGTCTATGTATTGTAGGTAGTTTCTCCCAGTGCCTGGCATGCCTATTTGTTTCCATAGGTATCCCCTGAGGAGCACACATTTTTCCTTTCGACAAAGTTCAGCTTATCATTGTTGGAATAAATATTTCCCTCTTCAGCTTTCTGAAGAATGTGTACAGAACTGGCGATCTTTTCCATAAGTGTTCTGTAGAAGTCAACAGGAAAGCCATCAAGGCTGGGGTTAAATGATATATTCCATTTCCAAATATTTGGGAATTATTCAGCTTATTTTTAAAATTGATTTTAATTTAAATCCATTGAAGTCAGAGTACAGATTCTGTATGAGATATAATCTTTGAAATTTACTAAGACCTGTCATTTTATGACCATGTTTTACGATGTGTCATATTGTCCCTCTTGCTCTGTGTTCCATGTCCACTTGAAAAAAAGTCTTAACCATTCATTTGGTAATGTCCAGATCTCTGTGCCCTTTCTTGACCTTTTCAAAAACAAATGAGTTTGCCTTATCAGGCACTTAGAGAAGTGTCAAAATCCTCTACTATAACTGCATCTGTCTCTTTCCCCCTTAAGGTCTGCTATTTTTTCACTAATCTTGCTTGAAACTACCCCTAGATGCATACACCTAAGATCATTCTGTCTTGACAAACTGACCCTTTTTTAAATTGTACTATACCTCTGAACTTTGGTAACATCTGTCCTCCTGAAATCTTGAATTACAGCCATCACAGCTTTCGTAGGATTGGTGTTCACATGGCATATCTATTTCATCCTTAGCTTTTAGTAGCTTTATACATGCAGTGTCTACACACAATTGGCTCTTGCTTCTGAAAATCCTTGCCTTTTGATTAATGTATCAAATCCACTTACATTTAACATACTTTATTGTTGGATGTGAGTGTACCATCTTGTGTTTTCTCTTGTCTATCTCATTTGTTCATTTTATTTCTTTCTTGTATTTTCTTTCCATCTTTTGTACTACGCAAGTACTTTTTACTTTCCCGCTAACTTTTCTATTGCCTATTTTTCTCCCCATGGCGCATGTGCATGTTAGATGCATTGCGTAGTCTCGGATGGATGCGCACCCTAACAGATCACCTCCACGCGCCAGCCCTGGGACAGTGTGCTTCCCAATGCTGCCCTCCTGTATGACGCGCTGTCGTCATACAAGGACAGCTACGTATGTTACGTAATAATCAATTGTTTGATAAAGCATTTAAGAAATTAGAAAATGTTTACCTGCACATTTACTGTTTTCTGTGGGTTGGTTTTCTTTATGTAAGTCTGAATTCAATTTATTAAGAAATTTCCCATATTGTTCAAGAATTTGCTTTCGCATTTCTTGACCTTGTAGGTCTATTGGAAATGAAAATGGGTTTTCTGGGTTTTTTAAACTTTCTCTTTTGAAGGATATGGAATTCTAGGTTGAGAACGTTTTCTTTCAGCATTCAAAAAATCCATTCCTTCCTCCTGTGAGTTATGTTGATTCGGAGGAAATGAAAGCGGTTACTCTGATTGTTTTGCTTCTATATTTAATGTCTTTGTCTAGCTGCATTTACATATTTCCCCATTATAGTGGTGTTTATCAGTATGTTTATGGTTTCGTTGAGTTCCTTCAATCGGTGGGCTTATATTTCTCATTACGTTTAGGAAATTTTAATTCCTTTTTTTTTTTTTTGGCAGAACCGGGGATTGAGCTCAGGCCCTTGCGCTTGCCATGGAAGCGCTTATTCCACTGAGCCATCTCCCTGGCCCCAAAACAATTTTTATTATTAATTCCTTTTTTTTTTTTATTTACGTTTAGGAAATTTTAGACACTGTTTCTTCAGATGTTCTTCTTCCCTAGTTTCTCTCTCTTCCCCTCTTGAGGCTTTCACTCTGTGCATGGTAGGTACCTGGTGTTTCCAAGTCAGTGGCAGGGGTTCACGTTCAGCCTTATTTCCATCTCCACTTCAGTTTGGATCCATCCTTTGCCCTGCCTTCAAGCTTACGGATCTGTTCTTCTGCCACCGAATATCTGTGCAGAGTCCCCTTGGCTACTTCTTTCATACCTTTCATTTTTTTTCTCTTTATCATATTCCTGTTCTCCTTCAAACCTTTGAGCATATTGTCTCCTAGTTCCCTCAGTCATGTCATTTTGGTATTTTTCTATTGATTATTAATCACTGTGTTCTGCCCCAGGTGAAAACTACTTGCTGGTCTGTGCTGTGCAGCGTGGATGCTGTGTTGTTGGCTCACTGGATTCTGTTTTCTTCCTTTCAAAATCACTGCCTTAACTCCGGCAGGCCGCTGACTTGCCTACAGATCAGCTTGGTACTCCAAAAGGTTCTTTAGAGCTGTGTTAGGGCAAGTCTAGAAGAGTTCTTTTCTAGAATTATATTAGCTCTGCTAAGCCCTCTCTGGTTTTAGCTGACTATGTGATGTTCTGGACAGTGTTTCTCCTCTCTGGCAGGTGTAAACTCAGACTATGCCTAGTCTTGTGTAACCCCTGAATCGTCCCTCCATTGGCCATTTCCTGCTCAGCTTTGCAGACCCCTAATGCAACTTACTTTTCAGCTATAGACATCAAGGGGGCCTCAATGTACATGTTTAGAATTCTTTTCTTCACTCAGTTCTCTTTTCTTTGTTCTTCTACCCTGCAAATTCTAGCCATCTCAGAAGCTCTGACCCCTTATCATTGTCTCCTCAGTTTGGGGAGGTGGCTTTCTCCATCTGGGTGCCACCTCTCTGTACTCTGTCAAGCAGTCTGTCTGGGCAGAGCCCTGGCACAACCATGGGGCTCATGTCTCCTCTTGGGAGTTGCAGCTGGGCACCATCTATTGACCAAGGCCCCCAAACTGTTACTTCTTCCCAGCTGTAAGTTTCATGCGGCAGGAGATCTGGGCTTACACTGGTTACCCTATTTGGGCCAGAAGAGAACATTCTCCCATTCTTGTTTCACAGTGGAGCCACAAGCAAAGCCCCCCTGCTGTCCCCCTCCACCACATCTGCTGTTGCTTCCCACCTCCAGCCTTTAAGCACTTGATTCCATTGGCCTTGGCTTCGCCTTCCTGGACCTCAGGAGTTTCAGATGTCCCCCGCTGGTCCCTCCACATCTCAGTTATTTGGTTGCATTTCACAAATCCTTGTATTCCCTGAATTTCTTTTTCTCTCTCTCTTTTTTTTTTTTGCAGAAAGGAGAAACACAGTTCTGTTATTTGCTAGATGCTTGAATGTAAATAGCGCTTGTGTGTTTCTCTTGATGACAGCCAGGTTGTCTGGGAGTCTTTCTTTCTTAGTATGAGATTGGGTAGCAGCTTCACTGTGACAAGCAAACTGTTGAGTGACAGGACATGTTGGGAGTCTGAGTTCATCCCAGTCTGCCCAGACCCACAGTGTGACCTGGAAGAGCTGTCCGGACCTCCCTGAGGCCGGCCCATCTGCCGTATGCCCTGGGGCCTAGAGGAGACTCCTGCGCCAGACGGCTTTGGCACAGCTGCCTCTTCACTTTGAGAACCACCTCATCACCTCATCTTCAGTGTTCTGTGTGGTGCTTAGGGCACCCAACAAGTGACTGGGGAAACAGAGATGAATAAAAGGTCACACTGTGTGTCGCTGTGGGGGTGATCAGCTCTTGGAAGGGAGGGGTGGGGACCAACAGATGGTCAGTCTGGGGGCTGGCCGCAGGGAGAGGTCCCTAAGGAAGCGCTGCTTAAGGGTGGTAACAGGGCCCACATTCAGCAGCTTGAAGGACAAATGTTGCCGGCAGTGTAGAGTAGGATGTGCAAAGGCCCTGGATATGGAAGGAGCAGGTGTTGTAGATGAGAAGGCAAAGATGTGAGTAGCCCAAGAGGAACCAGAAGGATATCACGAGTCCCAGGAAAGTGACTGAAGCAAACTGGTAGTGCCCTAAGTTTCTGTGTGAAGTACTTCCTGGGTGACCCTAGAGCTCTGCTACAGCAAGAGAAGGGACTCTCTCAGATTTTTACAGCAGGAATTGACTGTGGAAAGGTCCAGCCCTGAGCCCGTTAGAAGCTGTTCTGTGAGTAAGGGGCAGGCCTCATGGAAAGGGCCTGTCAGGAATGCTCTGTCCTTGTGCCCAGGTCCCTGGAATGGGTGGGGCAAGGGCAAAGGCCCCCTCCATTAGCTGGCAGACTTGACCCCCCTGTTTCCTCCCAGCACCAACTTCCTGTGTGGCCAGAAGAAACCTGTTAACCTGTCTGGGATTGGTTTCTGTATCTCCAAAGCTATCACAGAAGCAGCTGCTTCCGGTGAGGAGCAGCTTCCCCTCTGGAGGCTGTGGCTTTCTGGGAGTTTCCCAGAATCCTTGTGGGGCCGTGTGCTAAGCCAGGCTCCTCCCACCCTCATCAGTGGGGGTGCGACTGGGGGAACTGAGGCCAGGAGAGGAGGCATGGTGCACAAGACTGGATGTCACAGCTGGACTTTGGGGTGCTGGGGTTCTGGCTATACCCTGGCTGCAGTTAAGGTTCCATGACAGTGAGCCTCCAGCTGAGGTCCCTAAGCTGTTCCCTCATGCTAGGGGACAGTGGAGGAATCAGAGATGGACTTGGATGCCAGCATCCTGCTGAATTTTCAGGTTCAAATAAGATACTGCTAGACAGCCCACCCATCCTTGGGATTGGACCCAGAGGTCCCCGAGGCCCTTGGCTCAGAAAGAGGGACAGGAAACGCAGGTCAGAAGGTGAGGATCCAGAGTGAGGGGCCTCGGGTGCGGAGCTGCTGCCTCCGGACACCCTGCAGTAGGCAGGGGTGTGCTCTGCACATCCCGCTGTGCTCAGAGCTGGACACGGGACCCTAACGGCTCCTACTGCTGCTATTTACCGCCTGTATGACCTCAGGCAAGCCCCATGTTCTGCTTCTTTGGGCCCATGCCAGGAATAGCGAGAGGAGAGGGTTGGCAGTCCTCTCTCCTCAAGCTCTGAGCAGGGCGTGGCCTCTCATCTGTGCCGTCCAGGAGGTCTCATCACCACCCTAGAGGCAGGAAGCTGGGGCCAGGACCTTTGTGGACAGCTCAGTGCTGTGGCCAAGCCCTGAGAACAGATGGTGCCCCGGGACGCTTCTAATTCCTGTGGGTTCTAGCCTCTCCTGTGAGCAGCACCTTAGGAGTCCCTACCCCGCACTGCCTGGCCCCTTCCTGCCCCTGCTCTTGCATCTAACGTGGGAGAGACCACTTTGAGGGGTTTAACACACTGGTGAGGGCTCAGGCCACTATTGCCAGCCAGGACTGCCAGAGGGGGACACCGAGTCAGTCCACCAAGTCTTGGAGCCAGCTTCTGCAGAGAATTCAGCTGAGGGAAAAGTCACATTGGTCATACGAGGCAAGCTTCCTGAATTCTGAGGTATTGCTACACATACCTGTGCTAGCTTGTCAGTAACTATCCCCTGAGGAATGGGACCACAGATTTCCTGTCCCTATAATCACAGGTTTGAAACCAGGTCACTCCATATCCCCTGCCTCTCCCTCTCAAGGCCATCATGACCCTTGCCTGTCTGCTTTCTGGCATTCTTTCTGAGCCAACTTTCCTGTGGCGCAAAAGGGCTGGAAGGCAACATTCTAGAAAATGTGCTTGGCACCGTTGGTGTGGGTCACAGCCTGAGGTCCAGGCCCTGAGGGACTAGGCTGGCCAAGGTCACAGGTGACTCATGGGGTGGGCTGATCAGTGATCTTCAGTAACTGAGTGTGAGCTGGTAGCCAGGCTTCTTGGAGGAGAAGCTGGAGAAGGTTCTGGAGTTCCCAACTTGGTGAGGCCTGTGAGTGGGTATGATAGTCTTTGCTCTCTGTGGAAGAAGTGGTGGGTGGAGAAGTCCCGCTGCAGACACAGGGACCTGTGGTCCGAGAGGCCACTCACGCTGTGGCCTCGAGGGCCCTCAGGGACTGAGAGCGTGACCCTCTCAGGTACCGCCCCCGGGTGGGAGCCGCCGGATGATGCAGACACGGGTTCTGAGTGCTCCCATCCAGAGGTCACTCCGTCTCCACGCTTCGTGGCAGCGAAGACCCAGACGAACCAGTCGGGGAAAAAAGCTCCTGCCTCGGTGGTCAGATGCACCGCGCTCTTACACCGCACCCCTCCAGCCACCCAAACCCAGACGTTCCGCACTCCAAATTCGGGATCTCCAGCAAGCAAGGCGACTGCAGGTACCGATGGTCGGCGTTACCCAACACCTCCTCCACCCGCGCCTTTCTCCACCTGCCATCGGTGTGCCCAGTCATTGCTCCCTGCAAGAGCAACAGTGGAGGTCCCATTATACTCTGGGACAAATCTGGGGCCCAGCTCTGCCTCTGGGCAGCTCTGTGACAATAAGCCAGGTTCTCTTGCCCCAAACCAGAGGGTGATACAAGAGGCTTTGCAAAATAATAGAATATGTTCCCCCAAAACCATGGCCTTGGGCTTGTTTTATTTGGCCTTTACAAGGTCTGAAAACTCAAACTAATTGCCAGACCTTGAACTCTGGGAGATTTTATGTAAAACTTTTTATTTCTAGCTGACATTGGAAAGCCAGGTCTGGCTCCTGGGCCCATGTTCCTGCAGGGCAACAATGGGCCACCTCCCTTCACAGGGCATGTGCTGTCCAGTATTCCCCAGTCCCCACCACTCCCTATCGCCTCTCCTCAGTGGCCCCGTGGCAGGTGTCATTTCTCATTGTGGCTGCACTGTTGTCTGTGTACATCCATCCCAGTCCATCCATTTGTATCCCCTTCCCGGCCCTGTTAGCATGAATGCGCACCTCCACCTTTAAGAAAATCGATCTGAACACACACTCATTTCAACATGGAGCCACTTCACAAAGCATGGTGGGCCTGGTGCTCGGTGCTTGGGGCCTCTCCTGTCTAGCACTCCCTATAGAATGACTCCAGGAGGCAAAGATGGAGCAGGAAGCCGGGGGATGCCAGATCCTGCGTCTTCTGAGGCCACGCAGAAAAGGGCTCTGGCTCCAGGAGGGAGAACAGCAATAAAAAAGCCTCAGTGGTCATTTCCTCCAAGAGTACTGATGATACCCATTGTGTGCTGAATACCAGTGCTCAGGATTCCACAGATTCACCCTTGTGTGGAGCACACATTGGACCGTTTCCTGGATTTGCAGGGTGTTAGTTGGAATGACTTGGCGCGCCTGGCATTTCCAGGTATCCTCAAAGGCCAGAGCCGTCCGTGACACATGCAGGTGCTCAAGGCACGGCCTCAAGTGAATGAGCTCACTTGCTGACCCGGCTGGGTAACGAGCTATGCTTTTTGTGCCCCTGGTTCAGGAGGCAAAGGTGTAGTTTGCTAGGCTTAGATCTTTCGAAAGGGGGAAGTGTTAGCCACCTGGGAAGACAGTGGTGCGACAGTTGGGGTGTTGCAGCAATAGTGGTAACTTAGCAAGGAGCAGACTGGTCCTCCCGGCCTTCCAGTGGTGATTGTCTCCTAGAACTGTGGTGTACAAATCCTGCTTGGACTCCTGAGCTGGGTGGCTGCGAGATTTTAGGCCTTCCTTTCTTGCAGAAGTCTGCCCAGAGTCAAATTTGTCTTCATGCGACAGCGTGCAGCCCTCGGTATCTCGAGTGAGCCTCTAGCAGGCTGTGGGGCTGCCTTGGTGGGACTTGTGAGACTTATGCTGGGGATTACATCTGGATTACCAGCCAGGTGGGCCACAAGCTCAGGAGCAGGACCTGGCTGGGGCTGGGAAATGGTGCATGCTGGGAGGAGAAATTACCTCACCATCCTGAAGTGTGTGGCTCTTCACCCCTGCCTGTGAGCATGCCTGTGTGCAAGACGCACGCTTCTGTGGAGGAAGTGACAGCATTAGCTAAGCCGTAGGAGACTCGTGTTAAGAGTTGGCGATTTGTAGTGCCAGATTCTACCCGAATGTTGGTAGGAACAAAACTCTTGCCTAGGAAGGTACCCATTCTCCCACAGACGTGAGAATTTCCTACCACAGACAGGTGCCACCACAGTGCCTTCTTAGAGTGCTGGTGTGCACCTGAGAACTCCTCAGCCTCGCTCTGTCTTGCTTTCTCACCTGGAAAATGAGAACCAAAATGTAACTTGAGGGATTTTGGAGAGGACCAAGGGAAGCCATGGCTCTAAAGTGTCTGAGCCAGAGCCGGGCACATCCCAGGAGCGAGACTCCTCCCTGAGAAGGGCGGTCTGTGCTCACACGTGCTCTCAGCTGTCTTGTGGCACTCAGTCCGGGCACCCTACGTCACACTTGAGGAAGTATTGACCTCGATGTCAGCAGCAGCCTCTCCAGAAAGGACGCTCTGCGGGAGGGACACCCTGGGGGCTGGGGCAGTGAAGGGAACTAGGCGGGCCATAGGAGCTGCTGCTGGCTTCCTTTCCCACCTTCTCTCTGAGGATCAGAGAGAATTGTCAGTTCTCAGTAGGGTGGGTAGGCTGAGAGTAACATTTCCCAAAGTGGGTTCCTGAGATCCAAGGTCGCCATGTTTTGAAGAACAATACAAAGTCAATGTTCTACGTAGGCCTCTGCAGGACCTCTGATTTGTTTAGGGAAGGTTGGATTAAATTAAGTGAAATGGGTCTTTCACTGGTGGAACTTTTCCAAGCCATGATAGCCTCGTGCATAGCTCATCCCTGGCCCTCATCTGATGGTCAGCATCTCTGCAGTACCATGAGTACCTTGGAAAAGCTGGCTTACCTCCCAACTCAGATTTTCAGCTTTAGTGTTTTCTATGGGTTGTGGGAGGGTGGCAGCTCAGTGTGTGGCTTTCTACTTGGTTGAAGCTCCACTGTAGGGCTTCCAGAGAGAGGACTGTGTCAGCTGGTGAGCAGAGGTGCAGGAACTGGGCGCATGGGGCCCTTTGACCCACCCAGGTGAGCTCGGATGGCCTCCCTAACCTCCAGGCTTCCTGGAGTAAGGGACTGCCCTCGATCTCCTCCCTCCCTACAGCCCAGGCTTCACCCAGCTGATGGAGCTGCAGTCTCCCCTGCCCCTTTGTGGGGCTCTGACAGCAGATTCTGAGAAGGAGCAGAGGACGGCTGTATCACGTGACTTGTCACTCCTGTATGTCTAGGAGCCAAACACAGGAGCCCCATCTTGCAGTCTGCTATATTGGCTGGATTGCATTGCTGGGGCCTTGAGCAGATCGCCCCCATGGGGCCTCCTGGCCCTCCCAGCAGGGTCTCTTGGGGCACCGGCAAGGCACCAGGGTTCAGGTGTCCCTGCTGCGGTGCTGTGAGGTCCCTCTTGAAGCCTGGGCCCCTGACTGTGCTGCTTGCCCAGCAGAGCCGCAGTGTTCACCCAGCCTCAGGGCCCCTCCTCGAGACCACACGCTGACCTTCCCCTTGGCTTTCTCCCTCTGTCCTGTCTGCCACCCAGCAGAAAGCGCTTTCAGTCGGAGAGTAGAAGGCAAAGCACAAAACCACTTTGAAGAGACCAACAGCAGTTCGCAGAACTCCAGCGGTGAGTGTGTCTGGCACAACTTGCTGCCCCTCTGCAGGTGCCCCTGGGTTGGGCTCTTCTGGTACATGGTGAGTCTTGTTGGGAGGAGGTTGGGTATGGGGCAGAGGAAAACAGGGCCAGGCAGAAGCTCAAGGGGCCTTCTCCCCGTGGACACTCCCATGGCTCGTCGTTATCTTCCCCATGGAGAGAAGAACTCCTTCCACAAACTCATGTTATCTGCTCCGCCAGCCTGCTCGGTTGACCCAATAGAATCATTGCTATATTTTTCACATAAGCATCACATCTGATTTCGTCCCAGGAGAGGCAGAGGGAGTATGGTAGGGAGAGCCCTGAGACCCGGAAGCCCCAAGTTCTGGCCCCACTTTGGACCTAGAACCTTTGGAACAAAGATTCCTCTCCATTCCCTGCAACGCAGGTCACTTTGCCTGAGGTTTCCTCGTGGTGTTTGGCGCCCTCTGATGGGTGTCTCATGCAGAACCCTGGCTCAACCTAGCAGAGCTGGGTGTGGGAAAGACCAGCAAGCCAGTCTGCAGGGTGACAGCCAGAGCAGGAGGGGATAGGCATTGTGCCGCTGTAGTCGTGTTTAGATAAGACGAGCACTCATTCTCCTGTAGGGCTGAAATGTCCAACTATTAAGTGCCAGTCTGAGCCAGTCCTGGTGCTGGGCAGCTGGGTGTACAGGTAGTGGACATGGCTCCCTTGTCAGTGATTCTATGAACTCACCAGGAGACAGACTTTTAGGAGTGGTCTCTGCCTCCTAACAACAGCCCCGATGTCATCTAAGCCCAGGTTTCGACCTTGCTCTGCCACCTAACAGCTGGTGACTTATTCTCATATCTACTGCAAGTGTCATGAAAGAGACACAGGTCCTGTGTGCCACAGGTGGTTGTGAGCACAGTTTACACACTCAGGTGTTAGGGGCCTTGGGTGGTGGTTGTTTGGAGGCCTTTAAATGTTTTGAGTTTTTTTTTTGTAAACTGAGGGATGTTGAATACCTTGGGAATGCTGAGGTTTTTGGTTTGTAGACAGGATAATTCCCACACCCCCTCCAAAGGGCAGGCTGAAGGGAAAGTGAATGCCTGAGGCCATTTGGGAATGAGTAGCAGTAGGGACCTCGGAACTGGAGCTTCCGGGTGTGCCCTGGCTCCCAGCTGATCTGTGCCGTAACCCCTGTGCCTCTCCTACCGCCAGAGCTGACATTCATAGCTGGTCATGATCCTGTCTGGTGTGGGTGCTTGGAGCAGCCATCGTTTATTGAGCGCTTACTGTGTGCCCGGCGTGTGTTCAGAGCTCGTGTGTCCTACCTGTTTCCATCCTTGCCACAACCAAGGGCAGTGTTACTGTTATCCCCACTTTTCAGAGGAAGCAACTGAGGCTCAGGAGACAGCAGCTATAGCCCCAATTCCTCCAGATCGTAACTAGTGAAGGTAGTGAGGGCTGGCCTTCCCACTACTGTGTGTGGCACCCCCGTGCTGCCTGCGTGGCACTGCAGTGCCAGGCAGAGGTGGAAGAAAGAGTGAGAGCCAGCAGCTGCCTTAACAAGCTCTGTGGCTCCCTGGGGCTGCTCTGGTGCTTAGTACCAAAGGTCCCCACTGGGAACAGCTTCCAAGGTTCTGTCCCAACGTGGAGGCTACATGGATATTCTGTCTTCAGGACTCTTATGGCCTCGAAGTCATTGAGGGCGTCCAGAGAGATGCCCAGTGGCCCCAGCTCCCACGGGAAGCCTGCATGCTGTGCCAGCCTCCCCCAGGCATTCCTACCCACTAGATTGTGAGAAACCATAAGGATCACAGAGCAGCAGAACTGGAAGAGACTTAGCTAAACTGTTTCTCTTTTGCAGAAACTGCAAGTCCCCTGATTTCCAATCCTTTCCCTCTCCTGCAGAGTAAGTGGCGGTCCTGGGGGGGCTGTGGCTGGAGAGGGCCAGACAGAGCAGGGAACAGACTCGGCCTCCCTGTGGTCCTGGCCTGGGTGTGCTGACCAGGCAGCCCAGGCAGCTGCAGCAGGCCAGGATCCAGGCTTGTGGAAGAGCACAGACAGGGCCAGGGCCATGCCCTGTCACCACCCTAGTGGGAGCACAGGTCTTCCCATTCCTGATCATCAGGTCATCAGGACAGCTTAGCGCGCCTCTTTCGATTTTGCCTCAGCTGTCCCCCTCCTGCCCTCACTCTTCTTCCCATCCCTCGTCCCTCCCTCTTTTCTTCTTCCTTCCCCTGGACTAATGAGAGCGCCAGGGATACAGATCTGGCTTGGCAGACCTGTTCCACCCTCCCTGTGTGCCTTTGTCTGCTGCCTGACCTTCTTCCCTCACCCATCTTATTGTCCCCGCTCCCTGCTTCACTGTCACTTCCTCCACCTCCTCTCTTTTCCTTTTTACTCCCTTTACTGCCTGTATGTTTTTCACCTTGCCTTTTGTGCATTCATTCATTCATTCATTCATTCATTCATTCAAAGGCAACCTCTGCTGGTCTCTGAGACCCAGGGGACATACATAGTCTCTGCCCTAAGAGAGCTTCCGGTCCATGGAAACTGTCCTCCCAAGACCCTCCAGTACCTAGCACTCAGTAAGCACTCAATAAAGAACTACTCCATGGAGTTGGACAGCTTCTGCCTGCATGTCTTCCTCTCTCCATAGCCTCCCTCCCCCAGCCTCTCCCTCACTGATTTAGCGACAGGGAGCAGATAGGCTGGGCCCAGGGCCCTGAGTACAGAGACCCAGGTGCATTTGGGTTCCCACTTCCCAAAACTGCCTGCAGCCTGGCAGAAAGAGCTCGGGACTTGTGCCACACCTCACCCGCTGCCTCATTTCTCCCAGAGCCCTACACCTGCGGCGCCTGCGGGATACAGTTCCAGTTCTACAACAACCTCCTGGAGCACATGCAGTCACATGCAGGTAAGAGACAGCAGCTGGGCAGGAGGAGCAGGTCAGAGTGGCGGACGGAAAGGTGGGGCAGTAGGGGCACAGCAGCCAGACGGGCAGGCAGCTTCTCTTCCCTACCCCACCTCAGTTGCTGCAAGTGGAAGAGACAAGCAGAGACCCCTGCGACAGGATGGGGAGCCCCAGTCAGCTGACACAGGGTGCTTTTCACCATGGGGGTGCAGCTCAGGCCCTTTGGGAGCAGTCGGATGGGTCGGAATCCAAGAAGATGTCCTTGACCCTGGAGCACTGGCCGTGAGCCTGAGGGCGGGCAGGAGCTGAGTGACTGTGGCTCCAGATCAAGGCGAGAGGAGGCAGAAGAAGGTGAGAGTGGAGGGGCCTGCAGCCTGGGGCAGGCGGGGCCTTGTCCGTCCCAGGACACCGACCTGTGCCCTCTGACACTGTCCATAAAGGAGGGCACATCTGCATCACCAGAGAAGTGCTCGGGGCACGCTGCTAGGCCCCTTGAATCGCTGGGTGTTGAGGTGTGGGATGAGCCGAGGGCTCCACTGCTCACCACAAGCTCTTGACACCATCGGTTCTGCTGGCCCAGGACCCACCCTGCGAAGTCCTGCCGTGCACCCAGGTGCAGCCCTTTCCAATCCGTTCTGTCCCACGCTTTGCAGCTGCACACTAACAGTCTCTATCCGTCTTCCCTGCCTGGCACATGTCCCTTTCTCCAACTGCAGGCTTTGGTCAGGCAGCCCCTGCCCCCACTTCTGGTACAATTTGTTTCCATCACAGAGATACTATTTGCTATAAAGGTGAAAAGCCCCAGGTTCCCAGTGGTTTTAACATGCACATCACTGTCTTCTTACGTTACAGCCCGATTCAAAGAGTCCGGGTGGGAGGCTCCCCCCCCCCTCGGTGACTTGGGGAACCAGCTCCTTCCTCTCCTGGGTCCTCTGGGACTCTAGCTGTTGGGAAGAGTGGAGAGGCCATGAGGATGGCACATTCCTTTACCACCTCAGCCCACAAGTAGCATCCGTCACAGGGGCTCCAATTCCAGGGGCAGTAGCAAGTCCCAGCACCATCCTAAATCCATGGCTGAAGCATGCCCAGAGCCGCTGCCCAGGGACAGCTTAATGTCCTACAATATGAAGTACAGATCTGGGGAGGGTTCCTTAAAGGGATCCCTGCGTGGCGTCTGGGCTTTTGGCTTGCCTGAGCCATAGGAGAACTGTCTTGAGCTATATGTAAAATACATAATATAGTTAATGTATGTTGGCAACAAAGTTTCTTTAAAATTATTTTATTATCATGTTTTTTTAAGAAAAAAACATAGATAAAGGGGGAGGCTATAGGTTGAACCCACTTGCGAGGCATTAGAAGTAGAAATAAAGTGTTTAGGTCAAGATGAGACTGGCCTAAATGAATAACTGGCCGCTGCGCTTATTTCCTCTGTCACTACTGTTGCTATTTGTGTCCCTCTAAGGTTCACAACTCTTTCACTTATTCTTCCAGGTCTGTCCTAACTGGCACAAGTATTACAGTCTTAGTGCCAGGTGTGGTGGTGCACACCTGCAGTCCCTGCCCTCGGGAGGCCAAGGCAGGAGGGTCCTGCAAGTTCAAGGCTAGCCTGGGGCTGGGGAGATGGTTCTGCAGAATAAGCACTTCAAGGGCAAGGGTCTGAGTTCAATCCCTGGTCAAAAATAAATAAATAAATCCTGTCAAAAAAAAAAAAGAAAAGAAAAGAAAAGAAAAAGAAAGGCTAGCTTGGACTACACAGGGACACCTGGTCACAAAACACCACACAAACAAACAAAAATATTACTACCCGAGAGCTTGTTTAATGTTCATTACTGTTTTCTTAGTGTACTCCTCATTCATTTAATGAATGAACACTAACCAGGTCCTATGCTGGGCACTCTTATGATCTTTCTAAGAGTCTTCTTTTATTTCTGATGAACTCCGAAGTCAGGGCTGTACTCCTAGGGGCACCCAGCACACTGGAGTTCCAGTTCTGCTCTGCTGATGTCCCTTGGTGACCTCAGAGAAGAACAGAGATACAGAGACCCCAGGTTTCCCACAGTCCTCCTCCCACCAGGATTCTAGGGTCTCAGCCTTCCTTTGGGAGGGAAGCCCTTGAATGCCCGCCCTGGTGTGGAGACCATCCCTCATGGGGAACCAGCAACCCAGGGCTGGTGTCAGTGGCACTGCAATTGGGGACCACCGCCTGAACATGTCACTTGACAGAGACACAGCCTGCGGTTGGTCCCCTACTCTGTGGCCCTGGACATCCACCTGCCTGCTGACAGCTTCTGGAAACTGAGCCCTAATTAGGAGAGAGAGGCTGCTGGTGTTTTCCCACCCCTCACAGTGGCCATTAAAATGCAAATCAAGGCTGAGCCAGGAGGCGGCCCCGCCTCTCCAGGCATCTTGACTCCTTTCCCCTGGAGCTGTGGGTTGCTTTGTTCTGGTCTAGCGCAGCCAGAGAATGCTCCGCAGCAATCCAACCAAAAGCCAGGCGGAATCCCAGCCAGGCTAAATCGGGATTAAAGGATTGGCTCCGTGGAGAGAAATTAAGCATCCCGAGCTGCGCAGTTCACAGCTCCGCTGATAAGGAGGATCAGCCTCAAATAACACCAATCTCATTAAGAGGCCGCCGAATGGCATGGGCTAATTCACGCTAATAAACTTCCTTTCAGAACTGGAGGAAGAGCTTGGTGGAGGCTCAGGACTGCACTGGCAGTGATGGAGGTGACAATAGCCAGCCGTTTTACACAGGTGAAGAACTGGAGTCCAGAGAGCATAATCACTGACCAAAAGTTGCACTGCAGCATTAAAGCAATCCAGAATCAGAAGCACTGTGCTAAGTGGTGTTCTGAGTTTTCCACACTGTCCCCGTTTAATTCTCAGAGCAATCCTCTGGATTAAATGCCCATGTTAACTCCACAAGGAAAGTAACTTGCCCAGGTTTGGAAATCACAGGCCCTCATCAGCCACCCTGTGCGGCTGTGGGTGACTCAGGAAGATTAGCATGGGTTAGCCACAGCCCATAAGGGTAGAGAGGACCCTCTCCTAGGTCATGCCTTGCAGCCCCTTATTAAAGTCTAGCCAGGTGGACCACAGCTGAAAGAGGGACACAGAGACCGGAAGGTAAACCTTTCAGGTAGCAAATGAAGTTGGTAACTTGCTAGCTGAGGTCTGGGGAGGTGGTAAGATCCTTTGAGTCACCTTGCTGCTTGAGGTTTTGATTGTCCCACTAGGACACTCCGGTGTGGGGGAGGGTCACGGAGACAGCATGAGAAATGGGGGTGGGGGCTGTCGTCCACACCAAGACCCAGCCAGGGCAGGGCCTGTTTTTTTTCCATTACCTATCAGAAGTAACAGGTTGAGTGTCTCTTACCTGTAATGTTTGAGACCAGAAGCACTTTAGATTTCAGGTATTTCAAGTTGTAGAATACGGACCTGTATTCCATCGTGAGGTACCTTAGGGCTGAGAGTCAAGTCTAAATATGAGGGGAATACATCTTTTCCCCTGCACTCTAATTTATTTATGTAAATTTTATCTCAAAAATGTACATAACTTCTGCCTCACGTAGCATCTTGTACGCACCAGCTTGGGCCAGTTTCCCACAGCAGTTTGGCCTTCCGTGGCGTGGGCACATGTAAGGGTTTGCTACACTGAAGAATCCTTTCAGCTCAGTCATGGGGCAGGTACTAGGTACCTCAGGGTACCAGCGGGAATGTCTGCAACATCGGACACAAACAGTTTTTTGGGGGGAGGTCAGTACCAGGGATCAAACTTGACCCTGTGCTTGCCAGGCAGGCACTTAGACCGCTGAGCTGTATCCCCAGCTATCACAAACAATTTTTTGAATCAACGATAGTAGACATTGTTCTCTAAACTAGGCTGAATTAGGGTTAGAGAAACACCCCGAGGCTTACTCAGCTCCTGTCTCTGGGATAGAGTAGAGAACACCATGAAGTGGAAAGGACTCAAGGGTCACATACCACAGCCCTGGCAAAGCCAGGTATGCACCAGAAGTTTCCAAACTTCTGTACTCTGGTGGGAAAGTTAATCAGAAAGGCTGCTGTTTCTCCTGGTAAAATTAAGCCCCCCTTTTGTAAATGTTCAGTCCATGCAGCTAAAAAAGATGCATTCTCTGCAGAGAGAAAATTATAAAAATTAGAGTGGAGGGGAAAAGATTATTTAGGTACATAAGCAGATTCATTTGGATGATAGTATTGTTGATTTCTGCTGGCCTTTTGAAAGGAGTGGATAACGCTTAAAATTTTTCCTTTTTACTCAGATTTTTTTCCCTTTTTTGAATTTCTTATAAAATCTTGCACATTTATGTCTGGTAATCTGAACTAATTTGAAGATAGCATCATGCACTACAGCAACCGTTGTTGGATTCCTATTACTTTGTTCAGTGAAATCTTGTATTGTTTCTACTGCTATTTTTTTTTCCTATCACTATTTTGTATTTTTTTTTTGGTGGTGCCAGGGATCAAACACACTTATTCCGCTGAGCTATCTCCCTGGCCCCTCTATTTTGTGTTCCTTAAGAAAAAGAAGAAGCCATAGCCATAATCGTGTTACCAAAAACTAACCATGATTGCCAACTTAACGGGTTTCTTTACAGTCTATTTTAAACTTAAATCAGATTTTTTGAGATAAAATTTACATAAATAAAGCTTAATAATTTTTTTTTGGTGTGGTACTGGGGACTGAACTCAGGACCTTATGCTTGCCAGGCAAGTGGTTATCCTACAGAGCTATCTCCCCAGCCCAGGCTTAATAGTTTTAAGAGTAAAATTTGATGGGTTTTGACAAATGCATACAGTTACTCAGTCACAATCACGATCAGAATACATGGCCAGCAGCCTGGAAGGGTCCCTCTCCCCCTCTGTAACCATTGCCAAACCCCTAGCCCAGCCACTGGCACCCGCTCAGTGTTTTCTTTCCCTCTTGTTCTGCCTGGACTTCACGGATGCCGTTGGAGTTACTCAGTCCTTGGTCTGCTGGGTCTGTCTTCCACTCAGCACACTTTTGAGATCCAGTTGTTTCCTTGTGTAACTTCTTCTGTAATTCTTTCATATCTCTGAAAGCATCCCACTGTAGGACATAGACACTGAGTTCAGAGACATTGAGTAGTCTCCCACGTGGGGGGTTTTCAGAATAAAGCTGTAGACAGACCCTTGTGTGGGCCTGTGTGTTTACGTGTCAGGAATACACCCAAGAGTAGAGACACCTGTGTTTGGCTTTTTGACCATGTTTAACTATTTGAGGGCTTTCCTATGGAGGCCGCACCATCTTTATGCCCCGCCCGTCTTCGTACCCCACCAGCACTTATGAGGGGTCTGGTTTCTCCATATTCTTGCCAGCTGTGCAGCTTGGACCTGTAGTGATCCTCCTGCCTCAGCCTCCCTACTGCTGGGATTATACGTGTCCTCCACCATGCCCAGTTTCAGGGCCAGGACAGCATGCCCAGGTTCCAGGGCTGGCATGGCATGCGGCACTGAGGATTGAACCTGGGTCCTTGTGCTTGCCAGGCAGGCGCTTAGACCCCCGAGCTATCTCCCTGGCCCTCACTGTGGCTTTTAATGCTCATTTTTCTAACAGCTAAAGATGTTGACCAAGTATTGTTATTGACCATTAATATATCTTGTTTGGAGAAGTATCTATTTAG
The DNA here is from genome assembly GCA_004027165.1 of Ctenomys sociabilis. Lineage (NCBI taxonomy): Eukaryota > Metazoa > Chordata > Mammalia > Rodentia > Ctenomyidae > Ctenomys > Ctenomys sociabilis. The sequence continues at coordinate 17,809 of PVKA01000276.1, read as the reverse complement.
ATCCTTTGGCCATTTTTCAATTGTCTTTTTATTGAGTTATAAGAATTCTTTGTACATCCTCAATATAAGGCCCCTCCATATGCATGATTTCCAATATTATGGGTTTTCTGTTTACTTTCTTGAAGGTACTTTTGAACTTTTGTCCTTGAAAGTTTAGTCGTTAGTTTTAATGAAAGTAAATATACATCTATATTTTTCTTTTCATCATTTGTGATTTTGCATCATGTCTAAAAAAAAAACTGTCTGACTCTAGGTCACAAGGATTTATTAACTCCTGTGCTTTCTTATTAAGAGTCTTACAGCTTTAGCTCTTACATTCAGACTGTATTCCATTTTGAGTTTGCACATGGTGTGAGATAGGAGCCAGCCACATTCTTTTATATGGGAGTGGCCAGCTCTCCGAGCATGACTTGTCAGAAGGACCGTTCTCTGCCCATGTGACCTTAAATGTTTATTTTTCTAGTTTGAATTGTGTTCCACTGATCCATATGTCATTATTTGTGCCAGTACCACACTATTTTTTGTATGAGAACAAATATGAGCTCCCCAATCGTATTATTTTTCAAGATTGTTTGGACCATTCTACCAGTCTTGCATCATCAGTTTCTGTTTTTAAAAGATGAGATTCCAATAAGGATTGGGTTGCATCTAAATCAGCCTGACATTTTAACAATGCTAAATCTGCCAATCCATGAACATGGAATGTATTTCCGCTTATTTAAGCCTTCTTTAGGCATTTTCAACAATATTTTTAGTTTTCAGTCTTTTGTAAATTTAGTACTCAGTATTTTACTATTTCTCAAGTTATTCTAAGTGGAATTGCTTTCTTCATTTAATTTCTGGAATGCTTATTCCTAGTGAAAAATGCAACCAAGTTTTTATATTGATCTTATGTCCAGCAACCTTGCCAGATGTATTTATTATTTCTCATAGTTTCCTGTGAGTTCGTATTCACAGGATTTTCAGTGTACATGATCATGTCACCCATAAATATAATTTTCCTCTTTTTGTTCTAGTCTGGACATCTTCTTCAAATTGCTGTGATTAGAATTCATACATTTTGAAAAAAAAAAAAAGAATTTACACATTTTGACTACGAAAGAGTAAACAGTCTTATTCCTAATCGTAGGCGCACGCACATGTGTGTGTGCTTCAGGGGGTTGAACCCGGGGCCTTGTGCATGCAAGGCAAGAGCTCTACCCCTGAGCCACATCCTCAGCTCCAGTATTTCACTTTTAAGCTTGACGTAGGTTTTTTACAGACCCCCTTTTTCATGTTGAAAAGGTTTTGATCACTTCCTTCTAGTTGATGTGCTGATCACGCAAGGGTGCTCGGTTTGTCAGGTGCTTTCTCTGCGTCAGCAAGGTGACCGGACCGTTCACACCCTTCATCCCGTAACAGCGCGTGACGTTGGTTTTTGTGTGTTGCGTCATTTGCATTCCTGGGATAAGTCGCATTTGTTAGTGGCAGACAATCATATATGGTTCTTCACATATTGATATTTTGTTGAGGAGGTTTGTGTCTCTATTACTAAGATTTATGAAGCTGTAATTTCTTTTCCTTTGATTTCTTTATCTGACTTCAGAATCAGAATAATACTTCATAAACTTAATTGAAAATTTATTTTTGACACACAAAATAGCATTCATAAATGAAGCATCCAAGCTTGAGCTGTGTAGATGTGTGTATTTTTTGGTTTGAGCATTTTGCTTTTTTAAAAATTCATTTATTTACTTATTTACTTGATACAGGGTCTCACTATGCAGCTTGGACTGGTAATGACTCTTCTGTCTCAACTTCCCCAGCACTATGATTACAGGAATGCACCACCATGCCCAGTATTTGTTGCAAGCATAACATGCAATGCTGGGGATTGAACCCAGGTCCTTGCACTTGCCAGGCAGGTGCTTAGGCCCCTGAGCTATCTCCCTCAACTTTTATTGCTAATTCACTTTTTTCCTACATATCTGTCTGGATTTTCCATTTCTCAAGTCAGTTTCTTGGCCTCATGTCTTTCTAGGAACTAGTCTTTTACCCAGGTTATCTAATCAATTGGAATATTATTGCTTAAAGTATTTCCTTATAGTATGTTTTAATTTTTTATTATTTTTTTACTTTTATAGGGTTAGTAAGCTTAAGTATCTCCTTACATACCCTTTATGAAGTTTTTCTGTTTCTAATTTGCTAGAAATTTGAATCATGAATGAGTATTAAATTTTGTCACATTTTAGTGTGCCTTTAATTTCTATTAAGGTGGTATTTCTTACTTTTTATGTCAAATTAAAGTAATAGGTTTTTGAATTATAAATCCTGACTTGAATTTCTAGAATAAATTCCATGTACTAGACTGTGGAGTTTGGGGATTTGGGTTTTCTTTGGTTTTGAAGCACTGGGGAGTGAATGCATGACCTTCACACTTAGCCACTCCCCAGCTTATTTTTATTAATTTTATTTTGAGATGGGGTCTGGCACAGTTGCCCAGAGTGGGCTTGAATTTGCTCAGCTTCCCAGAATGCTGGTATTATAGGAGCACCAGGACACCGGGCTTCTCTGTTCTGTATTGTCACATTTAGTTTACAAGCTTTTTTTCTGGTCCTGCAGAACAAACTGTGTCAGGCAAGTAAGCTGTTACTAAGCTACACCACTGGGCCTGAGCTTGGCACTATTTTGTCAAGGATATTTAATCAATTAATTAATTTTTCTGTATTTTTAGGGAAAGGTCTACAGGGTGTTCAGGGTCTCACTATTAGACTGGATTCATAGTGATCCACCTGTTTACAGCCTCCCAAGAGCTGGGATTGCAGGCCCACTACACCCAGTCTCAGTTACCCTCTTAGCATGCCCCCAGGGGCAAGGCTGGCAGGACAGACCTGGGGGATCGAACTCCAGACCCTGTGCCTGCTTGCAGGTGCTGAGCTATTTGGCCAGGCCTTGTCAAGGATTTTCATGTATCTGATTATGGGACATATTGCTCTATAGTTTATTTTTTTAATTTTTAATGCTTTTTTTCTAGTTTGGATCAGGGAATGGCTCATAAAAGCTCATAAAACAAAGTTAGAGATGTGTTTTCTGGAAGAATTTGTACTACTTTTTCTTTAAATATTTATTCAAATTTACCAGTAAACCATTATGATCCTATGGGAATTCATTGTATCACAAATTCAATTCAGTTAATAGCTACAGGATTATTTCAGATTAACTATTTCTTCTAGAGTGAACTTTTTTGTGTCTTTTAAGATATCTCAGCTAAATGGTTTAAATTATTGGTATAAAGCTTATAATAGATTTTAGTGCCTTTAATCTAGTCTCTGCAAGAATGGCTCAACCTTCATTTCTGGTTCTGCTAATTTGTATCTGCTGGCTAAAGATTATCAATTTTAATTTTACTGATTTTTTTTTTTACAAATAATTGACATTCATTGATTTTTTTAAAGCTTTCCATGTTCTATTTCATTTCTTTTATCCATACATAGTTTCTTTCTTCTCATCTTAGACTTACCTTACTCTTTTATCTTTCTGTCTCTGTCTCCCTCCCCTTCTGTCTCTGTCTCAGTCTCTGCCTCTCTCTCTCTGCCTCTGTCTCTCTCCTCTCTCTGTCTGTCTCTCTTCTCTGTCTCTGTCTCTCTGTCTCTCCCTCTTCTCTCTGTCTCTATCTCTCTGTGTCTGTCTGCCTGCCTGCCTGTCCATCTGTCTGCCTGTCTCTCTCTCTCTCTCTCTCTCTCTCTCTCTGTTTCTCTCTGTCTTTCTGTCTCTCTCTCCCTCCCTTTCTCAAAGATGGGGTCTTAGCACATTCTTCAGGCTGCTTTCAAACTCATGGGCTCAAAGTCATCTTCCTGCCTCGGCCTCTGAAGTAGCTGGGTCTACAGATGTGTACCATCATGCCTGGCTTCTTTGGACTTTAAGGCAGAAGCTAACTGATTTTCAGCCTTTCAACTTTTCTAATATTAAAAGCTACAAATAAATCTTGCTTTAGATATGCCCCATAAATTTTGAAATGTTGTTTCTGTTTCATTAAATTCAAAACGTTTTCCCAGTTTTATTCTTTTTCTGGGACCCATGAGTTACTTATTTAGGGAGTTACAATTTTTCTGAATATTTTTTTGGTATTCACTTGTAATTTAATTCTGTATGGTCAGAGACCATACCTTGTGCAATTTTGACATTGCCTCCCTCACCCTTTTTTCTAGAATCTGGCTAAATACATATTAGGCTGCTCCATCTTGCCCCCTTTGTTCACTTATGATTAGTGAGGGTTTTTTTTTTTTCTTTTCTCCCTCATAGTTACTGAAAGGGTAGAATTGAAGTCTGTAATTTAATTTGCTTCTCTTTTTTATTTCTCTTAAGTTTTCACTTAATGTGTTTTGAAACTCTGCATCTACATTCAAAAATGTTTTTATTCTTGGTGATTTGACTATCATGCAGGGCCTCTTGTTATTCCTGCTAATATTTCTTATTTTGAGGTCTAGTTTTGTAAAATAGTATTATCCACCTATCCAGGTTTCTTTATATTACTTTATCATCAAACACAGCATCTTATATATTCAAAATAGTATAGATTTACAACTATGTTCTCTTAATTCAATGAATAGGAAAACTTTAATAGTGTTTGTGGACAGGATGTCATGTCTGCATCTTGTACAATGCATAACCACTAAGACAACAATATGCAATGTATTGATTATTGAAGCTGTCTACTAAAGATGTTTTGAAACTATCTCATTGCTATTTGCTTCTGAATAAAATTATTTTTTTTAAAAAACACCGCATTTTATTCAGCCTGGTAGTCGTAGCTTATCTGAAAAGCATGCTGTTGGGATGTGTTTGGTTTTTTCCTTAATGAATCTGTGTTTTCCATGGAATCTTAAGGCATCTGTGTTATCAAAACCTCAGTATTGTGGATTATAAATCTGCTTTCTGATTGCTGGCCATCCATCTCTTTTGTTTGTTCTATTTTTGTCCAATACCCCTACCTTACTTTGGATTTCATTTCTATAACTTTTTCGTGCTATAGTTTGCCTTATTTGGGTTTTAAACTATATATTTTGAATCAATTGTCTCCTATTAATATTAGCGTTCTTTCCATATTGCATGAGAATCTTTCAACAGCGTTTTCTAATTTCCCTTTCTGGTCTTGCTGATCTAACTATACAGTGTTGCCATAGTTCTTGAAATTGTTTGCTGATGAATAGCTACATTTAAAATGAGGGTCCAGTGCTGGCCAGATAGCTCAGTTGACTAAAGCGCCTGCTCAGGCAGAGTGCACCTGCTGGGGTTCGATCCCTGCCGTGCCATGCTGGCCCCACCCCCAGGGTGTGCTAAGATGGCAACTGAGACTGTTGCCAGCACTTGGGAAGCTAAAACAGGAGAATCACTGAGTCTGATCTACCTAGTACCTAGTGCGACCCTATAGACCCTGCAGACCCTGCACCAAATACACTAAAAAAAAAATCAGGGTAGAGGTATTTTGACATATATTTACACATACCAAATTTCTGTAGCTCCAGATTCTTATTTGAAATATTTTTTTGGCCTTCAAGAGCATCTTTAATATTTTCAATATTAAAAATCCAGTTTTTTTGTTCTTTTTGTCTTAAAAGTCTATTTCATCTTCATTTATGAAGCATGCTATCACTGGATGTGGCCTCTGGAGTTTTTAGTGTTTAGTATTTTATTCATTTGTCTTCAGGTTGCCTAATTTCTGATGAGAAGTCTGTTGTCATTCTTGTTTTTGCTTTTATGTACATAATTTACCCCCTTTTGTTAAGATTTTTTTCTTTCTCATTGATTTCTAGTAGTTTGGTTCTATGTGATACTGTGTATTTGTGGTGTTTTATTTGTGTTTATTCTGCTTTGCATACACTGAGCTTTTTGAATGTGTGTTTTATGTTTTTTTTCCAATTGGAAAATTTTTTACTATTTCTTCAAATACTATTTTTGCTCCACTTCTTTTTGTCAGATTCCAATTTTATATTTGTATTTACAGGTGTTTCAAACTACTTGATATTTTCTATGCTCTGTTCATTTCTCCCAGCCCTTATTACATATATGCATGTGGTAATTTTTTTATACGCTTTCATTCCACTTGGGTTGTTTAGTCCTGGTTTGAACTATTTTTGGGTTTTCATTCTTTTTTTAAAAAATATTTTCATTTTTTCTCTTTATGACATTCATATTTTCCTTCACATTCTGTGAACCTGTTTATGACGTCTGCAGCAGCTGGTCTTAGGACTAGCTGATTGGATAGTCCATCGTCTCTGTCACTTAGGCTCTGATTCTGTTGCTCGTTGTTCTCCTGCTCACACTTTCCTGTTTCTCTCACTGTGTTTCTTTGTCTGCAGTGCGTCTTCCTAAGGTGCCTGGGTGTTTTTAAGGCCTGCTCTTAAGAGATCAGCACAGGTGGGGAGCAGTGTCCCATGTGTGAAAGGCATTGCCTGGCTCCTCAGGGCTGGGGTCTGTGTCTTGGACAGTGTTTTCTCTGCTGTCTTGGACAGTGTTTTCTAATAGTTGGACTTCAGTTTCTCCATCTTACAGGAAAGGGTTTGGTGATTTAGTTGTAGCATGTAGCGTGGGCTTCATTGCACTCATCTCATGGAATTTCTAGTAAATGAACTGAAGAGGTTCAAAGCACACCTTAAAGACGGGGAGGCCTGGGAGGTGTGTCCCACTGCCCCATTTCAGAGCTGCTGTAGCTTGTGACAGTGCACAGTGGGAAGCCAGCGTGAGCTCAGGAGGCCAGGGTTCCTGCCAGCCCCAAGTTCCTCTGCCCGGGCGCCACACTGAGCCCTTTCTGTGTCATCTCCAGAGTCCTGCCAGGCAGTGTGGTGGTCCCCATTTTCCTAGATGCTTTGTAGGCATAGGCAGTTATGTAAGGCAGACCCAAGATCTGGTGCACACCTGAGTCCCAACGGTCACGTTTCACTTGTGCCCCACACTGGTTTTCATCCTGTCACCAGCCTCTTTCCCCTCAAGATAACACACTTCCTGTTGTGTCCACAGCTGACAATGAAAACAACATCACCTCCAACCAGTCCCGATCTCCCCCTGCTATTGTGGAAGAGAAGTGGAAACCTCAGGGCCAGAGGAACAGTGCCAATAACAGTAGGTTTCCTCGGTCGAAGTGGGCCTGGAGTTCACAAAGGTCTGGGCAGCTTCCCTCTGGCTTTTCTTCCCCATGATTCCTGTTGTCTGAGTCTCCTATGAAGACACATGGTGGCACACAAGTTTTCAAAGCATACTTGTACTAAAGACCTCATATATATATATAATATATATATATATATATTATATATATATATATTATATATATATATATATGTATTTGGTAAGGTTTTCACTGTGTATCTCAGACTCGTAGTACTCCTCCTGACTCAGCCTCCCCAGCACTGGGATTAAGGCATGTGTCATCACACCCTGTCTTGGTGGTCAGCTTGGCGCTCCTGGGGCAGGGCCAGCACGGCATGTGGTGACCAGGGATCAAACCCAGCTCCTTGCACTTGCCTAGGCAGGTGCTTACACCTCTGAGCTATCTTCATGGCCCTAAAGACCTCGCTTTTGGGAAATCTTAATGCACAAGATGAATAGGAGGCCCAGGGAAAGGAGGTAATATTTCATGGCCAGAAGGTACTGTTAGACTCAGAATAGAACCCACCTTTCTATAACTTTTTTTTTTTTTACTTATTTCTGAAACCGGCTTTACATATTTTATTAAAGTGTCCCGGAGCTGGTGAAATGGCTGAGCAGACCAAGCACCTGCTTAGCAAGCGTGAGGACCGGACTGGCCCCACCCCTAGGCACACTGAGTCTGACACTAAGTCTGGGTGTGGTGGCCCACACCCGTAATCCTAGCACCGGGGAGGCTGAAAACAGGAGGATCACTGTGAGTCCGAGCTATGTAGTGAGATCCTGTACCAAAAACATAAAAAAAAAATTCTCATTTTAGTGGCGATTTCCTTATCATTCCTATATTGTCTTCAGACATCGAAGCGGATGCTTGTATGGTAAAGATGTTGTGTACATAGCCACACTGTGCTATTCCAATGCCCCTGGCAGGCATTAGCCATCAATCGTAGAACCTCTTTTCTCTGTAAGACAGCTCTGTGTTGAACACAGCGCCCGTGCATGTGAAAGATGGAATTCATGTACCACGCGCAGCCTGAGATGTTTCCCTTATTAGGCCGCTGCTAGTCGAAGCAGTCTGCGACACCAGAATTAATGCCATCTCTTTGTGTTCCCTGCCAGCCACCACCGGTGGTTTGGCACCCAACAGCATGATCCCTGAGAAGGAGCGGCAGAACATCGCGGAGCGGCTGCTGCGGGTCATGTGCGCTGACCTAGGCACACTCAGCGTGGTCAGCGGGAAGGAGTTCCTCAAGCTCGCCCAGACCTTGGTGGACAGCGGCGCCCGCTACGGGGCCTTCTCGGTCACTGAGATCTTGGGCAACCTCAACACGCTGGCGCTGAAGCACCTGCCACGCATGTACAACCAGGTGAAGGTGAAAGTGACGTGTGCCTTGGGCAGCAATGCCTGCCTGGGCATTGGCGTCACCTGCCACTCTCAGAGTGTTGGCCCAGACTCCTGCTACATCCTCACGGCCTACCAGGCTGAGGGGAACCACATCAAGAGCTATGTGCTGGGCGTCAAGGGCGCGGACGTTCGTGACAGTGGCGACCTGGTGCACCACTGGGTGCAGAACGTGCTGTCAGAGTTCGTGATGTCAGAGATCAGGACAGTGTACGTGACGGACTGCCGGGTGAGCGCGTCCGCCTTCTCCAAGGCCGGCATGTGCCTTCGCTGCTCAGCCTGTGCCTTGAACTCAGTGGTGCAGAGCGTGCTGAGCAAGCGGACGCTGCAGGCCCGCAGCATGCACGAGGTCATCGAGCTGCTAAACGTGTGCGAGGACCTGGCGGGCTCGACGGGCCTCGCCAAGGAGACCTTTGGGTCTCTGGAGGAGACGTCGCCACCACCCTGCTGGAACTCGGTGACAGACTCACTGCTCTTGGTGCACGAGCGCTATGAGCAGATCTGTGAATTCTACAGCCGAGCCAAGAAGATGAACCTCATCCAGAGCCTCAACAAGCACCTGCTCAGCAACCTGGCCGCCATCCTCACCCCAGTGAAGCAGGCAGTCATCGAGCTGAGCAACGAGAGCCAGCCCACCCTGCAGCTGGTGCTGCCCACCTACGTCCGGCTGGAGAAGCTGTTCACAGCCAAGGCCAATGACGCAGGCACCGTCAGCAAGCTGTGCCACCTCTTTCTGGAGGCGCTCAAGGAGAACTTCAAGGTGCACCCGGCCCACAAGGTAGCCATGATCCTGGACCCGCAGCAGAAGCTCCGGCCTGTGCCACCCTACCAGCACGAGGAGATCATTGGGAAGGTCTGTGAGCTCATCAGTGAGGTGAAGGAGTCCTGGGCCGAGGAGGCTGACCTCGAGCCCGCCGCGAAGAAGCCACGCACCGCCGCTGGGGAGCACCCTGCGGCCCAGGAGGACGATCGCCTGGGGAAGAGTGAGGTGTATGACTACCTGCAGGAGCCCCTCTTTCAGGCCACCCCAGATCTCTTCCAGTACTGGTCCTGTGTGACCCAAAAGCACACAAAGCTCGCCAAGCTCGCCTTCTGGCTGCTGGCTGTCCCAGCTGTGGGGGCGCGGAGCGGGTGTGTCAGCATGTGTGAGCAAGCGCTCCTCATCAAGAGGAGGCGGCTGCTCAGTCCAGAAGACATGAACAAACTCATGTTCCTGAAATCCAACATGCTTTAAGACTGGGCTTCAGGAAAGTAGAAAATCGAAACAAAAAAAAGCAAACGAAAGGCGAACATTAGAAAAAACACAACACTGTCACAAAGAAAAGGAATTTAAGTTCTAAACACTGTGGACCTCATTCTAAATGCCCCCTGGAAACTTAAGTGCTTCTTTTCAGTGTGTGTGTGCATGTGTGTCTCTACCCACACACGTGTGTGTGCGTGTGTGTGTGTGTGTGTGTCTGAACACACATGCCATGGGCGTGGGGCTTTGTGCTCATCTGTGCAGCCTGAGAGTCTCCACATATGTGCACACACACACACACACACACACACACACACGACCCTGGTGCGTGCACACGTACCTGCTCTGAGGTACGTGTGCATGGGGCTGGGCATGCCAGGAAAGCCACGAGACTGGGAAAGAGAGAGAGAAGTTTCGCCTTTTCTCTGGAAGGGGCTCTAAAGACTCCGTTTTTCAGGTGTGCAGATTGGGAGAAATGTTGAAACGTTCAGGCAGCTGAGATCTGAAGTGACTTGACATCCCCCGTCCTCTGCCCCTGCCACCCCACCCCACAGCCCCCACCCCGACGGTTCCCACCCCCACCCTAGCTGCTCTGCCGTGGATTCTCCAAACTGCATCCAATGGACAGTTTCTGCACTGGACTTTGTTTCTCGTTCACCTTCAGGGCATTGAGCTGCTGCCTTAGCGATCACCCTTGGGTGTCCCCAGGCAGCCGCCTTAGAAACACACCTATCTATCTCCCCCAAATCAGGAAAGGAGACTTTAAGACTATAAAGCTGACATTTTTCTTTTTAATATAAGAGAGAAAGAAAAAGAGACATTTTTCAGAGAAGTATAGATAACCGTCTCCACTCAGTTTTTTTCCTAACATTTTGGCAGTTTTTACCTTTTGGGGGATTCGTTTTACCTTTTTCTGATTTGCGTTCGACTCTGCTAGGAGGCACTGAATGTCTATAACCTATGTTTTGGTGTGTTTGGGTTTTTTACTAGCCCTTTTCGTTCCTCATGTCACACTGTAAACTAGCTCATCTCAGTGGTATATTCAGTATCCTAAGGTTTTTATCAGCCTTCCCCATGTAGTCCTGGTTTCCTGTTCTCAGACAGACAAGACGTGTGCTGTCCGGAGACCAAGGGAGGTGGAAGGGTTGCGGGTTCCTCAGATGGGGTTTGGTGGAAGCTCTGTGGACAGCACGTGGGGTCCCCTGAGGTGAGCAAAAGCGCCACCTCCTGGTTCGCATGTGTGGTACCAGGAGCATCTGGCTTTGTTCGGGTGCCCTCCACTCCTCGCCACATCCCCACCCTTCTGGCCCCTTGGGACTCCTGAGTTGGTCCATATTCAGGGCGGCCACATCCCAGACCCAGTGTCTCCCCACTTCCCAGGGTTTCTTCAGGTAGTCGGCAGCCCTCAGGGGTCCCCATGGGCACCATCCACAGCCAACCAGGACAGCAGGTGAGCTTGGTGCCTTGCAGGCTAAACAGTTGGTGTTCCACACAATGCTGTGATGGGGTCTCTAGGCCCCTCTCCTGCTTCCCCAGCCATGAGCAACTGCAGCTCTCCTGAAAAGACCCCATTCTCTCTAAGAGAGAAAGATGCTCAACCCCACCCTACCCCTAGTGAATAAAGAGCTGGTGGTCCCCTGTCCCTCAGGTGGCTGTGGCCATGGGGTAAGGATGGTTGTGCCTCAGGCTGTGAATGACCACCGTTGTAGGGGCTGTTTGCAAAATCACCTTCTGCCATTGTGTGGGTTGGCTACAGGGCCCATGCACCCTGTAATAAAGCATTGTTCAACTGTGAGATACCTCGACTACAAAAAGCACTGTACCGTAGCCCTCTCCTCTGGGGCCCTGGCAGGATGGGAGTAAAGTTGGTTTAAAATTCAAGGCTTAAGCATCATGATCTCGGGCCCAGAACTCTGTCTTTGGAGGCCAAGCCTGTACTCTTCACCTCATGAAACTAACCCAGCTCTCCCTGCAGCACTGGACATACTGAAATGGACCTTCATGGGCCATTGCCACAACTGCCTCAGCAAGCCATGGCCCCAGACTGGCTCCTCTCCTAGAAAACTTGTTCTAGGTGTTTCTTCTACAATGTCAACTCCTACTACCACCATCAGAAAGAGCCTCCGTCCACCGTGGAGCAGGAAGAGGGAGAATCCAGATGGAAACCAAGTGTCCCTTCCTCACAAATATGGAACATTGGCAGATTCTTTGACTAGACCTTTGGAATTCTGGAAGGTAGGCTCTGGGTTGCCGATTGACAGATGCTTCTTACCAATTTTGCTTGACTGCTGGATGGGATGATCATAACTTGGCATTCTTAGCCACACTGGAAGGACGGGAGCTGCCATTTGGGTTGTCCATGGAAGCAGCCAGTTATGTTGGCCAGGCCATCACTAAGCCAGTGCATTGCAAAACCAGCAGCCACACCTAGATACACAAAGCACTTGGTGGTCTCCTCTTCAGAACATGAGATCCTTGCCCTCCAGAATGAAAATTAGAGTAAGTCATACTTACTGGAAGTAGCCAAAATTAGGTTTTACACTTGAATAATCCAGTTCTTTCACACCTCAGTTCAGTAATTAGGCTCAGTTTGCCTCCACAGATTTCCTATAAATGCTGTCATGTCTGCAGAAATCTGCCCCTGGGGCTGCCTTGTCCACATAGCTAGCACAGTGGCAGGCAGTCATTTCTCTCCTGTGACCTGTGGTTCCCCAGAAACTGGTGTTGCCAACAGAAAAGGCTGTGTGCCAAGTGCCCCCTCAGCCTGCTTTCTCATGCAGGCTATTACCATGGTGCAAATCCTGCTGTGACAGGCAGCTTAACAAAACCCAAAGATCACACAGGTCTGCCCCCTGCCCCATTATTTCCAGCAATATCCACCTTACCAAATTTCAGCTCATCCAAAGGACTAAGACGGGCTCTTCTAGTTCATCTCCTGCTTCCTGACCTGGCCTTAACCTTCAGAAGGCTTTTGTCATCTGCCCGCAGTGCTGTGACTGTCATAGGTCTCTTCCACAGGCCTTTGGGAAATGGGAGACCAGGAAGTTGGGCCATTTCTGTCATATCTTTGCAAGTTAAGGTGGCTGCCTACTGACCTGGATACAGCTTACCTTAAGCTGCGTGATTCCCAGGACAGAAACAGCTTTTGTTTCGACGTCCATGGACCCAAGAAGGAAGTGGAGAAAATACATTCTGCTCAGCCCAGCTTTTCCCTCTCTGCAGTCTCCAACAGAACCCAAGGCAAGAACTGCCGTCCCTTAGATTTTCATTAACCTGAGGCTCTGAAGTCTGCCAGGAGGATGGTGTGTCCTGGATGATCCCAGCACAGCTCCATGTGCATAGGTCAGGTCCCTTTCTGGTGGCATTTAGGAACCAGGAACCGGTGCCACCTGAGAAAACTTGTCTGCTCTTCGTTTCTGTGAGTTCCCACACAGAAAGCCACCTGTTGCATCACAAGTCAGGACCTGTCCCCACCGTCCCACTTAAAGGCTTCTTGTTTGGCACCAGGAAGAATGCCCCCAAGATTTCCTGGCAAGGAGAGAAGGGCAGCCAGTGGCACAGAGGGAAGTCACGGATCTCTAGAAGCCCAGGAGGGAATTTTAGCACCAGCCATCCGGCCTGCCGAGAGTCCTCTCTTGCAGTTCAACCTCGTATTGCTTGCACTTTTCTAGGAACACCAGAGAATGCTGCAAGACATCTTCCACTGAGGACCTCTGCCTTTGGGAGTCCCCTGTTAACCACCTGCTTTCCTAGGCTTGGGTTTGTCTCCTCGAAGAATGAGCACCTAGAGAGACAGCAGAGGTGCTGCATGTACTGTGTGGGGCTGCAGAGGAACCAGGAGGTTTGCAGTGGAACCAGGACAAAGATAGAAATCAGAGACCTGTGAGACGCTCGGCAGAGTCATCGTGACTGTATCATCGCCATGCTGTGCTTGAAGAGGTGGGGCCGAGGGCACTGTGGGCAGCCTTCTTACCCTGTGAGCGGCACGAAATTCTGGGCTTCGCCCTGGCCTTGGGAATGTGGCAATCACACTATCTCTGGGACGTATTGGGGGACTCCTGGGAAGGCTGTACTTCTGATAGAAACGAGCAACTGCACAAGGCTCAGGCCGTGCCCTGGAGACAGCAGATGGGGGCTCTGGTCCCTGCCCTGCCGGCCCCACCCCCCAGCGGGGCAGTGGCTGATCAGAGAAGGGAGCTGCCCCCCTTCACTGTGGCTAATGATTGCTAGGCCAGTTATGGTGAACCAATGATAACGGTGTTGTCCCTCTTTAGTTTCCCTCCAGGTCTCCCCTTTGCAGGGTCCCCGGGGGGATTTTGTTCTTTTTCTTGTTTTCTTCCTTTCTCATTTGGGTCTAAAGATCGTGGTCAGGAGAGCCCTGGCTTCTGCCCAAGGTGCCCCGTGGTTTCTATATGAAAAGGCACTCGCTGGCCTACACGGGGATAAGGGCCCAGCTCTGAGTCGCTGTGTGCCGCCCCCAGGCCCCCACCCCATCACGGACAATGCTGTGAGGATTCAACTCCTGTACCAAGGATTCACCAGGTTTGCATCTGGGCATCAGCGTCATGACCCGACAGGGCGTGGCCCACCCAAGCCTCCCACTGGGCACCTTGACTCTTTGAACCAAAGTTCCTTTAAGGGGCCCAGCCCAACCTTGTCCACAACCTCAGGAGCCTGGGATCTCTGTGGCACAGCCTGAAATCCTGGTTGGCGCAGACCACGGGGTCTGAGACCCGCCAGAAGGGACGGCTCCTCCCACAGCCCAGCGCCAGCCCATCTCTGCCTAGGACCTCCGGCTGCCCAGCCAGGGTGGGTGGCTTCCCAAGGGGCAGGCAGAAAAAACTCATGGACCGACACGGGCTGAGTCTTGCCAGTCAGGAGAGAGCAAGAGCCCCACGGCAGGGCCATCTGCAGCCCAGGCATCAGGAAATCGTTTTGTACAACCACCCGAAGCAGAGATATTTTTTAAGAAGCGTAAGTTATTTTCAGTTTTCTGACCCTACCTTTTTCTTTTCCCCACAACTTCACGTCAGTGATTCATTCACGTCAGGTAAATCTTGAGAACGCCTTGGTGCCCCCTCCCGCCCACCCACCCCCGCTCAGTAACCATGTGCGTGTGCCCCTTGCCCCTTCTCAGTAGTTAAGACGTTCTAGGCAATACCATAGGCACATCTGACTGTGTCTCTCTCTTCGAGTGCAAGAAACTCAAGTCATCTTTAAAAAAATTTACAAAAAAGCAAACACAAAAAAAATATCTTTTTTAGGCCAGAGTTTTCTACAGGTATTAATGAATATTTTTCTTAATCCTTATAAGTTTTATGTGTTTAATATTTCTTAATACCGGTAGCATTAATTTATACTTTTGTAGCAACACAATATTTTTATAAACAGCCAGTGTTGGCTCAAGTCTCCATGGGGGTTTATGCAGGGCCATCTTGGGACCCTGTGTACCATGTACTGTATTTAAAAAATAAAAAGTTACCTAGTGTCACACTCGCTGTGTTAACAAGAGATGTTGTTGGCAGTCTCCTTGATTGTTGGTGTGCATCCAACAGTTCCCAAGGAGTCACATTGCATGGGGGTTGAGTTGACAGTTCTTGTGAAATGTAAACCCCCGAGACCAAACTTGAGGGTTTATTTAGGGTTTTGTGTGTGTCCTTTGGGTTTTTGTTTCATTTTGTTTTGGTACCGTTTCTCCATTTACAACCAAATCAGTTTCACGATGTTTAAAACTTCTACTGATGTCAAATGGAGGAAAGGATCGGAAAACAATTTTTTTACAAAGTAATAAAATTTAAAACTGAGCTGTTTAAATGTCGCTGTTTTTACCTGTCTGTTCTTGTCAAGAAGTGGACATTCTCTGGGAGGAGAGTTCCACCCAGTTCCCTTCAGTCGCCCAAAGCCCCAGCCCAGGATTCTGTACCCCCCTGGCCCCCTGAATTCTTGCAATGTTATTCCCCAGTTGGTCAATGCCAAGGCAAAAGGACATCCTTTTAATGGTTAGAGAGCATCAGTTGCTTAAATGAGTTCATGTCAGTGTTGTATTTATGGTTTTACAATAAAATGACCTTTAGGAAGATGCGCTGTGCAGTTTTTTTTCCCCCCTTGGGCTTGGGGTTGGGCTCTGCCACCCAGTTAGTCGGGCGCCTCCAGGAGCTGGGTGAGGTGAGGACACTGGTCGCCTTCTGTATGAGCCACTGGCCATCTCCAACAGCAGGCCCTGCTCAGCTGCTGCTCGATGCCTGGGCAGGGCCACGGCCCTCTGCACGCCTGCAGGAGGAGTCTTGGCAGGAGGAATGGGCTTGATGTGCATCTGCAGGCCCAGTGTCTGACGCATATGCCTGACCCTGTGGTCCCCTGAGGGACTCTTGAGAACCTTGGGCCTCCCGCATCATCTGTGGGTTGCTGTGACTATTGGGCACATCACCCATTTTCTGAGCAAGAGTGTCCTTGGTTTTTTCCTAATTCCTAGTGGCACCTATGACTCTTAAGAATCAGCGCCCTCCGTCATGAGCTATGGGAAGCCTGGCCAGAGCCCGACACACACCAAAGACAAGTGGTAGGAGAGACGGCTTCCCCAGAGGCCAGCCGCAGCTGGTGCGAGTGGGGAGGGCGATGGCTCCTCAGGCTGCCTGTGGCTTCTAGCCGCCCACTCTGACATCTCTACTCCACTCAAGTCTCTGGCTAGCTGTCACCCTTAGAAGATGTGTTGCTTGGTTCTTCTGGAAAAATACCATCAAATGGCCCATCAGACACTGCTCTCTGCCCTCCAGACCGCTCTCCCAGGACCTTTGGGTGAGTGACCATGGACATCCCTGAGCCAGCAGCTGATGGTTTCTCTACATCTAAAATGAAAAGGAGGGGTTGTTGGCTAAAGGACTGCCCCACCCCCTTGAGCCAAGTAAGGCCAGCATGGGCGTGGTCCTAGAGCTCCCACAGCTGGAGGGCCAGTTCCTGGATCTTACACCCTTGTGTTCAAAGGGAGCAGGAAAGAAGTGCTTCCTTGTTAGGTTGCCTCGTACTCTTGATAGGAAATGTTGCCTGTACCAGTAAGAGAACACAGAGGAAAGACTGAAAATCAAGTGAGGGAATAGAAGGATCGGAAGGCTCTTCCAGGAACCAGGCCGAGAATGACTTCTGAGATAAGAGGTGGGCATTGTGACTTGGTGACAGAGACAGATCATGTGAGCCCATCACTGAGGGGGAATGTCAGGATATGGTGATTTTTATTTTTAAATTTTAGTGAAAAGTTACAGTGTGTGTGTCACACAAGTACATGCCTCAGGGACCAGGCTGGGACAGGACAGACTCCCTTGCCCAACCAGCACTGTAGAATGCAGGGTGAGGGACCCGGATCCTCTTATCTTTCATGAGAATAGAGAAGCCCAGGTTTTTACAGATTGGGGTTTTTTTTTTTGATAACTTTTTAAAACATTTTTAGAAATCTTTTTTTGTTTGTTTGTTTGTATTTTTAGTGTAGGGTCTACAGGGTCCCACTACACAAATCAGACTTGAAGTGATTCTGATTTCAGCATCCCAAGGCTGGGATTACAGGTGTGCTCGACCACACTCAGTCTTAAAAGCCTTTTTTTAGTTTATGTATTTGGTACACAGCTTGCTACACAGATCAAACTTGCAGTGAACCTCCTGTCTCAGCCTTCCCAGCACTGGAACTACAGATGTGCACCACTACAACTGGTTTCGGGGCTGGCACCATGCACCCAAGGTTCCAGGGCTAGCATGGCATGTGGGGATCAAACTCGTGTCCTTGCACTTGCCAGGCAGGTACTTAGATCTCTGAGCTGTCTCCTCAGCCCCATGATGACTTAGCTTTTAAGTGTAAAACTCATAACTGTTCAAAAAGACCTTGGAGCCGGGCATGGTGGCGCATGCCTGTAATCCCAGCACTCGGGAGGCTGAGGCAGGAGGATTGTTGTGAGTTCGAGACCAGCCTGAGCTACAAAGTGAGCTTAAGGCCAGCCTGAACTGCATAGTGAGACCCTGTCTCAAAAAGACAAAAAAAAAAAAAAAAAAAAAAAAAAACAAAA
>PVKA01000275.1:153320-227525 GCA_004027165.1 Ctenomys sociabilis | reverse complement strand
AGTGGCATCCACTTCAGTATAAATGCTTCAAACTTATCATTCTTAATAGCTGAGTAATACTCCATTATATAGAAATACCACATCTTTTTCAACCATTCCTCATGTGATGGACATCTTGGTTGTTTCCAAGATTTTGCTATCACACATTGTGCTGCTATAAACATAGGTACACATATATCTCTATGGTACAATGTATCCAGATCCTTTGGGAAAATTCCCAGTAGGGGGATAGCGGGCTTGAATGGGATTTCTAGTCCTACTCTTTTGAGGAGTCTCCACACTGACCTCCACAATGGTTGTACCAGTCTACATTCCCACCAGCAGTGGAGAAGCATTCCCTTCTCCCCACAACCTCTCCAACATTTGTTGTTGGTTGATTTCCTTATGATAGCCATTCTTTCTGGAGTGAGATGATATCTCAGTGTTGTTTTTATTTGCATTTCATGAATGGCTAGCGATGTGGAGCTTTCTCTAACATTTATGACTCCTTGACAATACTATACAAAGGGAAGTATTATTAAAATGACAAAATAAGTAATTATTACCATAGAGTCACAGGAGAGAGAACAGTGCATAATTGCTAAAGCTCTGTTGCTTTTTGCTAGATGAAGTCCGTGTTCAGACCAAGAATAGATTTGGTTTTTATGTCTTGTTGCCCGCAAGACAAATCGGCAGGCACTGTGGTCAGAAGCTCAGTGTTGGGAAGATGTGGGAAAGAAAAAAATGTGGTGCGTCATTGACAGGCTTTCCCAGATATGAGTCTTTGGAGAGAGATTAAGAGGGGACATTGGATAATGGGAAGAGAAAAAATAAGAGACAGAAGGTACAGACAGGTAGAATAACAATTTCTTTAGGACTAGTACAGGGAGAAAGGGGGTTAATTGGCTTGGAAATGGGTCAGAATAGGTCACAAAGAGTAAATGAATATCTATTTAATTCCAAGTACTCAACTGTTTGGAAATGTTCCTTTCCTTTTGGAATATAATGATATTCACCATTGGCTATCATGTTTGAACTCGTATTCATCCTATTCCACATATACCTTGTGGCACTGAAGTCATAAAACTAAATTGTCTCAGGCCAAATGATATTGCAGGAAATGTGCCTTTCAATCTTGACTTCTACATGCCGGTTGCCTGCTCACAATCAGGAAAGTGACTTCTGGTTTCTCACTGTGCCTCAGCTGGAGCCCTGTCCCCAGCTACACTTACTTTGTGCACTAGGCTTGGTTCTTTCCACAAGTCAAACCCATTCTCCAAAGATAAAGATTTCTATTTTGAGAGGCTTTACAAAGAATCACTAAAGGGTCTGGCAACCAGTCCTGATGGAGGGTCCCAAGTTTTTCTTCTCTTGGCATCATTCACTGAGGAAATGCTCAGTTCCCCAGGTGGCTCCCAGGAAAGACTGTAGCCTGTCTTAAGGCTTGTTTATTTAACTGCCCAAATATGGTATGTTGATGTGTCCATTGGAGCTGTTCAGGCATTCAGACATTCCAGAAATTTGGTGATTCTGGCCAAATTTGCCCACACGGACTTTACTTCTCACCTGGGTGACCACATCTCTGAGAAGAGCTGTCTCGTGGGGCAGCTTCTCTGAAAGTACATGTGACTTCTAGGCCTCGATTCTTTCTCAGCAGAGGAGCAGCTGCACACATCGCAGTTTATCAGTATTTCTGAAAGGGACTGGCTCCTGTGCTCGCTGCTGTAGGCACAGGTCTCAGAGGAGCCCTTCTGGTTGATATTGCAGGACATTTTCTTACCCTTTCCACTTTAGAGTGTTAGTTTCCTGCTCACCACAGTGTTCTGTCTTGTTAAAGGGATGCTGGGTGTGTGAGAGCAGGTGGCACCTGAGACTCAAGCTGTCAGATGTGATTTCCCCGCATCTTTGGAGGTGGTGGACGGAGGAATGCTAGGTTTCCTTTGAAATTTGGGTCTTGGCAGGACATAGGCAGTGATCCTTAGACCAACTATTACCTTCTTCTAACTTAAAAACAATATAATGAGCCATGACTTATATTTTATATAGTAATTAAATGGTATATATTATTATTAATTACAATACAAATATAACTTTCAAGATTCTCCAGAGCTAATCCCCTTTAGAGGTGGAGAAACAAGGCATCTCAAGTTTGTTCAAATAAAATATTCCCCAGGCGCCATACAAGCAGAATGCTATCTAGAAATAGCTTAGAGTCCCTGTTTCTGAGCCCACCCATTGGCTCAATGAAAGGTTAATGAAGTCATTCATCAGCAGCTGAGTCATATGTATTTGCTAGAGAAGGAACAGTGTTTCTGAGGCTTCTCCTGAGTACTTCTGGATATTTCTGTGCAGGCTGCATGTTTAGTGATGTGTACCTTAAAGTCTTCGAACTCTTTAGAGTAGAATTCACTCCCCTTTATTTAAAATTCAGTCTGAGCAGATGGAGAATGAATATCAGTTACACTTTTTGTGAGAACAATTGGATTCACACAGTTATTGCTAAATCCACATAATTATTCCATGGGTGAAAAAAGAGGTAATATTGATAGTGCTGATGTGGCATTTGATGGAGGACTAGGAGAAAAGCAGTACGGAAGAGTGCAGTGGAGGGTCTGCGGGATGGAACTGGAGAGAGAGTGTGAGAATCCAGCTGCTGTGGTTGGAATGACCCCATGACCGTATGGTGACCCCTTGGTCCCAAGGTGACACTGGTGGGAGGAGAGGGACACTCGGGAATTGATGCCCAGTGGTAGGTCTTCTGACTTCAGGCAGCATATCCTTGAAGGGGCTGCTGGGACCCTAGGCCTTCTTCTTCCTCTCTCTTTTGCTCTGCTTTGCCCTACTCTGTACTCTCTGGATGGAAGTGCTGCTTCATCACAGGCCTGAAGGCAGTGGGTCTGCTGATCACGCCACAGCTGCGACTCCAAAGGAGGCTTTTCCCCATCGAAGCTGGTTTTTCCAAGTATTTGTTCCAATTGATAGAAGCCTACTAATGCAGTCCCTTTGAGAGTCTTATTGTTGCATGGGTTTAAAGAAAACACAAAGGCCCCACACAGGTGGCAGGCGTGGCCTCTCTGCTGACTCTGGGAAGGCATGGGAGATACTTCTGTGCGATATGAATGTGCAGTCAGTGGCCCTACCTTTCATTTCCAGGTTTACTCTCTAAGGCATTTATTTAAACAGTTACCTGATTAAACAACAGATCCTACTCTCTCAGGTAAAATTGTTCCTTTGGTGAGACTGACCTTCTAATAGTTTATGGCAGGGGTCAGTAGTGTTTTGTGGTTGTTTTTGTAAATGTTCAGATATTGATTTTAGGATTTGCTGGTCATATAGGCTCTGTCACAACTATTCAACTCTGCCATTGTGATGTGAACGTAATCAGCATAAAAGAAGGAACATGGCTGGTTTTAATAAACTACTGTGGCTGTGTTCACCTAAATTGGCAACAAACAGGATTTGGCATTAGGACGTCGTTTGTTGTGTTTTGGTCTGAGAATGTATGTGTGTGGGGGTGAAGATTTCTGTTCTTAGGTACTTACAAAACTGGCCTTTGACAGTTTATATGGAATGATACAGGGGCCATTAAACTAGAGATGAAGCAATATGAGCTGTAGCTTCCATTTCAGCATGGCTTGTGTCTTCGCCTACACTCTCACACCTCAATTTCTTCATTAGTTAAATAAAGGACTTAGATTCGATGATCTCTGGAGGTCCTAGCTTTAAATGATATTTATATGATTTATGATTAATTATTTTTAAAGGAATATTCCTCCTTTCGTGTGGTTCTTGGAGGCAGAAGTGACATTTTGGAGGAGGCCTAGGAGAGAGTAATGTTTCACTGGTGCCTGCTTGCTGTTCCAATATTCTGCCTCCTAAATCTGCCCATAGATCACTTTGATCCAGAGCCTCCATTTATTCTCTGAGCAAATCTTGCATTCAATACATTTTCTACTAGCACCATTTTTTCTTCTCCAGTGACAGAAGAACCGGGAACTGCCTTGCTTCCTCCTTTTGCTCTGTAGCTTCTGAAGAATGGGGTTCTGCTTGTGCAGCTATTTCACATTTCATCTCAAAGACCACCATTCTCTGTGGAAGGGGATGGAGCCCCCAGTGGCTCAGTGTGTCTTGCTCACAGCACCTGGTGATGTGAGAAACCACACAATACTCACTGTGGTTTGAGTCCAGGAATGAATGTGTATCTTTCCTCATTCAGCAGAAGGATCACTAGAAAGAGATGTTCTAGAATAGCTCAGGAGAGGCAATATAATTGTTGGTAGTAACAACAGGTACGATGTGATTATTGTAGTGAATGTTGCTGACATCCCTGCCCAAATATCCTTGTATCATTCTTTAAATCATTTTTGTACACCCCCAGATGTTTGCTTTCAACTTCTAGAAACTTCCACTCTTCTGGAAAACGGGACAGAGTCTGCCTTGCCTGTGATTTAGAGAACTTGAAAGGTCCTGGGGCTTTTACTCCCTCAAGGAAGCTTTCATGAATGACTAGCATTCCCAGGAATAGGCATACCCAGGTTTTTGCCTTCCAGCCACTCTGGGCAAGATTCATTCTCTGGTGTTTTCCTGAGGATCCAGCTGAAGTTACCTCCTTGCACAAGACTTATATCAAGCTGTTTTCTGGCTGCCTGTGCTTTCTGATTCTGCTTCTTCTTTGTGCTCCTGTTGAGATTTGCTCAGGGAAGATGTTGAGGTTTACTATCTAGATGCCCCCCAACTGCCTTGTGTACTCATCGGCAGGACTTTTGAGGGTGACTGGAGTATGGGAGCAATACTGCTGAATTGCTCTAGGGGGTGGAGCCTGGTTGGAAGAGGTGGTCACCTGGGCCTGACTGGGTGCTCCATCTCCCTGCCTGGCTCATCCCTTCCCTCCCTGCTTCCTGGCTGCCACAGTGGAAGTGGTTTTCCCTCTGTCATACCTTGTTCTTTGGAATCAGATTGAAAGGTGAGCCAAGATAAACCTGCCCTATTTTGACTTGTGGGTGTTGGGTATTATGTCTTGGCAACAACAGAATGACTAGGAAAGAAGACTTTCGTACTGAATCATAAACATAAGCTAATCTTTGTGCTGGAGTCTGAGTCTAGGGAGGTCCCTGAAGAAAAAACCCTAATATTTTAGCACAATTTAACCCTCACTGTTGGCTCAATCTTCAAGGTAGCTATTATAGCCCCATTTTACAGGTAAGGAAATTATGGTCCACTAAATTAGTGGCCTTTCTATGCTCTCCCAGCAGGCAAGTAGCAAATGCCTAATTATGAGCTCATGATTCTGATTCTGTCTTCTGAGTTCATGCTTTTTCTGCTCCAAGTAAAGTATGACATTCTTCCAGGGAAGTTAAAAGAAAGGCGCCAGAGGATCTTTGCAGTATTGCCTCAGAGGAGCCTCTGCCTTAGAAAGAGTTCTTTCCTACATGCCAGGACATGAGATGGTTTTATCTCCTCCTGGGAGAGCTGGCAAAGTTGGGCAACTGGAAAAGGTTTTCTTTCTTACATATACAAAATACCAGACTATGTAAAATGGCAGCTGCCAAAAATATTGTCCTTGTCCCTCTCTAAGTGCCAGTAAAATATTAAGTTATGATTGCATCCTCTGCTGAGATGGGCTGCCCTGGGATTGGAGCAGTTATGGTTCTAAGCCACTGGCGATCCATCACAGTGGCATTGGCAAATGTTTGCATGAGGTAACTTTCCCCCAGTGAATCTCTCCCATTTCCACAGCTAATGGTTAAACAGGACTTGGACTGCTATTTGCATCTCTTCTGCCTCTGGCAATCTGATTATTAGTGCAATAAATATACAACATTTAATAACTCTTCACTTTCCTACTTTGAAACCATTAGTTGTCTCCAGGTTGACTATGAAGAACTTTAAATTCAGTTCATTAACATTTTCTTAAATAGTCCTTTTAACAATGCAGGTCTGGCTTCCCTGTGATATACTGCCATTTATAAGTTTTTTAAATTTCTAATCTATTATTAATTAAAAAGTAAGGAGCAAACCTCTACTCTCTCCATTTTCGAATAAGGTTTCCATCCACTCTATGTGCACTGCAAAGAGGCCTTTGGAGTGTAGCTTGTAGTGCTCCATAACTGCCACTGAGGTAAATAATTCAGCTGGTCAGTCAAGAGCTATCCTCCCTGTCCTCAGTGGACAGCTCTGGCCATGGACCATCATGGAGACTAAACCTAAGGCAAAGATAATCAGAGCTACATGAAACTTTCATTAGCAAACAGGAAAAGGCAGGCCTTCTTAGGGGATGCCGCTCTGACCCCCGAAGCTGCTGTGACCTGGACCGTGGCCCTCCCTTGCACATCTGTAGCCAGACAGGGACTCCCAGACAGCCTCCGCCCAGACAGGGCATCTCCCCCACAAAGGCTTTAAAGGTTTTGCCATGAAGGACAAATGAACAAGCCCCGATCGTCTGGATGCCCTAATCTTTTCTTTCTCTACTTCAAAGCCTTCTGCGTTGCCTCTCAGCCTGTAATTACCCTGGAGGTATTTTAGACTTGAAGCGACACCAGCAAAATTGCACTTCCTGATCATGGAAGTCCACAGTTGTGTTTAATCAATTATGAAGCTGGTCACGAGATGGAGTTTTTCAGCCATAACCATTAAAGGAGAATCGTGATCTAGCTCAACTCCTCATGCTCAGTGTATGGGACTCGCAGTCTGAAATTAAAGAAACACTAGCCACTTGATGTGGTTTAATTTAGTCTCTACCTCCTTAATTAAAAGCATACCATCACCCACCCACATAACAAACTGACACTTTTATGCCAGACTGTAACCAATAAAGAAAGGGAAAAAAATTACAAAAGTTAGGTGGAGCTAGAATTTAAGATTTTAAGATACCCACACAGGCTCACAAACACAATAGGATCTGGGTTGATTATTTCAGTTGGGAGCTTAAAAGGACTTTCAAGGTTACCTGAGAGTCCATTCTCTGCCTCTGTCCGTCTCCCTCTGGCCCAGTCAGATCCATCCACATGAAAACCCCACACCAACAATAGTATGCACACTGCTGTTTATTTGCCATCAGCAGTCCAGAAAGGAAAAAAAAAGGTTTCTTTCTTGACATTCTTTCTGAAGACTCATGTGTCTGTGTGGTCAGGCCTGAGGAGCTCCAGGAGAAGGAAACACAAACCAATCCTCATGGCCCCAATCACCCAGGCTGCCCTGGCCTTGCAGTGGCTTGCTCAGCGAGAACCTGCCCAGAGAAGCTGTGATGGGTGCGGGCAGCAGAGCCTGGACCCCCGGCTGGTGGTTCTGCCTGGAGACAGCCACAGGTTTTGGAGACATAAGCTGTCAGCAAGCGAGCTAATTCCACACACCCAGACACGCCTGGCTCTGCCCCTCTCCGCTCAGATGTCTTGCCATGAGCTCCGCTGCGGTTCGTGGACTTGTCTGGGGCCTCAGGACCACCTCTCCTCATCTTCACCTTGAGTTCTTTCTTTTTGTCCACTCAACGCACCTCACTTCTCTGTGGCATGTTTTCCACTTGGGAGGTAGTGCAGCTGAGCAGTGTAGACCGTGAGCAGCCTTGGCCCGCAAGTCTCTAGTCCTGATCTGAGAAACAAGGGTTTCTCATTAACATTAACACCTTGAGAGGTTACTGTGAGAATCAAGTGGATCCATTCAGGTTAAATCGTCACACTGGCTTAAAATTCTATGCCACTTTCTATTTCCGGTTTTCAGAATGCTTCAATCTGTAACAGGTCTGGATATGAAACAGCAATTCAGAACTGAAAAAATTTTTGTGATCACCAGCCAGAGCACTCCCCTGGGTTTTTTTTTTTGAAGGGGCAGGAGGAGAGAGGGGAGTTTTACAGTGCTGGTGATTAAAGCCAAGGCCTCACACTTGATAGGAAAAGACTGAGCCTCACCCCTGACTTACCTGTCACTTTTAAATGAAAAAAATGAGGCTTTAAGATATAAAGGTACCAATATATTAAGTTGATTGAGTGGTAGAAATTATTTTGTTTAATCCAGTGTTCTTTAGAACACTGTTTGAAAATATTTTTCCTCACTCCTGACAAGTGATCTCCAGGAGCTGGGAATGCTGGGAGAGCAGCAGCTCGGAGGATCAGATTCCACAAGGCTAAAGCCTTGCTGGTTGATCTCAGACTTAGTTGGGTTTCCTTGGAATTGTTTGAAGGGTGCATATAAGTTCTTAAATAATTCAATGTCTTGTGACTTGGCAGTGCCATTCTCTAGCTATTGTTTAAAAATGGTGCAGTGCTCTGAATTTGCAGAAAGCATTGAGAATCCTAGCTG
Organism: Ctenomys sociabilis; assembly: GCA_004027165.1. Taxonomy (NCBI): domain Eukaryota; kingdom Metazoa; phylum Chordata; class Mammalia; order Rodentia; family Ctenomyidae; genus Ctenomys; species Ctenomys sociabilis. The sequence goes on along the minus strand of PVKA01000275.1, from coordinate 219,254 downwards.
GAGTGGCGTGTCTGCACTGTATGTGAAGTTTGGGGAGCATTATGCTCCATGGAGGGGGATCACTTTTGAAGAAGGTGAAAATGTGTGGAAAAAGCAGAGGTCATGGAAAGCAAATCCATGGGACTCCACAGGTTGGCACTGGACTCTCTTGGTCCTGTGTTTCTACGTGGGTCTCCTCTGCCCCTTGATGGATTCTGCCTGGATGAATGATGGATGGGGAACAAATGACTAGGAAAAGCCCAAGACTCACTGGGTGATGTGTGTTTCACAAGTCATCTGGGTAGCTGTTGATTATCCATTCCCTGTGAGCATCATCCTACATGGACCTTAGCTTCCTGCATTTGAATAGGTAAACAACAGGAATGAGGCGGTACCTTGCTTTGTCTCCACTCCCATCTACCCACAGGCTCCAAGGCCTGGCTCTAGGTGAATGCCACTCTAGGACTTAAGGCAGAACCTTTTCCTGTGTGTCATTGCCTGAAACGCTTCTACAATGGCTCCCTTCCAGCAAACTCAAGATGAGTGGAAATCACACTGCTTGATCAAAGATGAGATGTAGCTGGTGGTGGGGCAGATCTGAATTCAGGATATTCGTTGTCCTTTATTATGAGTTGGAAACCTGGCATGCTGCTGCATCGCTGTGTCCTGGTCACTGCCTTCCCTAGCTCTAATGTACAGCTCACACCTGGAAGAGCGAGTAAGCAGCAGGACGGGAAGACAGCATGTGTCCCCTGTTGTGATATGCTGAGGATTCCTGCCTCGAGTGAGCACCTTGAATCTAATCACAAGGAAACATCAAACCAAACCCAAATGAGGGTATATAAAGTGTTAGCCTGTCCTTTTCAAAACTGTCAACCTGAAAGCCCACCTAAATATAAGACCATCTCCAGGTCTCTGCTGAGACTTCTGATGTTACCACCCTTTCTTTGTATAAGGTTTCAGGACTCACCATTCATAGATGGTAAAGGAAAACAGGGACAAATGTGTTCATTGTATGTCTTCCACCACCAGGTGCAAGGACTCTTTTCTCTGTTAAGAGGACTTGACGGGCTGATCAGCTCATGCATAACGCAATTTGTGAAAGTAGTAATCAGAGAGAAAGTGTTGAAATTCCAAATACACAAAAATTTTTAAAAACATGTTGATAGAGATTGCCACCCTCAGCACAGCTTGCTCGAGCATAGTACTGTGGGAACAGCCTTCTGGAGATGGAAAGAAGGGCAGCAAGCCATGCCACCCCCAAGAAAATGCCAGATTGGCCCCTAGGAAGGCTGGCCTAGTTTCCTGGTAGCTTCAGACCTTTGACAGCCTTTCCCTGTGGCTGCACACAGTAGAGCACATTCTCCTGGGGCAGGATTTGCTCTGTGAACCTGAGCCTTAATTTCTTCTTCTGAATAGTAATGGGAGGTTTTTGTGTTCTCTTATAACTCCAAATTTGTGTGCCTATATTAATAATACATTATGGACTTAAAGTCCATGTTTATAACATATATGTGTGATGAATGATGTCATTGATTTGTGATGCCTCCTGGGAGGTCTATAAGGTAGCATTGCTTGTAAAGTAATGGGGAGGACTTCTGGGTTAGTCTAGTCATTTCCCATTAATTGCACTTAGAAATAAGGCCACATTCAAGAGCTTTACTTATAGTTCTGGTCAAGTTATATATATCCCAAGAGAAGAATGCATATTCCATCTTTTTTACTTTATACAATAGGTTCTATAAAATGGGTGCTTATGCATTAAGCACAAAATTCTAAAGTTATTCTCCCCCAATTCTTAAAATTTCAGCTGCTCTTTACACATCTGAAAAACATAATCTTATATTCTGTTCAACTAAGGCCATTGTTTCAGCTTGATGATATAGCTCTATGATGTAGTGCCTGTCAGCAAGCAGAAGGTCCCGAGTTCAATTTCCAATATCCCTTCCAAAAATAAAACAAACAAAATATTAAAGACCATCATTTCTTGTCTATATGAAGTAGATCAGTGGTTTTAAACAAAATTTTGGGTCATAGATTTCTCTCAAAAAAATAAATAACATCTGAAAGGTACAATAGATACTATGAAAGGGAAGAATCTGTTCAAAGAGAAGAAATAACTAGGATGAGAAAAAGGACAAAAAAAAAAAGAAAGAAGGGAAAAGAAATATATATGTATATGCGCAGGATAGCTTGGATAATTGTACTGCTGATTTTTGCTGGTTTATTGAAAGGAGCAGCTAAGCCAGAGAGATAGCTCAGTAGAAAAAGTGCTTGCCTGGCTAGCACAGGGTCCTGAGTTCAATCCCCAGCCCCACAAAAAAAAAAAAAAAAAGAAACTCTTTTGGTCCAGGGAGATGGCTCAGTGGAATAAGCACTTCCCTGGAATGTGCAAGGGCCTGAGTTAAATCCCCAGTTAAAACAACAACAACAACAAAAAAGACCTTCTCTTCTCCTTCTTAATTTCTTATAACTTTTAAAAACCAGTTTTACGTACTTATATCTGGTAATCTAAACATGAATTTAAGGACACCACTATACAATATGACAGCCATTGTTGAACTCCTATTGCTTAGTGGAATTCCATATGGTTTCTAATGGGCTTTTGTTATTGTTTTTACTATATTTTATTCTCTTTAAAAAATGCAAAGCAGAAAATACAAAAATAAATTCAATAAACTCAATAACTTTTGGAGGGTAGAATTCCCATACTTATACTTCTTACAATATCAGAAGCTTTTTGGGTGATGCAGAAGTTCTCAACCATCAGACAGAGAATCCCTGCTGTGTTGTTACAAAGATGTTGAAAAGGAAATAGAATTAATCATTTGGTCAGATGTAGTTGGATAAGGTACTGAAAGTCGAGTAATAACAGTTTGTAAACCCTAAGCAATGAGATAGCGAGCTGTACTGTGCAGTGGTACAGGCACTGCCTGTGCGACTCTGCTTTGTTTCCAGGGACATCCTGTCATATTTACGTTTCTCTTAATTTAAAGACACCCCTTTCCCAGGGCTGTATAGATAGGGGCAGTCCCACAAACCTGCTACCTAACCCATTGACTCTGTGGGTAAAGACTGCTGCTTACGTACTAATCACATAGCTGGTGGGGCAGAGTTGCCTGATGAATGACTATTCTGAGGGTATGGTGGATTGATGAGAGAGAGAGAGAGAGAGAGAGAGAGAGAGAGAGAGAGAGAGAGAGAGAGAAACACATTGTCCTACAGCTTTGGAGCTGTCTCTGTTCTCTGATTCTGAATGTTTGCTTGTTGACCGTTGGCTAGGTCCATATGGCTCTCTGCTGTTTCCACTCATGCTGCCTCTCCAGCTCCCCACACAATGTGGAGACTGTTTGTAAGGCTCCTTTCCATCAATCCACCCAGCAGCATATGACATCTTGGGGATTTGCATTTTTTAAGTTAATCATTAGCTTAATGTTTGGGGGACATTAGTCATAGGAAGTTAGTCTCATTGATCCAGATGCGTTTTTGAAAGTTACAGCTCTTGTCTTTCTACCATAATGCCCCCCTTGTGCGTGCCTTCTTCCATTTCCTTTTAAAAACATTCTGTTCTTCTGGAACTCTCAAATGGAGACATTAAAGTTGCAAGAAATTATTAATTCTGAACCTACATTTGAAACACCCAGAAAAGTTGAACCTGGCTAGAGTGGTGGAAGAACCGTACTGGTTTAAGGTCAGGAAATGACTTAAACTTGATCTTCAAGGACTTGAAATTGCTTCCCTGAAAAAACGAAAGGCCCTTCTCTTGCCTACAGCCCTCCAGAGAGACCCCAGCCTAGCGTCTGCTTCCTCCCCCAATACAAATGAATGCACAGAGCTGCTCCCAGGCTTCAGGCCAACAGAACTGGAACCACGGCTGGAAGTTGGGCTGTTTTTTTATATTCTTGGGCCCTATAAATTGTTGAACAGATGGTTCTGGAGAGGAAGGTGGGGCTTGGCATGGACTCTGGAATTTGAGGAGATAGAAGGGAAGGTTATTCCAAGTAAGCAAATGACATGAACAAAAACATGGAGGCAGGTAAAATAATGAAAATCCTGGCCCCCATGAGCACATCCATCTGAATGTTATTAGGAAATCAAAGTTTCTGAATTCAGAGAGAGCAGACTGGGGTAAGGGAAAGAGGCTTTCTTATCATGCTCCTTATAGCTTAGATCATTCTGTAGCAACCCAGCATCATGGAAAGCACAAGAGTTTGGGAATTTCTGGATTGTATCAGAGTCCTAGAAATGTGTATTAGATGGTGGTTGCCTTGAAACTGGTCTCCTGGGATTCCTTTCTGGGGAGATTTCTTTCTCACAAGCAAGAGCCAATGCTAATGCTCTAGATGATTATCAAACCTATTGCATTACTATTGTGTAACACTAAGGACTCTCTTTCCACTCTAATATGGCTTAAGAAATCTTCCTATAATGATTGCCTGTCCATGGTGATTAATTTGGACATACTTTCCTAAGCACAAAGGGGCCTGCAGTGCCCACAGAGCCAGCACTTGAAAGACAGAGTCAGTCTAGAGAAGCAGTGCCCTGGTGATTGGAGAATCTGACTCTGTCCTGTAACTCTATCTGGCCACACTCTTTTGACAGTAGTGATTACATTTTCTTACTTTCTTTCATTGCCTTATTCTTTTTTTTTTGGTGGAAACAGGGATTGAACTCAGGCCCTTGTGCTTGCCAGGGAAGCACTTATTCTACTGAGCCATCTCCCCAGCCACTCATTGTCTTATTCTTAATGTAACTGATGCCCAATAACTATGTGGGCAGCAACATCATCATCATCATCATCATCATCATCATCATCATCATCATCATCATCATCATCATCATCATCATCATCATCATCAACATTCTTTGCTCATTTAAGAAAATCAAAGCATGAACTGTATAGCTTACCTGCTCATGCTTCTCAGCACAACTCTTCTGCACCTCATTAGGACCTGAGTCCATCCAGCTTTCTACTTCATATTACTCCTGTGCACACATCACACATCTAGCTATTGTGTGCATTGTTTGTAAATAGACTAACACCCCTTCCTTTCTTCTTACTATCCAGGAGATTCTACTGTAGCACAGACTAGCAACCTACTGTTTGTATGTCTATAGCCAAGCCCCACTGGCAGAAGAAAAAATACAAATAAAAGGAGGGGACTGCAAAAAGGAAGTAAGAAGGGAAGAGAAATAGTATCACCATGTGATCAAATGTCTGTTTCTCTTATAAATAGACCTTTACCACCAGCAATCAGGCTTTTAACATTGCTCGGTGATTCCCCATATAGAACGTTATATAGAGAACCATAAGCATGCTCTTCCAGACTCTACAAGGCTCAAGGCAACCTTTATTTTATCATCCCTGTCTCCCACCTAAGGGAGTTACAAGAATTAGTACATAGACCAATGCTTTTGCCCTAACTTAAACATAATTCCATTTATCTTGGCTTAATCTATATATTCAAGTTATTCAAAGTGCAAAAAGATCTGAAGATACACACTCTAGTCTTGTTCTTCATACTTCTAATTATCCTTCCAGTGAGCCTCTAGTGTCCTCAATGTGCATACCTCCAGAGACAATTCATGTGCATAAAAATAATTACGTGTGTAGATTATTTATCATTTTCCTCCTTTCTCTTACCATAGATACTTTACATCCATGGTAGCATTTTGTTTTTGGATATATATATATATATATACATATATATATATATATATATAGAGAGAGAGAGAGAGAGAGAGAGAGAGACAGAGAGAGAGACCATCCCCTTTCTTTTAAAAGGTACATTAGTTTATTCAACCAGTTCTATTAACAATGATTATTTCCTCTGTAATTTTGCATATGTTGGTATATTTGTAAGATAATGTTCCAGACATGTTAGAGATATGTCAAGTAATACATCATGTGCAGCATCACAGCTGCTGTTGTGCTCCTCTCCACAGCGTGCACCCTTCTCTCCTCCCTCCATGGCATGCAGGAATGTTTACATGGTCAGGCCTGCTCCCTCAGCATGCTGCTGACCCGCTTCATCTCTGCATGTCGGAGAGCTGGATTATAGCTTCTCATTGCAGTTGTAGTTTGCATTTCCAGACACAGTCAAAGCCAGAGAAGAGGACTTTTCTTGTTTTATCTCCATCATTCCCATTCTCGCTCCTCCTGGTTCCCACTGTACCTCTGTCTTGGCCTCAGTCCTCTTTTTACCTCCACCAGTGACCATTATTAACCATCCGTCTACACTGCTGCAGCTCCAGTGTTTTCCCTTCTTCTGGATTCTTCCCATTGACTTGTGGGCAAGCACCAATAGCCCTCACCCTAAAATACTTATTTTCCCTTAACCCCACAGCTTCCCTCTAGTCCCTGTCCTGACTCTGCTGCACAGCTGAGCCAGACTGTAGGTTTGTGCAACTGTTTTCTTTTCACTTCTTCACCCCACAGCCATTCCTCAACATATGATCTTGTGTCTTCTCTACCAGTCCTGGCTGCTCTCATAAAAGTCACCAGCGACCCGTGTGCTACTTCTTCTAATGTGGGCTGTTCAGCTGTCAATTTATTTGATTTTCTCTTAGCAACATTTGTCAAAGCTGACTTACACTGTGCTGTGTCTCTTGTACTCTGCTGTTCATTCCTCCAGCCCCATTTGTCTGTGCCTCTTTCCCTATTTGGTCCTAGCTGTTATTTCCCCTAAGACCCACATACACATTTCTGTCTTATATTCTGTCCTAAAGATAATCTATTTTAGTTCCGGGGACTTAAACACCAATTGTAAAAAATAGTTCCCAAATATTTATCTGTAGTTTCCATTTCTCTTCTGAGTTCTGGGCCTGAATGTCCAACTGTCGACTGTCTGTATCTTCTGTTGGATCTCTCACTTGCATTTTAAATTTAAGATGTCTAGGACTAAAATCTCTCTTTCCTCCACACCCACATCTTCCGTTTCTCTAGTATTTCCCCTTTCAGTAAGCGGCACCTCCTGCCATATGGATGTAACTTAGGCATTATCCTTGAAAGTTCTCACAGCTCCATCCCCATAGCAAATATATAAACATTTCCATTATTTCTATCTCAACACATATCTAACTTTCACCACGTTTTCTCATTTTTATTGGCCCTACTTCCATCAAACCCAAGGCATGTCTTCCCTGGACCACTGCAGTAGTCTTGAACGTAGGCCCTACTGCCACTCAGACCTGCTCTCTGCTCTATTTTCACAAAGCAGCCAAAGTTTCTCAACATACTAACTATTATTTCACTTCTTTAAACCTTTCATACTCTGTCTATCATTCTTACCACGAAATATAAACTCCATCCTCACCTGGAAGCCTCCTTGTGGCCTCCTGGCATCCATCTTCCCTTACTCCTAAGTAACAGGATGTGCCCCGTTGCCTAATTAGATTTGCATTTCCCTGTCTCCTTTGTAAAAAGGTGTGGCTCTGTAACAGATCTCTTCAAATATCTGTAAGTGGTAATGTTCTCTAGGAGTTCTTTCAAGGATCTTTTAAGAAATCTGACTTAGAGAAACCCTTGATTGGTTGAAATAAAAGAGCTGAATCTCTTCTGCTCTTCTTCCATGGTCACAGGAACTGTCAGCATGCTGTTTGGCAGTGCAGACAGGTGGAAGAAATCTTAGTCCTGAAGAAATGAAGCTGTAATTCTAGTCTGGAGATTCTTACCTCTGGATATATTTGTACATGTGATATAGATATGCTTTTTTATCCTTTCGCACTGTTATTTTACATTTCAGTCATGTGTGGCTGGACGTAGTGCTAACTGATACATAGGCTGAGAAGGCCTGTGCGATGATCTGGTCCTTGTTCTTTTCTTTGACCTCAGCTTGTGTGGCTGTCCCAGTGGGTCACCCTCCACTCACTGGGCTGGTCTTCTGTCAGCGCTGAGTGCTCTTTGCCACCTCAGGACCTTCTTTCCCATGTTCCTCTGACTAGGGTGCTCTGTTGCCCTGTCTTTGCCTGGCTGACTCCTGTCATCTCTCAGGTCTGAGTTTAAATGTCAGTTACTTGGAGAGACTGTTTATGATTCTCTAATCTGTGTTATGTTTCTTGTTTCTCACACAAAATGATCTGCTTTTATCCTTCACAATGCTGATTGCAACTGCAAATGACATATTCATTGGTGAAATATTTAATATTACAGCTATCACAAAAAAAACCATGTGTGTCTGCCTAGTGCCTCATCCTGCCAACCACTCACTTAAATAATCAGAGTAGGAGGTCATAGTGGACAGAATAATACAGACCATAGTTCTTGGAGTCTGGATTTGTATCTCAAACCTTACCAGTAACGTGATTTAGACAGAGTTACTCTCTTAGCCTCATTTTACTGATCTTTAAATGAGGTTAATAGTAGAACATTCCTGAGGGGATTGTGGTGTAGATTAAATGGCCAAATAAAATGAAAGAATTCAACATAGTGACCTTCACAAAGGAAATGCTCTGTACACTTTAGCTATTATTAATGAGCAGATGAAGAAATCAATGAAAAATCCAAGGTCACTTTTGGCAGTCTGTTATCTGACCCAGGAAAGAGACCTATACTTCAATAGTGGTCCTCTTTTGCTGAGGTCACAGTGCCTTCAGCCAGAACATCACAGGAGTAGCCTTCTTCACTGTATTTATTTATTTATTTATTTATTTATTTATTTATTTATTTATTTATATTTTTGATGGTGGTAAGGATAGAACCCAGGGCCTTCCCATAGAACTGTATCTCTAGGCCTATTTTTTGTCTTTCTTTTGAAACAGAATTTTGCTGAGTTTTCCAGGCTGGGAATTGAATTGGTGGCTCCCCTGCTCTAGCTCTGCACAGTGCTGCGGTTGCAGGAGTGCACTACTAGACCCCCTGCACCTTGGGTATTTTTATTGTGCATATTCGTGTTTTTGTAAGAGCAGCCCCAACACATCGCTTAGACATGGCCTTCCTGTGGCCTGGGAGACGTGCTCCTCTAGTTTCAGTGGCCCTTTGGCTCCCTCTCATGAGTTTACTGTGGGTGCCAGCACTGCTGCTCTCTGAGTGCAGCTCCTCTTGTCCCTGCACTGCCAGTCTGTTCTCTGCTGGGCTATGTCACCCTCCTTAACTAATGGTCAACATTCTCTGTGTGAGAGTTTAGTCTTTCTTATCAAATAAGAGGAGACCTAGAACACCTTCAAGTGAAGAATGTGGAAAAGGAGGGCTTAGTAGGCATCTATGTACAAAGTATTCCTTATCCTGTTCTTTCAAACTTTTGCAAGACTTAGAGAAGCCACTTAGGAGATTGTTTTGGCTCTGTTAGGGGAGGCTCCAAAGCCTCAGCTTTGGAAAATCTTCAAAAATTTCCTAGATGAGCCTTCTTGCTATTTATAAGACATTGCAGAGTCCTGTATTTATTAAGAATGGAACAGTACACACACACACACACACACACACACACACACACACATGCATACACACACACAGAGGATTTGTTGTAATCCTGGCTTCAACATTCAAGTGAATACTTGAATAATACTTACCTACCTCACTGGGGTGTTGTTAACGATTAATTAGTTAATGTTTGTAAAGCACTTTGCAGATGTAAAGTGCTTGTTTTAGTGCTAAGTATTATTATTATTAAGCTGAAGTTCTACAGTCTGGCTGAAAATTATTTTTCTTTTGCAATCACACATTTAACTGTAAATAAATCAAGTTTATTTACAAGAGTATTTTCTTTTCAGGGTCACCTCCTGCTTATTATCGCTTAGCTAATTTCTTTTATTCTCATTTGGGTTACAAATAGAGCTGCTTCTTCCTGAAAACTTTTATCTTTGAGATAATTTTGAGACTATTCTGGAAAAAAAATTTTCCACAGAGATTGCCTATTTGTTCAGCAAGAAGGCAAGATATGTCTTTCTATAGCAAGAGTTCCAGGCTTCACTCAGCAGCCTGAACTTCCTCTTAAGGAGCTCCCATTTAATTTGGGTTTGTATTAGTTAGTGTTCTCTCGTTGCTGGCACAAATGAGGGAAGGAAAGGTTTATTTAGCTCAGTTACTGGAGGTTTCAAGACTCTGCCCCCAGTGTCCAGGGTCTGGAGGAGAGGCGGGGGCGCTGCCACGTCCAGGACAATCCACTCCACAATCTCTGAGAAAGCACAGGCTAATCAGTTTAATGGTTCACGCCTCTCTGGCCCCACCCCTTCAGCCCCACCCCAGTCCTCTGGCCATGCCTCTCGAGCCTTGTGCTCACCCTCAAGTGGTGACTGGCCCATGATTTACATGAGGGGGGACAACTAGATACAAACCATAACAAGGTCCAAATGGAAAAGAAAGAAAATAGAATACTGTCCTTCAAATAGATAGGTGGAATAGACGTGCTAGACTTGATGGCAGCTGTAATAGTAACAATGGTAGGGATTGTAAGTATTTTGGTATACCAAAACATTATGAAAACAGTTTGCAATGTATTAATTCATCGAATCTGTATGGTTAAGATGTCTTGAAGCTGTCTGATTGACATTTGTATTTTAATAAAATAAAAATAAATGAAACAGCAACAAAAAAAAGTAAGTATTTTGGGTTTATTCTCTCTGTGTTTACTCTGTCTTTGTTCTTCAAATGAGTGTGAGGAAAGGGGAATAGCGGGATAGCGGCTGGAGATGCCAGTTGTTTCATAATATGCATGCTGCCCAGTGGAAAAGCAGCCTTAATGAAACAGTAAACTGTGGACGTCCATAGCAACCTGCAAAGCGAAGTTCTTTTTCCTAGTGCCTTAGGCAATTCATGGGAGTCATGCCGGATCTTTAATGAACTTAGCAAACTATAAATCAACCAGGGATATGATACTGGGATAAAGGATGAAAACAGAAGAAAATCAGACAATAAGAACTGCTGCTGGTCCCTTACTAAAAAGGCACACTGAGTTTCTGATGAACTGTGTTCTTCGGCACATTTTTGTGTTGTTTTCTTCTCAGGGATGGCTGGGCAGTGCCTTTTTCTAGCAGGGCTTCAATTGTCCTGATACTGGATCAGGACCATGCAAGGGTTGAATCTTTAACGAGTGAAGGTGGGAACAATCAAGCTGAATTAGTGACATTGTAAGGAAATGAAAAGTCAAACTGCTGACCATGTGTGTTTTATATTATTTAATTAAAAGTAGATAACAGTGCATGAATGAATCACAAATCAGATAAAAATGACAGCATTTTTCATATTTAACACATATTTGACTTGTGGTTGTGTGACAATTTGCCAGAACAGGTCTGTGATGTCTCCAAATAGAAAATCAGGAGTATAATTAAAAATTATGGAAGAAGAAATATTAATTCCAACCCTGAGCAGGGCTAATCACAGTCCCCAACCCTGTTATTCCTGTTTAATGGGAGTTTCCTTTATTTCATTCTTTACCTTAAAGTGGGGAAATTTATCAGAATTTTGCTAACTTGAAATTTTTATGTAAAATATACAATGTGCCTTTTATATACATAAAAAAGAGGGATGATTAACAATTCTAGGGCTCAAGATTCTCCATTTATTTATTCATCTTAATGGTGTCTCATTAAATAATGAATAGTCATTCAAAGTGGTCCCTCAGTACAGAACAGAAAGTTCACTGGCCTATCTTCGAACCTTTCTGTAGTTCTGGGGAGTTGTTATGGTTTGTCTCCAGGTGTCCCCTGCCAAAGCCTCATGCAGTCGTGGAGCAGGGACTTCTAGACTTTGAGATAAACTCATGATCAAGGCTGGGCTTATGAGTCTTAGTACTGCTGGTATTACAGGTGTGAGTGGTGCGCCTGCCCTGGGCAGATGGCTGGGATGCAATTTAAGGAAGACAGAATTCCTCTCTGTGGCCATAGTTGCTGTTGCTCCTCCTTTTTGCTCTTGTTCTTTGCTGCTGGCATGAACTCCTGCTCTCTGCCATGAGCCAGTCTGCCTTGGGGCCAGCTGAGTATGGACTGATACCTCTTGTAACTGTGAGCTAAATAAACCTTTCCTTCCTTCATTTTGTGTGTTGGGTATTTGTTCCAGCAATGAGAGAAACGTAACTGAGACAGAATTTGATACTAGAGAAGTGGGGTCATTGTTGTGCCTAAACCTCACTAAGTAGATTACAAGCTTTTGGGAGTGGCTTATGGGAAGAGATAGGAAGGGGTCAGAGATGTTACCTACTTGCAAAGAGCTGGAACAGCTTTGGCTGTTCTGTTTGGGAGATTTTGGTCAGAGAGTAGAAGAACAGAAAGCTTTTGGAAATCCTGCCTATCAAGATCAGGCTGGGGAGGTTTCTGCTGGGAAGAGAGACTATATTGCTTGTTAGACTCTGAATCATATATGTTTTGGCTTGGCAGAAACTTTGTCTACATTTTGCTCATGTCCAGAGACTTTGCCTGTGACCAAGATTACACATGGTAGACTGATTCATCTTTCAAAAGATATTTCGAAGCAACCAAATATTGGGGCAGTGGCATGGTTGTGATTGGCAGCTTTTAGCCTGATTTATGTTGAGAATCAAGAGAAAAGAGGTCAGCCAGGTGATTTAAAATGTTGTGAGTTTGGCCAGTAGGAAGCTCCAATAAAGCTGTGCAATGTAAAGATGGAACTGAGAGGACTTCCATTGCCAAGAAGGAACAGGAGAATGAAAAGGATGGCCTGAGCGCATCACAGGAAGCAGCAGGTCTACATACTTTACAGCCTCAGAATTTCAATACAGAGGGACTTTGCCTTGGGGGGCAAGCCACAGAGACCCATGCTCCAGAATGGAGCACTGGCATGGAGAACTTATTCCTCGGAATCAGGGTCAGAGGGCTCAGCAATCCAGGCACTTGACCCCTACAACCAAGTGAGAAGAAAGCCTGGCTGATCCTCCAGCTGGCAGCAGACTTTGGCATTGTCCACGTGGTGTTAGTTTTAGGTGCTTGCAGAACACAGGAGTTCTGAGGTTAAGAAGGCTTCCAGCTAGATTTCAGAAGGCCTGAGGGTCCAGGTAGTGTGCCTCTGGGAGTGTAATGTGTAAAATTGTGAGTGAGAAACCTATTTAGTGAAAACCCCAGAAGTTTGGAAAAGCCAAGAATGTGGACCATCTAAGGGAACTGCAAGGAGGGAGCAAAGCTGGCCTAAGAGAGAAGCCATGGGAGCTTCCACCATGAGTGCCATAGGGGCGGCACCAAACGGAGATCACAATTTGCCACAGGTTGCTTCAGATATTCTACTTGGAACTATAGAATTTAATGTTTGCCCTGATGGATTTTGGACGTGTGTTGGTTACATTGCTTTGCATTCTCCTGTTGTTTGCAATTTTTGGAATGGTAATGTTTATCTTGTGCCTTTGAATAACAAAAATGTTTAACTTTTATACAGGGGGTCACAGCAAAGAGTTTTCTTTTGTTTTGGTGGAGAATTGGGACTTGAACTTTTCATCAATGCTGAAACTGTCGGGACTTTGGCAACTCTTGAGATGGACTAAAATGTCTTTTGCAAGTCCTTGGGGATCCAGGAGTAGAATGTTATGGTTTGTCTGTAAGTGTTCCCCCAAAGACTTTTAGAATTTGAGATTAACTCATGAGCAAAGATGAAATTCCGTGTTTTAGTACTGTTAAGATTATGGATGTGAGTGCTACACTTGCCTTGGAACAAATAGCCTGGATGCAACTTAAGTGAGACCGACTTCCTCTCTTGCAATTATTTTGCTCCTACTCCATTTTTCCCTTGCTCTTTATTGCCACTATGAACAGCTGCCCATGTGCCCCTCTACCTTGGAGCCCGCTGAGTATGAACTGAAACCTCCAGTAACTGTGAGCTAAATAAACCTTTCCTTCCTTCATTTTGACTGTTGGGTATCTGTCCCAGCAGGGAGAGAAGAGAGAAGAGTAACTGAGACAGGAGTGTACCTCTCTTCAGTATTACAGGAATGACTATGGCTAAATTATGGAGAAAATATGCTTAGTGAATCCAGTCTCTCCTGTGCCCATTCACACACACTTCGTATAAAGACAGTAGAATGTCCTCAGAGCTGGCTGAGGAACACTGACACAGACAAGGTGTCCAAGTTGGTGACTCTTGCTGCCAGAGTGTACTTCACTTTCAAGCTGAGTGGGGAATATTTTGTTACATTTTTTGCTTTCTAGTCTTCTGTTGTTTTTGATTCACCTACCTCTATTTAGAAATGTTCACAAAAATTCCTCTATATGTTGACTGTTTTGTTAAGAGTGAGTATTTAAATATATTCAGTGACAAGTGCTGGTTCACAGGTCCCTTTGTTCTGACACTGTCCCTCATTCTTTCTCTTTTGACTACACTATCTGCTTTTTAGGTACAAGTAGGGCTATAAAAGTTCACCTTAAACAGAAGCCGCTGATGGAGACTGTCCTTGCCCACGTAACAAATAGCCAGCTTTTGTTCACATTCTATTACATCATCCTATTTTGTTCTCACTGCAAGAGCTTCTACTGTTTTGTAGTATTGCTCTCTGATGGTCATTCATTGATTAACTTTGCTGCTGGCCCCTGTTCACTGTTAGGGTATAAACTGAGTGAGCGGAGAGGGTTTGCCTACTCATAGGTTCTCAGAATGGTGCCTGACACAGCACTGACTCTAATAAGTGGGTGGAATGTCCAGCCTTGGGAAGGGCTGCACTCTTCCCTGGAGAGCTGGGGCTCCCTAGAGGAAGTAATGAATGTTATATCCAGCTAATGTGTCTTAGGTTGTTTGATGGCTTCATCTACTTTTCCATATATCTTTTTAATGAAATAAAAATCTTAAACAAGGAAGTGATTCTTGATCTTTAAGACAACAATTGGTAAAACATAGCTTCAGTTTTTCTAGAAACTTAAAGTAAGGCCTTCCCATTCCCCTGCCTGGAATTATGCATGCAGATCCAACTTTAAGTCAACTGGCAGCTATTATTTAACCTAAAATTAAAAAGCATGAAAACAACCTCTCTTCTAGCAAAGAAACATTCATAAAAAGTTTAGTTCTGTTATGTTGACTCTGTAACTCATTTATATGGTTACAAAATAATCTCTTACACATTTAAAATACTTATCATTAATACTGTACCAGTACCCTTAATTACCAAGGTTATCACTTAAACAGTTTTAAATGATCTTGAAATACTACCAAAAGAAACTAATCCACCTCCATATACAAAGATCTCTCAAAATAGATCATGTATTGCCTAGAAATGTACTTCAGACCAGGAGAAAATGGATATGAGCTATGAAACTAACATTTAGCTTAACTTACACTAATCTTTTGAATGAGCATGATTCTCAGAGTAGAAGTTAGCCTTTAAATTTCAGTATATTTAGATCTACTCTGACTGTGCCCTCATTTAAAGTTAAAAGCAAAGTAACAAAACATGCCAATATTCTGAGAGCGTGTGGTGCAACATCATCCAGGAATTGTTAAGAAATATCTGTAGTCAAATTTCAAAACAATTGGCAAGGAAACGATGTATGAGGAGACTAACCCCTACCTGGTCGTCTCTGGGTAATCTTGATGCTGGCAGGGGTCTTTGTCATGCTGAGCAAGAATGTGATAGGTGTGTTCTATTTTCCTTCTCCTGAGCCATTCAACATGGATTACCTGGTATTGAGCAATGTCAGTATCACCCCCATCATGAGGGTGATGACTTTGGATGAGATTTTCTACTCCATAAGGATAAATAGCAAGGCTTTTCATTCTTCTTCCTAAACCTTGTGTCCTTTCTGTCGCTGTTTGGGTGAACTTATCTACACTGTGATGATCCGAGAATTCAGTGAGCCATGTATTGTTGTCTGGCAGGTGCTGGGCTAGGCTGCGGTGGAGCCATTGGGGAGACCTTGATCTTTGCTTTCAAAAATCTCAGGCCTATCTCTGACTTTCCTAACATTATTGGGGCAGTGTGAATGACACTGGGGCATCTGCATCATAGGTAGTAAAGCAGTCATCAGAAAACATCTGGAATTTTTTCTTATTTGTAGACTACTAACATGTGAGGCAAGGACTCAATTACTCAGGGATTGACAGAAAGTCACCTTTTGATCTAATTGTTTTCATCTTGAATAGACATGACCAGTGGTGTTGGCTTATTCCATGGATAATTTCCCTACAAGATAGTGTCATTGTCTCCATTTTACCTATGAGGAACCTGAGGTTCAGAGAAGTTGGGTTTGATTTCTGTGGCTGCTGTGACAAAGTATCACAAACTAAGTGTCTTAAAGGAACTGAAAAATATTCTCTCACACAGTTCTAAAGGCTACAAATCTAAAACCAAGGTATAGTTCTTCTTGTGAGTGGCCTGGGGTGACCTGTGAAAATGATTCTCTACTCTCTGAACCCAGAAAACCCCACAAAATTATACAAATCTTTGCATTCATTTTAAGAATACATGTGAAACTGCCCAGGCCATCAAGGGTTTAGATGTAGATTCTCTGGTTATTGAACATATCCAGGTGAACAAAGCACCCAAGATGTGCTGCCAGGGAAGTGCTTATTCCACTGAGCCATCTCCCTGGCCCCTCCCCCTGCCATGTTGAGATGATCCTTACTGAAAGGGCTTGTTTACTTAACAAATTGTTCCTAAAGCAGAGGAGGAAGTTCCACAGAAGAAAAAGATATCCTGGAAGAAACTGAAGAAATGAAAACTTATGGCACAGGAATAAATTAAGTGTAAAATAAATGCAAATAAAAACAAAATAAAACCAGGGTATAGGCAGGGCTGTGCTCCTTCTAAAAACTCTAGGACCAAGAGTATTATTTTCCACTTTTACCTTACAGTTTCTTCTGTGGCTCCTTGTCTTGTGGCTATATAACTCCTGTCTGTACCTCCTTTCCTTTTACCTTTGTGTTGTCTCTCTTAGGTGTGCACCTTACCAGGTTACTGAGGACTGCACTTAAGAATCACTGGATAACCCAGCACTTTTTCCTCATGTCAAGTTGCTCATTGTTATCACATTTACAATGGTCCTCTTGAAAATAAGTTAACATCATAAGTTGCAGACATTTAACAAGGATATTCTTTGACGACCCATTTTTGCATCCAGCATAAGGGTAAGGGAACCTTCTTGTTAGACTGTGCAGTTGGAAAAGTATGGTCTAAGCATTGCCAGATTCAACCTGAACATCTGTTCCTTTAAAAATGAAGTTGATGCTGGCATATGCAGGAGGATGATTTTTTAAATAAAATTATACAGGTAGTTTCAGTCTAGAAATGTGGTGTGAAGATCTAGCATATGGGTTGTATTGATAAAGCTAGTTCAGTTTTCTTCTGATACCATTCAACCTGGATCTCCTTGTATTTACTGGGTTTGTTGTAGAGATTCTATATTGAGCAAAAACAACTGCCATCTTTATTCTTCCAAGTTCATTGTCTGGTGGTGGCGAGTAAATAAACACTAAATAACATATGAATTAACATGTAATCCCAAATGGAGAAGGATAGAGAAGACAATGAATAAGTAAAGCTCGCACAGTGGGGAGGTGGAGAGGTCTCCTAGGGAAGATATAGCAGGTTAAGTATGAAGGCAGTAAAGAGTTAAGGTGAAAGAAGAAGATTAAAAGTAAGAATCTTTCAGGAAGAGGAATGGCATATGCAAAGGTTGTGTGGCAGAAGGGATTATCAGTGTTTTAGAAATTAAAGGTAAGACACACAATGGGCAGCTTTGCCCAAGTGAATATTGCTTTTTAGGTTGTAATTTCTCAGCAATGAAGAAGACTCAATGAATTCTCTCAGATGTTAGGTTCTTGGCAATAAGTAAGACTCAAAGAATTCTCTAGAATGTCAAGATCTTGGGCCAAAGAATGTAGTGTCCATCTCTGGGTTCAGCATGTTTTTGGTGCAGAGGATGCACTTGGGTTTGACTAGTTGGTTGACATTTAATGAACAAAGAAGTGAATACATGAATTAATCTTGGCTTTACCTGTCCATTGTTCTGCATGCTACTAGGTGTTCCTCTTTTGATTCAAGCAACATAGCTTGGCCATGCATTTTTTTTGGACACTTGTTAGAGTTACATGGTGATGCCATATGTGCAGGGGTGGGGGGGTCAACACCTTTTCACAAACAGTTATGAAAAATCTGGAAGGCTGTTGGCCAAGGAGCAAAAGCATTGAATGCAAAACTTAGAACAACTTTCTTACCTCTCTATACAGATTTTCTCCTGACAAAAATGTTGCCAATTGTGTTTTGAAGCCAAAGCAGCAGTACTCTACTGATTCCTATGCTTCCATTGAGCAGGGCTTTTTAAAGGCAAGCATTTGTCTGATGTTTTATTTCTAGGGCACAACATCATAAAAAAGCTAGCTTTGGGCCTAATGAAGAAGGAACAGGCTGTAAATATTTCCTTCTACTCTGTGAGTTTAACCTCCTTTGTGGGTTGGGTTGTCTCCTGTTAAAAGAGAGGTCTGCACAATATGCAATTAAAAAAAAAACATATTTGTCTTCTCTTTCTGAGGGGCTAGAAAGGACACATTTTATTTCCATACAAACCCAGTTCAGAGGACAAGGTTTCAGAACTCATGACTAAGAGCTGTCCCAGGATGAAGACTGGTTGGTTGTCTTGGCTGTGCTAAGGAGGGCTTGGACACATGAGTGCATACTCAGCAAGAGGTCAGCCACAGGCCCTCTCTCAGAGGCCTGGGTCCATGACAGCTCCAACTCCAGCAGAGCTCTCAGGGCTTTCAAAACGCACCTGCCAAGTACTTGTGCTGTCAACCCAGACCTTGGCACTGTGTTCATTTTGCCCCAACAGTAGAAATTCTGGATGGACCAGACAGACCTCTAAGACACTCTCTCTTTTCCTTTTTGGTTTCTACTCTTGAGGTGGTATCAAGTGCTTAAAATGGATGGTGGATGAGGACAGCTCTAGATTAGGCACCAAAACTGAGTGGCTGTGTAGCCTGGCCCACACCACAGAACCTCTTTGAGACTCAGTTTTCTTACCTATAAAACGGGGAAAAGGACTCCTTGAGCACTCTGTAAAGCTCCCACTGTGATATTCAGATCTTTCTTGTACCCCCTTCCCCAATATCCCATCTTTATCTCTTCTGCCCTACATGCCTTAATCTGCTCTACTTGTATTCTGTTCTTTCCTTGCTGTTGTTCTCATAGAAGAAGTGAAGGAGCAGAAGTTGGATCTAATGTCTCTCTTCTTCAGAGAATAGTGGAAAGAGTTCTGAAGCCTGGAGTGGTGAGATACCAGCCATGGCTGCATGAGCAGAGGCTTGTCCTGTGTTTCTCAGGACATATAGCACCTGTGTACTCCAGGTTGGAAAGAAACCATCATGTGACCACTCACGTGCTGAGAGAGAGTTCTGCAGAGGGTAGATTGAATGTCTCCTTTTTCACATTTCATATCTGTGTCCTTGTTCACTTAACTTACATCATATGTGTTGTCCTATGTCAAGGACCTGTTTCCCACCATCATTTCTGAGAAAAAGCCCAAGATGGTCCTATGTGTTCCTCTCCATACGACCCCAGCTTCCTGTTCTTCATCACAGTGAATGATGCTGGGTAAGCTCCCTGGGCGGTGCTCTTTTTTCTTTCATCTTCTCTCACAGATTATGCTTTGTTTCTATTTTGTTTTTCAAAGACAAGACCACCTTAGAATATGGCTTCTTCCAAAAGAGCTCTTGGCAGCTTTCTCCTAAGCCTGAGGGAAGGTTGCGAAGTGGTTTCTTCTTTTCCTAATACAGGTATTAGGCTGACTTAATATTCACTCACTCTGGAAAATCCCACTTCACAGAAACACTTTTTCCATGAGCCAAAGCATTTCTCCCTAATTCAGCACAATTGCGCCTGGTTTATATCCATTGATGTTAAATGATTTCCCGTTTAATATCAATTGGAAATGGCTGATTTCCTACCCCAAACAGTACTTAATGTCAATTATGGCAGGCAGGGCAGAGCTGTTTTTCAATTAACTACAGCACTCCATTTTGTCTGCTGGTGAGTGGTGCAAGACACGAGCAAACACATTTGCCTCAGCTCTTTAGTCTGCTGAGCTATCTGGCTGGCCCCTCATTGACTGGTTTTGTGATTCCTTCTTACCTCATTCTTTATTATTCAACAAAGATTTATTAGATGCCTACGATGTGTCAAACACTGTGCTGGGAGCGATTGATTCCAAGGAGCTTATAGACTAATACAGGGAGCAGACACCGAAGGAAGAGTTTCCATGGAGTGCTAGAGATATGATGTTATTATACAAGACATATCGATTAAAATGAATGGGGGTTAGGTAGAGGCATCAGAGAAGTTTCTGTAGAATGGGCATCTAAATTAAGTTTTGAGGAGATGGCTAACTGTAGGTAGGAGCCAGAGAGTGATCGGAACTGAACTAGTGCAGGTAAAAGCAAAGGCATGGGCATAGATGATGCTGGGTGTGGCAGGTTATTGAAATTTTTAGTTTCGTTCCTTCCTCTAACACCTTCATTGTAGGAGAGATATAAAATAGACAATAGCCTGTATTTACTAAGTGATCACTCTTATTCTCAGACAGACATTGTTATAAGCTCCTTACTTGTATTAACTTGTTGAAATCTGTCTTGGGTAGCCATTCTTATTGGGCTCACCTTATTGATGAGGAAACTGAGTCACAAAGAGTTCATCTTATTTTGCATAACCAAGCTGGCACGCTGTGAAGCTGGAATTCATACCTGCTCATGCAGCTATTCAGGATAACCTCTTAGCAGGTACCCTACGGTGGTTCTTGAGTGAGTGGATGTGCACAGATTACATAGTGCAGGGCCTGTGTGAATAACCACACCACTGACAGTTCTGGCCTTGATTTATTTATGTGAGGGTGTATTTGAAAAACCTTCATTCTGGGAAGATACGTTTCTCTCTTCAGCAATCACACACTTTAGTAAAGGACTGTGCTTGCAGTCCCTGTTCTCCTTAGCAATGTATATTTTGGGACCAGTGTCAGTGCTTTGCCTGTAGAGATTACATGAAACAAAACAAAACCAAAGAAAGAGATAGAACAAAACTAATACTGATTTGAATGCTTAGTCAGAGGAAGGCTGCTAGTGGATTAGGAAAATAGTAAAGCTCCAAATTATTAAGAGCAGACATCAGGATGCCTACAAAGGTGGAGACTTTACTTAGCTACTCCTTCTAAGAGAGTTTGGGAATGAGATGTCCAGAAATTTCTCTTGAACATCCAGATTCCAGAGTAACACAGGATATCTAAGGTGGTTTTAGTGTCATGTTTGCTAATATGAGTGAAGCTTTCCTTCTTGACCAATTTATTTGGAGAAAATATTAGACATCACTGTGTGGGATAAACTGACTGACAAAAAACCTGGTAGATTATCTGAGGGTTTCACTGACCAGCACTTGAAGATACACATTTTTACTTTTGCTCTTCCCACATCTTTTATTGACCTACATGGGCAACCTACGTGCTGCGTACATGCCTGAGATGTTTAGGTATGTATATGCCTCTACTTAGTATACCCATTGATGGGAATTCAAAGTTTCTTAGAAATTCTTGTGAGTACTTATTCTCTAGGACAACTAATGTCATTCATAAAGAATGTAGTTTTTACTTTGCTGCATGGTTTTGGGTTCAAAATCAAGTTTAAGCATGAAAAGGGAAAAGAAGGAAAGGGGCTATATCCATTGGGAGCAAGTGGGCTCAAGGGGCCCATTATGTTTGTTTGTTTATTTATTTATTTTTATATTTTAGGAAAGGGTCTACAGAATGCTTAGAGTTTCACTACTAGATTGGACTCAGAGTGATCTGCCTGCTTACAGCCTCCCAAGAGCTGGGATTACAGGCGTGTGCCAGCACACCCAGTCCAAATTGCCTTCTCAGTGTACCCTGGGGGCTGGGCCAGCATGGCAGGCCTGAGGATTGAAGCCCTGGCCCCTGTGACTGCTTGCAGGTGTTTTAATCCCCTGAGCTATTTGACCAGCCCTTGGTTTTTCTTTATCTTCTTCTTTTTTAAGTGTATTTGGTACAGGGTCTCACTATGTAGCTTGGACTCACAGTGATCCTCCTGTTTTCAGCCTCCTTAGTGCTGGGATTACAGGTGTGAACCACCGTGCTTGGACTCAGTAGCTGGCGCAGCATGCCCAGGGGTGGGGCTGGCATGGTGTGGGAGACCAGGGCTAGCACTCTGGTTCCTGCACTTGCCAAAGCAAGTGCTTAGTCTGCTAAGCTATTTCACCAGCCCTGCTCTATTACATCTTACTGAGGCTGAACACTGCTGTTTACAAAACTGGTACCAATGAGAAAACTTATGCTGTACTCCACGCCCTAGACAAAGAGGGGTTTGCAACTTGACTTTACACAGCACTTGTGCTCATGATTCCATTCACTCTTGTGTTACCAGAGCACACCTTGGAGGTAAATGTTCTCTTCATTGTGGACTTGCTTGAAGTCAAGGCATGAAAACCAGAACTTTGGTCTCCCTTTACCACTCTGAGAACTCTCTTGTGCCTCTCTTGCAAGCATTCTCATCCAAGGTAAAGCCTTTAGAATTGTGAAGACTGGGTACTGAGGTTTATGAAGAAATGAGAAAATTTTAAAGAATGACTACTATGTGCCTGGCTAGTAGGTGGGTTTTACACACATTCTTAGTTCCTTGTGAGAGTGCTAGTTTTCTCCACCTGAGTTGTGTGCCCTTTTGACACAGTCCTTGCAATAATAAGTGGTAATACGGTTATTATACCAGTAAACCCCAGGCTTTGCCAAATAAAAACAGGCATCTGGCATGAATTGGAGTCCACATTACTGTATCTGTCTCACAGATACAGTGGAAAGATGGTTTCTAGGTCCCTGTGCAGAAATTCTTAACATTTGGTGCAGATCTCTCCTCAGTACCTTTAATCCCTCACTTCCAAGGGTATCCCATCCAGCTGCTAATTAAGGGAAAATAGAGGCAGTGGATGAAGAGGGTGACTTTTTTCTTCCTTTTGAAGCGATTTAAGCCTTTGGAAGGTACACAAATGTAGTCCTATTATTCAAGTTAATTTACAATCCCTCCCCCGTCTACCACAGGAATTTATGAACCTGGAGGAGCTGGAAGTCCCTTAGCAGAGTAAACAAACTGTAACTCAGGGCTGCACACTTCCAAGGAACCTCTATCAGCAGGGTTTATTTTCACACCAGAGGTGAAAAGATAATTTGGTGAGCAGTGCTTTGTCTCATTGAGAGCAGCCAGGAAACTGCGTGCATGACGTAGCTGGAGAGGGCTGACGGGGCGGCCATCTGCAGGTTAGCACACGGCATCTGTCCTTGTCTTGGTGATGACGATGATGACAATGAGAGCTGGCGTTTGCTGAGCTAATGCCACGTGTCAGGTCCTACCTTTTATACTTCAGCCTCACCACAACCCTTTGAAACAGAAATGAGCATCATCTCCATTTTACAGGTAAGGAAACTGAGGTTCTAGAGATTTAGGTATTTGCCCTTTAAAAAGGAAGTAGGAAAGTGAACTGGCACAGTGCATTGACAGAGGGCATCTTCTGAGTATGGAGAATGCGATCTTGGGGGAGTGACTTGTGTTTTCTTTTTAGAATAGAGGGCAGTTCCTGTCCTGCTGTTCTCCCTGCATTTTCCTGGCCTCCTTCAAATCACACAAGGAGCCCTGGATTGGGGGCTGGGACCCATGCTTCCATTATAGCTCTAGGAAGTATTGGCCACACAAACATTTTGTACAAATATTTGTCCCTCTTTTGTCATGGGTTTCCTTATTTGTAAAATGAGAAGGGGCAAGGTGGCTGATATCTGGACCTTTGGCTCTCGATTCAATTCAGTGGCTATGTGATTCTTCTAAGCAGGGCGGTCAGTCTTCCTTCCTCAAGCCTTCTTTCTCCCTTGTGTTGGGCACAGTGATGCTTCTCCTTAGGATGTGCTAGGCAAAGAAAAGAAGTGTTTTTTTTTTTTTAATTTTTTTTATGTGCTGTACAGCAGATGACCTTGATGTGATAGACTACAGGATCTGGTGACACTGCACACTCAGTACTATTCAACACTTTGCCTGAAATGGAAGAAGGAATGGATTTATTGACTTGCGACTTTGACTTGGGCCTGTGTATCAGGGTTGTTATTATGTGGAATGATTAGGCTGCAGTGGCAGGGACAAGTTAAACTAGAACAACAAAAGACCTCCTTAACCTTTACCTGGACACAAGGCCATTCATAATGACTTGCATGGTTTGGAAAACTCAGTCTTTCCTGCAGCACTCAATACTTTTGCAGCTCCAATAAATGAGCAAGGAAGGAGAAGACAGATGGGCGAAGGAGATGAAATGTAATCCAATTCTACATACTCCTGTTTAGAATTCTGAGTTCAGGTCTGTGTCAAAAAACAGCAGCGGCTGAGAGATCATCATCTTTTTCTTTGGCTTGAAAAAGGAATTTGAAACCAGATATAATAGTTGCTCGCTGAGAAAACTTCCAACTATTTGTTATCCACTAGAGCAAATTATGCTGTTTCTGAAAGATATTTTCCCTCTTGAAGGGACTGTGTGCCTTCTATTGATGTGAAGGGAACTGGATACATGGAGCTTTCAGACACACACACACACACACACACACACACACACACACACACACACAGAGTATCAAACACAAGGCTTTTTTGAAAACCTAAAATAACTACCATGATCTCACACTTCTCTCACTCTGGAGATACTTTCCCCTATTGCCCCACTCTCTGGCTCAGCCCGACATGTCATACCTTCGGCGAGATTGTTACATTGACCATTACAAAATACAGGCAGGATGAGATTTTTTTCAGTCATTTTTTCCTTAATAGACTATTTGAATGGAACTAGGTGTGACAGGAGAATACTCACTGAGAATTAGAGTTCGAGGAATCCATATTCATCACCTCACTCAGGGTTAGGCACACCTGTTCTTGGTGGGCCAGGACCTAAGTATCTTGGGCTTGGCAGGCTGGCCCGTCTCTGGAGCAATGGTGCACTATTCTGCGGCTATACAAATGAAAGTGGTAGTGCCCCAATAAAACTATATTTATAAAAACAAGTGGCAGCCCAGATTTGGCCCAGGGCTCGAGTCTGCCGACTGCTGATCTAACTTATTGATTGAGTGATTGAAATGGAAGTGCAGAGAGTAGACTAAGTTCATCCTGGGGCAACCCAGTCAGGGAAGTGGGACTGAAGAGACTGGAAGGACGCATCAGATCCTTGACCGTGGGAGTCTCAGCTGCAGACTTTAGTTTACCTGAATGCCTTTATCTTGAAAAGAATTTATTAGGAAAATGAATATATAAGGTAAGCGTAGAAACTGAATTTGGTAAGTGATGGCCATAGCTTGGGTAGAACTGGGCAGGAAGGCAGTGACACTAAATGCTCTCCTTACACTTTGATTGCACTTGCTGATGTACATGAGCCCTGGAGCCCCAGGAGAGGAGCTAAATCCTCCCCACCACTGGGGCTCAGGTGTAGGCAGATATGCCTGGGAGACTTGGTGAGGTTTTCTCTGACAGATGCCAGATTGCAGAGGACAGCAAGGCTTGATGAGAAGCACACACTCATTGTAGCCGTGCTCACCCACGTGTGCTCACACTTGCATGCACACGCTCAGACACAGACAGGGGAGACGTCCACCAAAAGCAGCCCAATTTAGCCCCAAGGAAATTAGGTGGTGAAAAGCAGTAGTTCAGGGATTATTAAGTCTTTTCTGGCACCCAGTTGCCCATATGAGCTGGAGACACCCACAAACTCTGGTCATTGTAAAGCTAAAAAGATAAAATTCCAAGAACCCAGAATCTCTGAGCTGTGGCCGGGCAGCACAGGAGAAACAGTAAGCATTTCCTCTGCTGGGCATTCAGAAGACCCAGATAGCAGCATCATAGCACCAGGTGAGGTCCATGGAAGAGGTGGGAGCTAAGAGATGACAGTGGTCATGAATTGTCTGGCAGTGCCACCAAAGTGTCCTGTAGTGGTCACCTGGCCTCGACATGGTCAAATGTAGAAGCATTAGTCACAGAAAACCCAGAGGCAGATTATTATAGCATAGAGCAAAGGGAACATAAGTAGAGAAATAGATGACATTAAGTGCTGGGGAGGGTCCATGGGCTGTTGGTGTTGTTATGTTAGGGGTTCACAGCACAGTGGGTCAGTGTGCTGGGCATGAGAGTGGGTGGCTTGGAAAGCAGAGCTCTGCTGGGGGCTGCTTAGGCTGATGCCTCGGTCACAGCAGCAGTGACCCGCTCAGTTTCTGCACATCATCGTCAGATGCTTTGCTACCTGCCACTGAGCATCTCAGCTAATCTGCACAACAGCCCTGTGAGGCAGGCACTGTTGTGATTTTCTGTGCTACGCAGCCATCACTTGCAAAACTAGCCCTTACCTCACTCTCCAGACATCAATGGCCTGCAGTGCCAAGTGTTTTCCTCATTCGTATTACCTGAGGGCAGAAGATTGGCTCAAGATGAAGTCCAGACTGAAGGTCACCTGAAGGTGAATTTGTGCATTTTCTCAGTCCAGGACTCTGCCTAAAAGAGCTTCCCCTATCTTGTGTTTGTTATATTTATGGTTGAACAATGTAAGAAAAATTCATAGACTGGCTAACCTTTGTAATTAGTATACTTTTAAAGCTTCTATTTGAATATTATGTGCAACAAATCCACACAGATGCCACTGGCCAGAGGAAAGCACATCTAGACCTGACAACAGAGCAGTGGAGAAGCATTCTCTGCCTGCGGGAAGTCCAGCAAAAGTCACAAGACAAGGAGAGGACTAATGTCATATGGTTTTATAAATTGGAGGCACCCTTGTATTCCACCGCGCTTTTGGAGCTAGAAGACACACAGATGATTGAATTGTACTTGAGTTCTCTTGTCTCCAGTTCGCACCTACACTTTGGGAACTATAGGTGAGGGCCTATAGATGGAGTGCATTGTACCATTTGAATGACAGATAGACTTAGGGTGTCCTTTTTGGACTCCATTAACCTAGATTTTAGGCACTATTCAGATTACAATTTGAAAGCTCAGAGTACAAATTATTACTTGTTATTATGTAGAAAAGCTTGTCTTTATGTCCAATCCTCTATGGTACCATAATATGTGATATCATACTCTCAATTCTTACAGAGTCAGTAGTGCTATCTTAGAGATAAGACTAAACTTTGAAGCAGGCTGAGTTACTAAATTGCTTTGGGGTGAAACTCGAGAGAGTTCCCCCATCTTTTTATTATAAATATTTTTACATATATGGAAAAATTAGAAGAATCATCTAGTGGTCACAAACTTCAACAATTACTACACTTTCTACCCATCACACACACACACACACACACACACATGTACACACACAAACATTTAATGAACCTTTTGAAAGTGAGTTGCAGGCATCATGACACTTTACCGTAGATATTTCTACAGGTACTTTCTATGATAAGGCTGTTCTTATAACCAATCAATTACCATTACTATACTTAATATTTTCTCAAATTTCCAATTTGCATGTAGTACTAGTTAGTTTTTGGCACTAACAGCCAACAAAAATTTATTAATTGCACATTTAACATTTCTTTAGATTTGTTTGCAAAAACAGTATAACAGTATGCAATTTTTTTTTTCTTAATGGGAGTGATTTAAAATAAGAGAGAATAAGGTATCTGTCTTATAGAATATTCCATGACCTGGATTTGCTTGTTTGTTTTTTCTTGGGGCCATTTGATTTTTAGTTCTATGCTTTGTGCTCACTATAACTGGAAGTTAGCTCTATGGATCTTGGAAAAGTCCCTCTAGACCTCTTTTATAACTGTCTTTTA
Source organism: Ctenomys sociabilis (assembly GCA_004027165.1). Taxonomy (NCBI): domain Eukaryota; kingdom Metazoa; phylum Chordata; class Mammalia; order Rodentia; family Ctenomyidae; genus Ctenomys; species Ctenomys sociabilis. Next base: position 191,576 of record PVKA01000275.1, on the reverse strand, counting down.
CAGGGGAGTTGTATGCTTGAGATTGCTTCTCACAGGGAATCTCAGGAGTCAGTTTGTCCATTTGGGGGCAAGTACAAGAATTCTCCATGGTAGGCTTGTGTTTATCCCTCTGTAATTTTGAGTGATAGAGCAAAATCGTGTGAAGCATGTTTTCGTCTTAAACCTCTTATTAAGATTTCAGCATCCTTTGGTGAACCTGACCAAATGATTTTACTGAACATGTGAAATTTCCCTTACTAATAAGGATAAATTGAAATTCTCCTAAATAAGCTAGATGAATGCTTCATTTTGTTCTCTTTACTAATCACTTTTGAGAATTTATCATGTTACTTCCAGAACTGGCAACTACAATTTACTTTTTGTTAACTTTATCTTGTTCTTATTTGTCTATAGTATTAATTCTTATGCTTTGATTCAGCTCAGAATTTTACAGTATATTTCATCTTTTTTTTTCAAAAAGCACATGCAGCCTCAAATTTGGCCAGTGGAAAACTCTTTGAGTAGATTTATGTATTCTTTTCACTCATCTTCACTAGTCTTTTTAGAACAATAAGATATGTTAACCTCACCTTGCATTATCCCTGCCCTCTACCTGGAAATTGTCCTGTTTGTGAGGAACTCTGATTCTGTCTATAAGGAGTAAGATTTTGAAGTGGATTAAGGCATGGTGCTTTCAAGGTATCATTGCTTTTAAACTGTCTTTGTGGGCATTTCCTTCTGTCAATCAGTTGATCAATCAATTATCTATCTAACCATCATGTCACTCAAGTATAACCTTATATGCTTTTTACTAACTTATTTGTTTTTATGTTCTTGTAACAAAAACATTGATCTCTAGAAATTGTAATATACTCATGTACTTGTATTCTCCTATTATCTATCTAAAATAGCTTTACAGATTAATTCTATTATAATTTGATGGACATATAAGGATAAAGGTCCTCTAAATTTGAAGTATTCTTTTCTAATTCAAAGTCCCTTCATTCTGCCACCCTCATTCTTCAGTGAAGCAGCCTTTCCATTTGGTGGGGTCATCATCAGGCTTTCACTGCAATTCCCATTTAGGGCAACCCTTCTTATCCTTGGTCTTGTGTTAGAATCTTTTAAGAAGCTTTAAAATAAGACCCCTTACCTGATCCCTTCCCCTAGGAATTCAGATTAAATTAGTTTGATATATAACTTTTGAATTGAGTATTTTAAAGAGCTCTTTGGGTTAAGAACCTCTGTTTTTAAATTGAAGATTTATTTGGAGCAGTCACCATATGTACTTGTTGTCACTTCTTATCAAATTTTTGTCCTGATAGATGGGGACCTTTAAAATGAGGTTTCTGGTAATGTTGCCAAATTTAGCCAGTAAACATACAGGATGCTTATTTAAATTTAAATTTTAGATAAACCATGAATAATTTCATATATATGTCCCAAATATTACACTGGGCATATGCATGCTAATTTTTTTGTTGTTTGTCTGAAATTCAAATAGAACTGGGCATCTTGGATCTCATCATTTTATCTGGCAAGTGTAGTCTCCAAGAGCTCAAGCTGGGGTGTAATGGGGGTGGAGTGTTGTGGGAAAGGAGGGGAGGGAGAAAGGTACCAAATGCTAAAGAAAAACTGCATAGATTTGGTGAGGGCATCTAAGGACAAACGTATACCTAGCAGTTTGGGGCTGGAGGAGATGCTTATTTGATAGCTGTAACTGCATGGTCGTAGTGGTGGCTGAGGCTGGTCTGAAGGGATGCTCGTTTCACACTGTACAGCTCTTCCTGAGAAGGTACCATGGATAGCAGTACTATGGCTGTAATGTGTTCTTGAAAGGGATAGTCTTTGAAATTTTCAGTCTGGAAAACAGCATGGATAAGTGTTTCTCCAAGCCCATTATTCATATCATTGACATGAGAAAGTGAACTTGCAGTGTGCCTGGTGTTTCTATTAATATTAGCAGTAATCTAAGATGCAAGTGGCTAGATGGCTTCAAGCTCTTGGATTTTATTCTACTGGAGTGGAGCAGAGCCATCTCCAATACAACATGATTTATCACATGACGAAGGCACTTATCCCCTTATTCAGAGAGTATATTTTTCTTAAAATAATTATGTGCTTTTCAAAAGGAGAAAACATATTAATATCAGTGAAGTTCGTGATGAAGAGAAAGTTGTAAGAAACAGATTTAGTAACAGGTGAGAGCAAGGAAGAGAAGATACATAAATAAATGAGCCAACTGAAAATGTGCAGCAGGTATTCAGCATGAGGGACACGTGGATTTGCATGACTTAACAGACACTACTGGAATCTACTTTCCTAAAGATAGAGATAGAAAAAAAAATCATGTAGGCTAATATATGAGGACAACAGAAATTTACTAAATATAAACACCTCCTGACCTTTGATTCTGAAGAGTGAAGACTTCATTCCTTTGCATTATTGGATGACTTCTATCATGTAATGATGGCATATGCTTCGGCAAAGAGGAGCTTATGACTTGTAATACATCTTGGGAGCTTGAGATCATCTGATCACAGCATGAGATTTCAAAGGCTCCAGAGGTTGATGACTCAGACCACAAACACTAGGATCAGGCTATTCTCTCTGAATGCCATTTTTACCATCATCAGCTGTGTTACCATATACTAACTATTTACTTTCTCTGGGCTTCTTTTTCTTCAACTCTAATGATAATATCTTCATCATGGCACTATGGTGAAGTTAAAATGATTTAAATTGTGTAAAGTATATAATTTTGTGTACAGTAAGCACTGGTTCAATGATTAGAATCATTACTGATTCCTCCTTTACTCCTGATCACAGTAGAACTGTGATCTAGTTCTATTTTTCATGCCTAATCTGAAAGCATGATATTACCTATCAAGTAGAAGGCTCTGCAAGTACCCAGGAGGGTGCATCTTGCTTCCTGCTATATCTAGGGAGGCCAGATGTATGGCAATTTGGACTGGAAGCACTGCCCCTTTGGTTGAATTTGAGGCAAGAGTTGAGAGGGGGCAATGAGGAGTGCTGTAGGGCCTGAGCAAGAGGCATAGGACCTGAGCAAGCCAGCTAAATCTGAGGGCACCACCAAGACACTTGTCCCCATGGGTCATGGTGATAACTGCCAAGTTCATTGTTGAGGTTGGTGGTGAACAACTGAGCACAGATAGGTTGGGAAAGTGTCAGACAAATGAAGATGTGACAGGAGACACAGATCAGGACCATAAGACAGGCTGTGGCCTGGCCAACTGGCCTCTGGGAAGGCAATCAAAAACCTCCTGGCCATTTTTCTCCATGTACCCAATTGAAATCTTTTTGCTTTTAGTTCTTATTGCCTTCATTCTGTCTCATTTCTACCTCCAGCCTTACCTTCTACTAAACTAGACTATATTTTGCCAAGATTGGCAAATCCTTCTGAATGATCTCTGTGCTTTCTTGCCACTCGCTTCCTTTTCATTTTGTTAAACCTATCCTCTAGCCATATGGAGTTAATAAAACAATACAATCATGTGTCATCATCCAAAGTTGTCACATGTGCGTTTGAATTTCTTAAGGTGTGTAGGCAAACCCCAGCACACTCTTCTCCAGCCCTGTACTCTGTGGGGCTCCTGGCATCTTTGGCCTTCCCTCGCTTTCTGCTGCTCTCCACACTGCACCCAGCCATCATGCGTGCAGTGGCCTCTGCCTGCATCACCCTCCCCTCATGCTTCCATCTACCTAACATCTTACTGTCTCAATCAGAGGTCAAGCATGGAGGAAGTTATTCCTGATCTATCAATCAGGTCAGCCTCCCCTCTTCTATTTTAGGCCCTCATGGAACACATTGAACTTTTCCTTTGTGTTACTTACAGATTTGAAATTTCTCATTTCCTTGCAAGTAATTGATTAGTTAGCTCTACAAAGGGGAAAACTATGTTTTCTTTTGCTCAGCATTATATCTCAGTGTGCTGATTAAAATATACTAGACAGTCCATATTTGTTGAATGAATAAGTGCATTCAATGGGTGAATGAGGGGGCGATTAATGAACAAGCAGAGATCTGCACACTTAGGGCATGTGAGTGTATTACTGCCAAGGTTCATCTGTAGGCACGGATAATAGGGCCTTCTTGTCTCAAGATACTTCAGACCTTCCCTAAGAAGTCAACCCCAACCCATGGGTTGACTGTTTAAGCCAGGAGGGGCTCTTTATTATATGAAGTTTGGGAGCACAAAGGCACATTCCCATTAGTTCATCTCTGCATTTTCAGTGCATTGTGCAGAATGTTCTAGGAAACCAGTGCATTTTTTCCTCTGGGGAGTGGATGTATCATTGAATCATCTCCTAGTGACTGATAATCTCCCATGCCCTCATCTTTGCTGCCACTTTACCACTGGACACTGTGTCTGAGGTGTCTGGTGTCCCGTGGAGGTGGGGTGTGCTCTTCATCCACCATCCCAGGTAAGAATTCTGAATACTGGATATTCTGAATATTCTGGTGTTTCAGGTCACTTATAATATTAAGTTCAGCCTCTCTGTTACACCCCTGCTATTTTGTGAAATAACAAATCCTAGATCTCTTCTCCCCAGGTGAATTTGTACCAAGACTTTCGTCATTCTCTTAGGACACTAAGCTGTATTAAAAGTTCACCTCCTCTCCAAGGCCTGAAAATACTTGTTTCTTTGCTGGGTCTAAAGTATCTTTTCCAGAAAGAAGACTCAGGCCCTAGTTTCTTGGCAGCTAGAACTGAAAGAAGAATACAAGTGTAACCTTATATTTTCTCCCTACACTTTACAAACATCTCTTTCTTTATATCTCTCCAACAACATGTGATGACCCTTTGGCAAGTCCTTAGTGCTGAATTTCCCTTTTATGGCAGCTGCAGTAAAAAACTTGAAGACCTTTGATAGGCAGTGCTGGGCTGAAGCATGGATGTAAATCAAGTGCGCACTGGCTGGATTCGCTTGACAGATTTCTAGGTTCAGTGAAGCTTTCCTCTCCTAAATAAATCAAATTGTGAGCCACGAAGGTCTAAGTTAGGGAATGCATGTGAAGTTTCCATTTGGGTAATGGGTACCGATTTTCAGTGAGTAAGAAGGAGAAGAAGAAGAAGAAGAAGAAGAAGAAGAAGAAGAAGAAGAAGAAGAAGAAGAAGAAGAAGAAGAAGAAAAAAGTGGACTTTTGCATATGTAACTTTCCCTTGAAGATTCTGGAGTTTTTTTTTTGGTGTTGAAGCTAAGAGCAAATAGAATTACAAGGAAAATATACATAAAAGACACAGAGGAGGTCTTGGCCAAGCATAGATAGCTGGACCCAAGATTTAGTGTAAATATTTCTATTTGGAAAAAATGTGTGTGTGTGTGTGTGTGTGTGTGTGTGTGTGTGTGTGTGTGTGTTTTGCATGTGTGCTTTGTGTTTGTGGGTGAGAGAGAGGGAGAAACTTTAGTCAATGACATATTTAAGTTTTTCTGTAGCCACAAAAGTTAGCACTGGCTGGACCCTTTTCAGAGATTAGTATATAGTGTAGCATTAAAAGGATCTACTTTTGGAAGGGCTCTTGGAATTTTAGGATGGTTTCCAAAGGGTCCAGTGTCTTTCTGTGATTCAAGGTATATTGAAGGTCACAGGGACCTAGGTGTTTGCCTTTATTCTCAGGGTATTCTTTCAAATGGCATAGCATTTTTAGTTATGGCCTACATTTCCATAAGAAATCCTAAACTGAAAACGTGAATGTACACATTGGGAATGAGTAAGTTTGGAAGGCGTTTTATCTCTACTCTAGGGACCCACCAGGAAAGGAAACTTGCAGCTCCTTGGGCCAGGTGCTAGCCAGGGAGAGGGCTGCCTGCATGGAGGCAGCTGTGACTCTCACTCAGGGCCCAGTTATTAGAGAGGAATATGTTGCCCTTAACAACTGATTATAGACATTATTGGGTGGCTTGCAGCTAATGGGAGCTGTCATAAGATCTCAGAAGATGGGGCTTATGATCTGTTGATAAATAGGTATGTACTACAGATGTGTCAGTCAGTTACTTGTTAAAGGAGTAGGAAAAGAAGTGACAGCCTTAGGGGACCCACCTGGAACATGGCTCCCAGCCTGGCTGGGATTTGGGATTTGGGATGCAGGGTGGGGTGGAGGTAGGCTGAGGTAGGTAAAGACAGGGCTCTATTCTGGTCCTACAATATGTGATGCATGTGATTGAGGGCCTGACTTAGGCATTTAAAAAGTGTGTTGGAGCTGGCTATGGAAGTACAAGCTTGTAATCTCATCATTCTAAAAGACTGAGGCAGGAAGACCACAAGTTCAAGCCCAAAGCTGTGCAATTTAGTGACAGGGAGAACTTTGTATCAAAAATATTTTTTAAAAGACTAAAGATGTAGCTTGATGTGAAGGTTCTGGGCATTCAGGGTGTTAATGGACAGAATCTTGAAACTGGTAAACCCAGCAAACCCTTTTGCTTTCTGACCAGAAGGGTGCCCTCTTTTTTTAGACAGAGACAACCTTTGATAGGAATGGGATCACCCAGAGAGGGAAAAGAGTTGACTTCAGTATTGTTTTTCTCCTCTGTGTTAATCTCTATAAATTTCTGCTGTTCTTTCCCTTGTACCATGACGAGCTGTCTACCTAATTATTCTGCCAGAAAAGTGGTTAAGGGTTGGACAGAGGAGGCAGGAACAAAATTGCTCTAGAACAAAAGAGAAATGCTATTTTTTCCAGGAGACACAGATTTATTTCAATTTTAGTAGCTCTTATTCAAATTCATCAGAAGTAATTAGTGAAGGCTAGAAGAAGTCCCACACTCGCGCACAGAAGTGAGTGTGTATGTGCGTGCATGCGTGCGTGTGCATGCACACCGCCTTTCCTAGGATTTTTTTTCCTTTCTCAGTTGAATTATGTTGAGCTGTTTGGTCTATTGGTTCAGTACCCCAAGCCTAGTGCAGTATTGTCATCCCTTGCTTTACAACACAGTCATTATATCCCTAAACCACATTGTGATACACAGTGCCTTCTGTTTACGACTCCCGAAACTCCCACTCCATATATCACCTGCCATAAAACCCATCAAACTGCTGCTACTAAAATGGTGCACAGTGGTCTAAGCAGGAGCCAGGCAAATTGTGTGATACCCTACTGTGGTTAATGAGAGTGAAAATGTGGTTAGGATTTTATTCAGGCGATGTTCATTTGCAGGGCCATTGTAGTGAGATGGCAAAGAAAGATTCTTTTGTTAACTTGAATGACAATACATTTTCTATTGTATGGAGTGGCTCAGGGCAGAGTTTGCCAAGTTATTTGTCAATTGCAAATAAGTCAAATTGTGACCTTGAATGGCTATATTCTGATTGCTTGAGGTCTTGAAACCTTGTTAGACCTAGGATCAGAAACCTGTTGCCCAATTTAAGTATGGTAGACATTCCACTTTAACGAAGATGAAAAGCAGTCAAATAGGATATCTCAGTTCTATAAGGTAGATGCAATCACTGTCTTCAGTCTCTTGAATTTAAAAAAAAAAAGGATGGAGGATAGAAATTTATCTTGTGAATTTTTAAAAAATCTTCCCCAAATCTGTACATGTATAGAAACATCTAGTAATATCTGTACTTCTCACTCAGACTCTGAACACTGTGGATCTCCATTTGGAAGTAATGGTCATTCAAAAATAATATTAAAATATTATTCAAAATGAACAAGAAAAGCTAGGTATGGTGGTGCATGCCAGTAATCCCAGCAGTTGGAAGGCTGAGGCAAAAGGACTGCTATGAGTTTGAAGCCAGCTACAGTAAATTTACAGTAAATTTAATTTCAGCCTGAGTTATACAGTGAGACTCAATCTTAATAAAACAATCCCCTCTAAACAATCAAACAACAAAAACCATTAGTACTAGACATGGCTTTACTTCTTTCTCACCTTATACTCTCCCTAAATTCTAACTAAAGATATGTTCTGGAATAAAGCCTTTTTTATTCCAGAGAAATGATTTCTTCAAATGGTTCAATAAATGCTATCATTCTACTCAAGAAAAAAAAATGCAAAGGTCTCTTGTATTTTCATGACCTACCTTATTCTCTTCCATGTCTTTCTTTCTCCTCAAAAAAGTATGTTATATAGCTTGGAAGATAGATCCTGTTAATAATATTAGAAAACTTTTTTCCACTAGCTTTGGTCCACTTATGAAAACTTAAAAGAAAAATGAACACAGTGTATGTACCATGTCTGATCTCGTTAACTCAGTCATTCATCACTGGGCTGGGAGCATCCCCAGAGCCCACCCTGAGCAGTGTCATGGAAGCAAAATCTTTCCCCCCATGCTCCTGGCTCTCTGTTCTGATCTTCTCCACTGCTCACCCCAAGACAATTGGGGTGCTGCTGCAGCCCCAGAGAAAGCATTTGTGTGGGCACCGCCTCATCCACACTTGCCATGCGCACCGCTAAGTGCTTCTTACGTTATTCATTTAACATAGACAAAGTGCTATGAGGAGGATCCTACTGTGTTTACTACTGTAGAAACCTGAAAACAGGGAGGCCCAGAGAAACAGTAGTTTTCCCAAGGTCAGTTAGGTAGGAAGAGGCGGGACTGATTGTGGCTCCCTTGTTCTGGATCTTTTTTTCTCTCTCCTGAGAAGCTTTTCCTGGATTCTCTTTAGCTCATTTCTCTTCCTTAAAATAATGCTGTTCTGGGGAGTTTTGCATGTACGGTCACCTCTGAGAACTCACTGGAAAGAAGCACGAATGTCTCTTCACGTGCTGCTCCCGAGTACAGTGAGCACGCACCCTTGGAGACTCAGAGCTCCAGGTTCATGTCTTGGCAGCTCTAATCATGAAAGGGAGGAGCACAGTATCATCAAGAAGGACTAAGTGGGAGTGGGAGGAGTGTCCTACCCACAAAGTGTTTGTGAATTAAACTAACAAATTCTATGTACTTTTAGGAGGCTCTGCTCATCAGCCCTGTAAGAACCCTGTTGTGAGGGAGAGGCAAACAAATCATTAAGACAGACAGAAAAAGATAACCGTGGCTGACTATGACTCCCCATGGCATGAGCCACTTCTCAGACTGAGCCTCTCTGTGATCTGTTAGCTTTCTTCAAGGGAAAGCTGATTTCAATTGAGTCATCTTGCTTTAAATAAAATTCCAACTCCAAACAGTGCCACAAAAAGGAAATTAAACTATAAAAAGTGCATTAAGGTAAGGGCAGGGATCTGAGTTACTGGCCCAGAAATGAGTTAAAATCAAAGTTAGGAGCAGAACCCCTAAGTTGTTCTCGTTAGACATTACAGATGCCACCACTATTTACAACTGTGTGATAGAAAACACTCTACTGCGCAGTGGACGCTGCCTTCACGGGCGCAGCTCTCAGGGCCTGGGGATCTCCAAGTACTTTTTAAGCATTCTCTTACCTTTTCAGTCTTCATGGAAAATCAAATAAATATAAAGTACTGTTATTTAAGCTAGAGGAACAGGCACATTCCAGTTGGCAATGCAATATGAAGTGGAGCCTTTGTGGTGGTCTGGGGGCTCATGAGGGATCTTGGTGGCCCTCAATAGGTTTGGCTCTATTTTTTCCTTGAATTAGTTCCTCCATAATTTGTAATTCACATTTCTGATTTTAGAGATCTTCATTAAGATAAGCAGTTGAATAAAGAAGGCTATTTATATTCTAGCCTTGGTGGTGCCACTAATGAGTTACGTGACCTTGGACAAGCCTCTTGTACTCCCCCATGCCTGCTGTCCAAGGATATTTTGAAGATCAAGCCAAAAACCAAAGTGGACAAACTCAGGCAAGTACAGAGCACAAAACAATTGTATTATCACTATATATATGAGGAATAAAAAAAAAAAAACATGAACAAAGTGGATAATTCACAAAATTAAAGCTGAGAACAGACCACTGTATTTTGTAGGCTTGTGGATGTAGTGGCAAAGTTGATACAGGTATGGCTTTGCCCTTCCTAATTATTCTTTACACCTGGGTATGACCCTTGGGAATATTCTCTCAGAGGACACATGTTTAGGGGCTTGTAGATTTTCAGGTTTCCTTATTAAGTAGAAGCCAGAGCCTTTTTATGTCTCCATGGGGACACCTCCAAAGCTTGTATCAGCAAAAAGGAAACTCTAACCTGAAGTGTTGGGGTTAGGACAGGAAGCCAGGAGGGGCTCAGCCCTGGAGAATGGGGACTATGGGCTCCAGCCAGCCTAGTGTGATGTTGTACTTTTCCCCTAGACGTGGGATTGTCACTAGGTATAAAAGGAGCTTTGTTTTTTCAGAAAGGAAATGAGTTGAGAGGGGTGTGTGTGTATATGTGTGTGAGTGTATACATGCACACATGTGGATGCAAGCCATATATATAAATATATATATATCTATTAAATATCTATCTATCTATCTATCTATCTATCTATCTATCTATCTATCTATCTATCTATCATCTATCTATCTATCTATCATCCATCTATCTATCATCTATCTATCTATGTATTTAGTACAGAGTCTACAGGATCTGCAGGGTCTCACTACATAGTCAGGACTCCCAGTGATTCTGCTGGGTGCAGCCTCCCAAGTGCTGGGATTACAGGTGTGCACCACCAGTCCCAGTCTCAGTCACCAGCTCCGCGCACCCCAGAGGTGGGACCAGCATGGCATGCCAGGGATCAAGCTCTGGCCACTGCACTCTGCCTAAGCAGGTGCTTTAGTCTGCTGAGCTATCAGACTGGCCCTAAGCATATATATTTGGTCAACAAATTTTGAGTCTGTTCATTTGTGAGGGCTGATAATAAGAATACAATGTCTTTTCTGGCTGAAACAAAAGTTAGCCAACTGATATTAATTGGATACCTGGAGACACAGTCTCCTGCAATATGTTATCTGTGATCTTCTTTTTAAAAAGAGGTCAAACATGGCTATACTTTTTATCATCCACTGCTAATTGTTTTCAGACTCACTGGACCATTTTTATGATGGCTCATCCAATGTAGTATGATCCAGTTTTGAGACAGATTCTCTGAGGTTTAGGAAATACTCGAGTCATGGTTAGTGGTCTGGAGAAACTTGTGGACTGGTCAAAGAGAAGATATTGATAAAAAGAGAAGAGTAGGAAGATTTGCCATGAAGTGCTGTCAAGTGGCAAAATTAACCTACGACTGGGGGCTCAGGAGGAATTTCAGTTCTGGAGAAATAAGTGGTTGGAATTGGGGGTGGCCTTTGGGAGCCGGAAGTGCCCGAGAAGAGGGGAGAGCCTGAGCTCCATAAACACCTTGGCTCTGCAAGCCTGAGACCAGCAGGGGGAGCACAAGGTAATAAACAGCTTTGGTTTCAGAATTTGGAGTGATCCTTCGAGCTCAGGAAAAACAACGCAATGAACAAGAGCAAGAGAATGGCTACCATTCTAGCTTTCCTTATTTGACCTAATGCCTCTTACCAGTCTATCACATCCTTCTCTACGTCTCACTAGGAAAACTTGTTCTATGGTAAGTGCAGAAACCCAAAACCAAACAACCCACGAATGAACAAACAAAAACTAGGTAAGGAAAAAAAAAAGGACATTTAGTCTTTAATTGTTCTTTCAAACAACCTCACTCCTTAGGCCTCTTAGTTCTTTGAATGACCAGGACTATCAGAGGCTTACAGAATGCTACAGCTCAGGGGCTGTCACTCATATTTCCCCTGCCTTGGAATATGTGCCATCTAACAGATTTCAACAAATCAGTGACTTTTGAAAAGAAGACTTGAAGGGAGCTAATGTAATCTTTATAAGATTTTAGCAATGATATATGTTTTTGAAAAGACTGCAGCCTTGTGTTTATCCTCCAAAGAACTGTAAGTTTCTAGAGACTTGGTCAAATATGGTCACTGTTCAAGTGAGGCCCCTATTTCACTGGGTTTGTTCTACCTGGCTTTCTACGACCTACCCTGTGGGGCTTACATTCATTCATTAGAGAACAAACAGCACAAGCTTATCAACCTCAGGGCCTTTGCATGTGCTGTCTTGGTGGTAGCCTCACTTTCCATCTCCTCCCCACCCTTTGCTTTGTCTAGTGAATTCCATTTCAGCAATCTGGAACTCAGACCCACACTTAACTCTCTCTTTAGGAAAATATCTGTAGCACATAAAAATTAAGTCTGTCTACTAATCAGGCTCAAGGTGCTTTGCACTTTTACTTCATAGCACTTAACAAAGCTTGCAAATACATTTGTATTTTTTCAGCTACTCTACTCATCATCTACATTCTGCTGGACTGAAGGCTCCAGAGGAAAGACCGCAGTCCCTCATCTGCGCTGATGTTTCTGCAGTATGAAGTATTGTGCCTGGCCCCTAGGTTGACTTGATACCTGCTAACGTTTGCAGGATGAATGCTAACCCAAGGAAGGCATGTGAATTGATAGTGACAGGTGGTAGTGTTAACTGAGGCACATGGGGGCAAGACAACTGGTAGGTTCTGAAGGATCCACAAAGGATGAGGGGGAGATGGGGAAAGGGCCAGGGTAGGGGAGGCTCGGATGGGGAGCCTGCCCAGCTGTGGCTGAGGGCCGCATGGAAGTGACGTGGTCATGTGGGGAGCTCTGTGTGCTGCCTCAGGTCAGCGGTGCAAAGGTCAGGCTTCTCTGGGAAGGTCTCCAAAGGGTGTTCATGATGATGCCACTTGTTCTTTACCTGCTTCTCACCCCAAAATCTGCTGCACACCTTCAATGCCTGCTCGGGGTCCCCGGGGACTGGCTCTGGCTCCTCTTGAGCTCCACTGCTCACTGTGGGAGCATTCACTCAACTCTTCCAGCTTTATCTCCATGTCCTGCTGGCATCAGACTTCCTTTTCCTTCTTCCTCCAAGGTCTGTCAGGTATTCCCATGTAACCTTTGGCACAGTGCTAGGCACTAGGTCTGCCTGCCAATAGGGAGCAAAGGGAGACAGTTTGTCTAGATTTTGTCTAGAAATATCCCCTTTATTTCTTGTCAGAGTTATGGTTGTGTGGTTCTTTGCTCTGTCAGCAGGAGGAGAGGCCTCTTTTTCCTATCCTCCATTATGCATATACCCCTGATATCAAAAATAAAATCTCTAGAATCAAGAATTCTGACTTAGCCCTAAACTGACAGGGGTAGAGGATGGAATGTTAACAGGTAAGAGTGCTTATTAGACTCAAGCTGCAAAATTCAGGTCACTGAAATGTTTTGAACTAGATTATTGCACTAGATGCTCTGGTTTCCTAATTTAGTTTGCTGGTGCAGAGCACCTTCTCTACTCCACCCACACCTCCCAGAAGGCTAGCAAAAATCTAACTGGAGGATTCTGGATATAGGAGATTCTATCCTGGCTCCATTCATATTTTAATGTTGCTGGTTAGTTAGCTTTTTCTCTCTAGGGAAATGTTGAACGCGTACCCCTAGATCTATACAATGTCCAATTATGCACATGTTTATGAGCCAGTCCAGTTACCCTGATACATAGCATAAAGACTTAACACAGAGAAAATAATAATTTAAATATGTTTTTAAATCCAGTCATTTTTCTTCCCCAAACCCCCTGCCAGATATCTAGAGCAGGAAAATCATAAGGATGGGTTCTCTAAATTAGAAATTGAAATTGAAAATGAATCATTTACAAAAAAAAATCACTGTAATCTCAGTTCTTGGGAGGCTGTAAACAGTTGGATCACTACAAGCCCGATCTAGTTGTAAGACCCTGAATACCCTGTACACCCTTCCCTAAAAACAAAAATACATAAAAAATAAAAAAAATCAAATGTGGTTTTTCTCACATTTTGCAAGTACTTGAAGCAAATACATAGAGAGGCCTTGGCTTAGAATCTACCCCGAAAAGCCAATATTTGGTCTGCAGGGTCTGATGAAGGAGACCATTCCTTGTGGGGTAGAGTGGTGGGAAGGCTCAGGGCCCTGCACTTGGTCGTCTGGGTGCTTCTCACTCAACACTCAGTTTTGAGGGAATGGAAGTGCATTGGAGATTTACGGTGGATTGGGAACCTGCTGCACCCCTTCTAATTTTAGCTTCCCTCAGATCATTTTAAGGAATGATCTTGTAAATCACAGCTGGTGCATTTCTGGGAATAGACTCCTTCTGTTTGCTTGGAGGCCCCTCTCTGGCTCCTCCTGTCTTCCTATGGAGAAAGTCATCCTCCAAGGTCATTGCCTGTGAATCCCAGGCTTCCAAGGACAGCTGACATGGTGACTCACTGTGCTCTGGGTGCATTCTCTTCCCTCTGCCAACTCTAAAGTGGGGATGAACCATGTCAAATGTGGAAACATCTGGGTTGAACAGAACTTCTGGACATTTTCCTTAGCTCATTTCTCGACCCTTTTTTCCCAGGAGGTGTTTGGCTAAATAAAGGCAAGTCAGGCTTTCAGCTAGTGGTCTTGGACTATTTATAGGGCTGATTTAAAAAGACATTAACTGCAGTACATGATAGAAATTCACTTAAGTAATAATTTTAAACCTTGGTGAACTGGTGCAACAGGGTGCCTGGACACACTTCCAAGAAAGTCAAAATATGTTCAAAATAAATTATTTTAAATTGAATTTTATCTTAACCATGCAAATCATCAGATGCAGCTCTATTTCTGCCATGAACTTATTGGGCAATGGGGAAAGTTCCCTGAACTTTTCTGAGCTTCTTTATCCTCAGTGGCAAGTGAGAAGTTTGGACTGAGTGCCTCTGGGTTTTTGCCAACTGTTTTCTTCATAGTGTTTCAATGAGGCTCTGTCGTGTGTCTGAGAGTAGTGAGGTATTAAGAAGGCAAAAGGCACAGAGCAAGCTCTTGGGGAGGGGCAGTGCATTAGGGGTGAGATCACTTCATTTAGGTGTAGGTAGATTTGTATCACAGGTGTGTTAAGAATCTACCAAGTGCCAGAAATTGTGTTGGGTTAACTTATATGTTCTTTCCTAAAATCAGCTCAGACATGATTCTCTTCATAGAGAACTGATCTCTCCTCCAGAAGCTCATGAGCTTGTGGGGAAGATGGATACATGGACAAAACTGAACTTCTGATAAAGTAGTATAATGTATGTCTGAACCTGAACTGTGGCAGGATTTAGCTGCAAGTTTTTAGACTGCTTGATGCTTTACCTTAGTCTTACTTAATTTGTCTGTTGATGAGCATCTGAGATGTCAATGCATTTTAACTTACATTTTTGGCATAGGGGCACGTTGTGAGGAACTCATGGTAGATGGTGTAATGTGTGGTGTCAGGGAGCAGGCAAATTACACACATATGTGCTATAATATTGCAAGAAATGAGACAAAGAGAGTCAGAGAGGGAGAAGGAGAGGGACCAGAAAAGAAAATGCTACATACGTGGCTTTAAGATTCAAAGACATTTTTGTAAGAGGTGTCCTTGCAGTGACCTGCACTGTTCTTCTAGGCTACGCTGGGCGAGTCCTGCTTTCCCTGTGTCACGAAGCTCCTGGTCTTTTCCCTCGATGGCATATCTCTCAGTTGTCATCGCACAGCATTTTCTTATTTGATGCATGTGTGTGTCTCGACTACAAACCTCTTCCGGGCAGAGACCGTGTCCTGTCTGCCTACCCTGGCACTCCCAGTCTTGAGTGTGGCAGATGGGTTTGGAAGGCAGTCAAAGATATTTACTAAGTGAATCAATAGATGAGAAATGAGGAATAGGGAGAATTAGGGAGCAAAGCGTCTTCTGGGTGGAGGAGCAGCTTGAGCAGCTGCCACACAGACATGGCTCTGTGTTCATGCTTAGACCACTCATAAATGTTGTCAATGTCCAGTGACAAACTGCTGCTCCCTTCTTACTGAGGACCCAGAAGGCTCACTGAGAGAACTTGGGGCAGCTGCACCGATCATCTCTTGCCTCTTTTTTTAATAATTCAAGGAGGATTCTTCACCCGTGACTTGAGCTACACTCTTCTTATATCTAGTAGGTGCTCATTAAATATTTGAGAGCCAAACAAGAGGGCATGGATGGATATACGGATGCTTTGTGTCTTACAACCTTTTGGAAAAACAAGCTATCATAGCTTACCACCTACCCCCTCCTGTTTCTCACTTAAGCCATGTCTTTATGCTGTGAGAAAAATGGCGCAATATGAGGAAAAAAAGCAGGGCATCTGGTTCACCAGATATGCATATGGCCACAACATATGGCAAAGCCGGGGCATTTGACCATCGTGCTCATTAGGGTGTGCCGGCAAGGCGGATGCCACGCGCTCGCTGTGTCTGTGTCGTTTTTCTCCCAGCATGCAGACCTGGTGTGCATCGTCAGGGCACGTTTGCCTTTCTGAGCAAATCAGTTCCTCCACTCTTTTCCCCTTTCAATTTCTCCCCCTAGAAATTATCTCCTCTTTTGTGTTTACTTTGAGTTGGCTGGTTTCCTCAGAACTCCCAGGGCAATCCCACTTTGTGGGTTCCACTGGAAACATCCACAAACCACACTAATCTCAAAAGTAGATGGTGGGAGCTCAGGGCCTTCTCAGGTGGGTGGGAAGAAAATGCAGGATTTATTTTTCTTAAGGCATCAAACACATTCCTTTTCTCCAGGAGCCTAACATAATCAACTTTGCACAGAAAACCAAACCAAATGAACAGCCAAGAAAGCAAACATACAACCCAACTTACCCTAGATGTTGTTTCCAGAGACTCAGGGACTGACTAATTTCAGAAAGAAGGGGACCAGAGGAAAAGTAGCCCCATTCCAACCTGGGGAAAAATGGGATAACCAGCATTTCATACTGGAGGGATTCAACCTTTGAAGTCAGGGGAGTGTGCTCTTCTTCTGTGTCTTTCATAGTTTCCCTCCTGCAGTGCTCTGGCTTCTGTGCTTCGAAGCCCATTTCACATTTATGCGTAGTCCCCTTTCTCTTTAGATTGTTCTTTACCCTTTTGTAAGAAAAGTCCATTTATTCAATTCTTGTTGACAATTACAACACCATCACTTAGTATACACTTAGTACATACGGATGAAAGAGATTTGTGAGTGATGTGCTCAGTTTTGATCCAGGTTGCTCCTGTCCTGTTGCATTTCTAAAAATAAGAGATGAAATCAAAACTCACATTAACCCTGAAGTCATCCCCTCTGGTTCTTGTTAATTGCTACCTTTTGTTTATCATCTTTCAGCAAATGCTCAGCCTATAGTATAGTGTGCTCATACAAATCAATTAGGACCAGTTTTACAAAGCAAACTCGCCAGTGCTCTCTGATTCTCTTCCTCATCTCCAGCTGTATAAGTTCATGCACAGACGTTCCCTGATTGCTAGGTGCACATTGTTCCTTTCATCTGCTAGTAACTATCAGAAAACAGTAACAAATTTGTCTGGAAGGATTTATTCTCCACATAGTTCCCTTCTTCTCTTTCTCTTTATTGCTGATGATTTGATTGAACTCAAAATAGTTACAGATTTTTCTCATTTAATACGCACTCCATTATTTCAAGGTAGGATAGATGCAGATTTTTTTTTCTTTTAAATAGTTTTATAGACAAAGTAAAAGATTTTTCATTCTTGCTTCAAATTCATTGTGAAAACAGAAGGCAGTTTTCCCAGATGGAAATCTGTCATATCATTATGGAAATGTCAGATTTCCACCCGGGGCGTATTGACAAAAAGCCATGGTTTTTGCCCAGGGGGTGGAATTTCACAAATTTTCCCAAGAAGAGCTGCATTCCCTAGTAGAAGACAGAGACAATTTCTTTCCCTATTTCGGATTTGCGAGACTGAATGCTAAGAGTCTGGTTTCAGGCAAATACCTAGAGAAGAGCAAAGAAGATACTATGCAGCTCTGCTTCTGGATACAAGAGGCTGGCTCTCATTCAGAGATCGGTCCCAGCCAGGTTACAGTTACCCTGAGCCGCAGCTCTGCTGGAGCCATCACGTAGAACCAGTGTGCCACCCTGCCAAGTGGAGGAGAGATTTCATTTTTGATCCCATCTGATTGGCCTGTATACATACCACTCCTTTAGTCAATAGACATGCTCTTCTAGAGCCTCTGTTAATTTTGGTAATTGTATTGTTTCCCCTGGGAAAAGGGCATTTTAAACCTCCGTTAGTGGAGTATTCATGCATGCATTAAAAATATTAGCAAATCATGTCCCTGCTAATGAATGATAGCACATTTAGAGGAAAATAAAACAATCTCTCAACATTTTAATACATTTATAGTCATCAGGATTGCATACTTTTAATAGATGAAAGAGATTTGTGAGTGGCGAAAGTCATGGTAGAAATAGCCTTGGGACGTGAGTTACTCTATTAAGCTAAAGTCTTGCTGCCTTTTATAACAAGCCACAGATTAACAAGTACAATGTAAAAGGATCTAAATATTTTTCTTAAATAAAGATTTGATGTTCTCAACTAAAAATCTCCTCCAACGATTATGCTAGTACGGCACTTTGCTCCATTAATATAAGTGTATATTTTTCCTAATAGAAATACCTGCATTTAAAAAAATACAGCAATAACTTCAAACTTCAAAGGTCTTAACTTCAAAAGCTTCTTGCATTCTGCTTGATGGGACAGCATCTTATGCACACATGCTTTTTTTTCCCTGCTAAATGCCTTAATAATGAGCTTGGGTTCAGATTTTGTGAATCGGAGCCAAGTAACTCTATTTTATTATATTTGCTGGGAAATGAACTAGCTCAGGGTAATTAGGAAAGCAATTTTATTAGCTTCTATTTCATAAAGATTGTTTTTTAATCAGAGTCAGAACTTACTAGAAACGATTCTGAGCTCGTTGCTTGGGTTGCAGGAAATGAAGTGGGCACGGGCAGCCCTAGCCCCTGGAAAAGCCAATGTGGCGAACACAGAAGTGTTTCTCTTAATTGCTAGCAATGCTTTAAAAATAAACCCAATTGGATGGCATTGTAAATAAAAGGGGCACCTCTAAGGAGTACCTGTGTCTAGCTTATTGGACCAGAGCCTTGACAACTGAAGACACTAAAGCATTCTTTTCATTGACCAAGTGGTCTCAGATTCAAGTTGTAAACAGTTCTGATTTGGGGACCAGCGTGGGCAGTAAGAAAAGGAAACCACTGTATTCAATGACTGAGTCTTCAGGAAAGAAATGGGAGAAGGAATTGGGACTGCTGGTGTGTTTAGGTAATACAGAGCTCTGAGTGCAACAGATGTTCTACCGATGCAGGCACACATACGGGTGGAGTGGTGGCCTCAGGAGGGACATTGAGATCTTAAGGGTCCACCTCTGCTAACCACCTCTGGAGCACATCACGCTGTTTGGGGCACCTCATTATGAAGGGACTATCGGTACTGTAAATGAGAGAGAATTCAGAGAAAGGTGACAAAAAGGATAAAGGATTAGAGGAGCTGACCTATAAAGAAAGGTTAAAGGAATATAACATTTAAAGTTTGCAGGGAAAAGAGACAGGTAGATGGAAGGCTGTGCTAACTATCTACAAATACTTGAGCAATAATAATTATAGGGAAGGGAAAGAATCACTTGCTGTGCTTGAAAAGGGCCTAATAAGAATGAAAGCATATGAAACTAAGAAAAGAGAAAAATGTCTGTTAGCCGATGTTAGGACAAATCTCTTCCCAGAAAGGACAATTGAGTGGTGAAGGGAACCACCTAGGAAGGTGGTCAAGGCCAGAGCCATCAGCAGTGTAGCAAGTATTTAAGGGAAGTAGAGCACTCAGGAACCTCCTCAGAAAGGAAAGAAGAGCCAATCCCTTCTGAAGCTATCCACTTACCCCAGAAGAGACCTGAAAATCCAGAAGCAATTTCTCTTCTGCCCCCAACTGTAATTGAATCCTCTAAAATGAGCATGTGGTGGGTGGGGGTGGAGGTGGACATACTGTCCAAGGAAAAGCCCACCGTGTATATATATGGGAAATATCTGTCCATAAGGCTTTTCTTTCCTACTGCTGGCATTCATGTTGGTGCTCCTTACTTGTCTTTACAGTCATCAAGACATTGACATAAATCATCACACAATGCCTCCAGAAGTCAGAGCTAGAGTGCGGAGGGAAGAATGCCTCTGACAAGGAGGCCCACCTAAAAATGAATGGTGCCATCAAGGGTGTGCGCATCAGTTTCTGTTGTGCAAGCAAAGGGAAATAGAGGAAATTGCCGTGTTTTATCATGTTGGACGAGCTGGAGCAGGTGACATCGAGATCAGGTGTGCATGCATAATCACTCCCCCAAATAATCACCATGTGGAATAATTTCCCCCCAAATCTTGCAGCTTCAACTTATTCTCTGCAAGTGACTCATAAATCTTGGCTTTGAATGTGAATCAAGATTTCAAGCTGCAGGCTCAGGGGTTTGTTGGATTTATTCAACTTTAGTCTTTATTTATAGATGTAAAAGTGTATTATTGGTTGTAACATCCAAACAAAAGAAAACAGATTGCAAGCCACTGTTAATGCTTTCCCAAAAGGGAGATCGCATGTTTTTCTCGGGTCTTTCATTCTCTCCCTTGTAATATTAAGATGATGTTATAAACTTGTAATTACTTTGTGATGTTCTTGTGCACTTTATATCTCATGGTTCAGACATGCAAATTCCCTCTCTGTTGAGAATGCACCAAAAAATATGAGCAGGTGGAAGGCAGGCCTTTGGTGGCTTGCAATTTAGAAACCTGTGAGGTTTTGAATTCATACTACTTAAATTTTCTTTTCTGAGAGGGCAGAGATGTACTTTAAATATCTTGGGTCTTGTGCTATGTACATTAGAGGAGGTGTTGATTTGGGGGAACAATCACTCACTCTTTAAAAAGAAAACCATCAACAAACAAAGGAATGCAGAGGTAATATGAAAAATATTGCAATTGTCAGTTAAATGTGCTTTCATTCACTAATCATATCCAGGGAGGCAAAGACACTCCAAAAGAAAGACATATCGGTACCATATCATTAGGTCTTTGGCTTTCAAGTACCTGAGGCATTGGGATAAGTAAAAACATGCAACACAGAGCTGTGACAGGGGAGTGGACCGCAAACTGGGGACCCTCTAATCTCTTAGCTAAATCTTTGTCATTATTCTCTCAGCTCATTTCTTCAATTCTGCAAGAAAAAGGCCATAAGCCGGGCGTGGTGGCGCATGCCTGTAATCCCAGCACTAGGGAGGCTGAGGCAGGAGGATTGTTGTGAGTTCGAGACCAGCCTGAGCTACAAAGTGAGCTTAAGGCCAGCCTGAACTGCACAGTGAGACCCTGTCTCAAAAAAAGACAAAAAAAAAAAAAAAAGAAAAAAAAAAGAAAAAGGCCATAATACATCTATTTCCAAGTCCTCTTTAAGTCTCGTTCAGATTTCTCATTGCTCATTGCTAAGCATTTTAATGTCTGACCTCTTCTGCTCCACTAGTTACAGACCCGTGCACTGACCCTCTAGGATTTCCAACTCAGTGATTTATGTTCTTGCCTTATTCATGTGAAGCACTAGTATCAATGCAAGGAGGAGAGAGGAAGGGGGAGAGAGAGAGAGAGAGAAAGGAGGGAAGGTGGCTTTCTTATCATTTTCATGCTAGGTGATAGAATGATTTTTCTTTACTTTTTGACTTATTAAGAGTCTTAATAATATAACTCCTGATGCTGGTTATTTTTGAACATTCCAAACAACGTTCTTTTCCTAAAAAAAAAAAAAAAAAAAAAGCCTAAAAGCAAAGCAAAGCACTCCCATTTTGAGGTTTACTTATTTCAGCTGCCTAGAGAGGTAATCTTTTTTTGAGTGGTGGAGTTTGAGGTAAGATGAGAAGAGCAAAGATCCTGCAGTCCTCCTCTGGCCGATACAGCTGGTGATCTGTGTAAAAGTCAGTGAGGCCCAGGCTGAGGGAGCGAGCTTCTGTTCCGGCCTCAGGGTCTTCATTTTCTGATAGAGAAATGGAGACATTATTATTATTATTATTATTATTATTATTATTGAGCTATGAAAGGGTATGCAATCTTAAAGAGGGGCCAAATCACTTTAATCTCATGTTGTCTGCTCTGGATTTGTAAGGCAGTGAGTAGACCAATAATCGCGAGCGCCACTTTCTACTCTCAACTGTCCTTCGCATTCAAGGTTTAGTGGGGGGGGTCTGGCTCTACACCTTTGTTTTGCCGGCATCCCACTGGTCCCTTCTGTGTTTTTTTCTCATTCTTGTGCTTCTCTTCCAGTCTCTTCCCCCCATTAGGTGCATTCTTTCCCATCCCAGGCCTGCAGCTAAGGTGCCGCTCAGCTGTGAGCTCTGCGCCTAGGGCACCTTTCTGTCTGATTCTGGCACGTGGAGTGTCGGAACGCCGCTCAAAAGCAGACTAGCGTTAGGACTAACGAGCCTCTGACAGGGAACGGATGTGTCCCACACATTATCTGTCCTGTTAGCTATTAGAATCTGAAAACTTAATCATACATTCTAAGAAGAGGCTTTGATAAAGAATTTTACTCCTGTATGTTCATTTAAGATTTAGACTTGACGTATTAACGCCAAATTTAAAATTGTGTCCTCCTCATTACAGTCCTCCGTAGTTACAAGGTTCTAATAAATATTATGTCCTCCCATCATGCAATTAAAATTTTCCACCTCATTTCACAATGCAAAACATTCACATGTTGTCAATCATTTTGAAACATGATTTTTTGACATCATATAATTTCACTTCATTTTTGCAGACAGACATCTCACCAGGAAATTATTTAAGAAAGAATCCTATTATATCTTTATTTTTCCACCAAATTTCACCTTCAGAGGCAGTCATTTGTGTACATTTCAGTAATTGCAACAATAAACTTGTAAGGAGAGGGACTGGCAACTCCTCGAGCGGAGATCCACACATGGGCTCGGCCACACCCTCGAGGCTGGGCTCAGTTACAGGCGCTCAGCTAGAAACACACGATCTTAGCCATGGGAAGTTTACAAGTCTCGCTTCGTAAAGCGAAAAGGTGGCTGCTTGAGACAGCTACCACCTGGGAAGCTGGGAGAGAAACATGCGTGGGCTTTTGAACTTTCCTCTGTTTAATAACTAGCAGACACTAATGATTTGCCAAACATCCTGATTTAAAATGGTTGGAGTGAAAAGCAGGACTGCCTGCTGGCTGCGAGGGCCCACCTGTTCTCCGGGCCAGAGTTCCCCTGACCTGTGCCCAGCGCAAAGCTGTTAGACTTTAAACCACTGCTAGGTGTGTGTGTGTGTGTGTGTGTGTGTGTGTGTGTGTGTGTGTGTGTGTGTGTGTGGCTTGGCCGGTTCTGTCTCTCACATTCTGTTCTGCTGCTGAAGAGGAGGGAGCTCAGGGAGGCCACCGTGGGAGCCCCAGTGGCGTGGAAGGTGTAAGGCCCACTTTCGTCTGAGAAGCCAGGCAGAGCTTCTGAGAAAATGTTGGCAAAGGTGCTGTTCGTACCAGGAAAGGGTGAGGATCTCTTCCCCTATTTAAAATAGTAGGATGGACAGTTCAAGAGGATTAGCCATTTTATTCATGTCTTGCCGTGTTTGGGAGAGAAAAATTAGAAGAATCAGTTGGTGAGTGTGGGAAAGGGGTGAAATAGGAGAAGAGTGTGGAAATGGCTTCTAAGGTCTCTAGCAGGTGGGAGAGGGAGGGTTTTCATGCATCCCAAGGAAACAAGACAATCTAGTTTGGTGTGACATAAAGTAGAAGGGAAATTAAAGATCTTTTCAAGTTCCAGTTTGTTATCATTTATTGTTAGGAGAAAGTTATTTTGATTAGTAATCTGGCATCTCAAATGGTACAGACTTTACAGTGGGTAGATTACTGTTTCCAGCTAAACAGCTAGTAATGAGATCATGGGAAGCTGCGGCCACCCACGGGGTGGAGCGCGACCTCTCACTCTACCACTTGCTGAAGGTATTTCAGGCTTTTCTAGGTGCCCTAATGTCACCCATAAATATATCAAAGCAAAGCACTTGACAGTGCAAAAGGATCTTTTAGGACGGTTCTGAATATTGTGTTGAATATTACATGGGGAACTTTTTAGTGGTTAACCTGTAAAATAACACAACATAAAAGATTTCATGGATTCTTAGACATCTACTCTATACTATGATTTATGAAATTATGTCTTTTAAATAATGTAGCAACTCAACAAAGTTGGTATTACTGTCTCTATTTCACCACTGTGAAATTTAAATCATATGACTAAAAAGTAGCACATCTCAGAATCAAATCTCCTAGAAATTTTTGCTCATTTAATACTGACAATTAAGTTCATATCATATTCATTTATGGATATTCATACATGATTATCCATTAATTATGCCCACATGTGCCAGAATCTGCATTTTTTTTTTGACAGTGATACTTTAGGATAGGCAAGAGCATGTCCCATCTTTCTTTTACTTAAAGGCCATTGTAATGCTCTTTAAACTGCAGTCCAGAGGGCATCTCTAGGGAACAGGGGCTGCTTAACTTTGTTCTCTAAAGCCAGTTGTGCCACAAATGAAGACAGCAATTATCATCCATCATCCTTGGTGATTTTTATCTCTCTCCTTGGGCCTATAGAGTGCTCTCCTTGTGCTTTCCAAGCACACTGACGCACCATGAGCTTTGTATGAGCTGATACTGGAAGGAGAATAACTCCTTGCACCAGGGTGGTGAATGCCTGGCTCACAAATAACTATGGAACTTTTTCACTCTCGTGAGTCAATCACCATTTGAACTCTGACGTTGCCTACACCTATCCAACAACAATGTGATGAAATTATCCTTACCAGCAATTGTTTAGAGCACAACTGACGTACTAAAGACTCTGGGCTGTGATGTGCCTTCATGTTGCTCCCCCACTTGTTTTAGGAACAGAAACAAGAGTATGAAGAAAAGAACCTGCTTAAATAAGATGTTTTAGATGTCGGAGTTATCAAAAGGCTTTGTAAACATCTCATAAAACCTACATGTACCAATGTGTTTTCCTCACAGGAATGGGAAAGTGCATAACTGCTAGTTTTTGTCTCCTGTCCTATCATACATATATATCTGCTTCTTTTGGCTTCCATGTTGTATTTGCCTTGCCTCTCCTCTCTCCTCCTGTCCCTTCCCCTTCCTTCCCCTCCCTCCCTCTCTCTTCTCCTCTTCTCCTCCCATCTCCTTTCTTGCCACCTCCTCCTCTTGTGCCCTCTCCTCTGCCCCTCCAGCCCCTTCCCCTCCCTTTCTCTCCTTTCTTCTCTCACTCCATCTCTCCCCATTTACACTTATACATAATCTGTCATGGCTACCTTCACATTGTGCTGTGAACCTGCAAATCTATGTAAGCTTTCAGCTCATTGTTCTCACACAAAGGTGATGCGGATTGTAGTTTCCCTATTTCAAGCCCTGTGGATAACTAACTTGCACCAATCCACATATCTACACCTATCTTAAAGGTATGTTGAGGACAGTGGAGATAAGGGCTCAGTGTCTCTCTCAGCCACTAGGCAGTTCTCCCAAGAAACAAATCATGGCCAGAAGGATTCATATCTCCATAACAAAGTAAGACAGTATTATAAGAGGAGAAAATTGGACCACCTATGATGTTGCATGTTTAGATCATTATCCTTAAGGGAGAAGAACAAAAGTGTCATCCAAAAAATTATGTGTTGGGCATTGAAGGTAAAAGTGCTCCTGTAGAAACACAGAGTACTACATCTAATCTTGAAAATGAAGTCAAGCATGTTTATTGTAAGTTGTTTCTTGGAAACCTTAATATCTAAGTTCACACACTCAGCCTCTTGATCAGCTCTAGGAAAAAGAGAAAGTTGAATTCTATAAGAAGTTCCTCTTTTACCTCTACCCATCCTAGAAAACACTGAAAGGCAGCCTCTGTCTACTAAATCCATGTGATTTTCCTAAGTAGGTGCAGTCAACACTGAGTATTGTGGGATTTTTACTGAGAACTCCAAAAATCTCAAAGACCTCTAAAAAATTCATCTGTTTAGCAAATTTCAAAATTTAATTAAGTCTATTAAAATTTTATCTATTATAATATTTCTATCAAGCTTTTGGTAGCTTATAATCAGACTTTCTAGTTTCGCAGAATAGATTTCTGTGATTTGTGGAGAAAAAGTTAAATTAGAGTTAATTCATGGGGAAAGTTCTACTGAAGGGTGGCTTTTCTCCATGCCGGGAACTCCCTCATTCTGTGCTGGTCATGGCATTTGGTCATATAGAACCATTTCACCCAGTTGAACTGCTGTCTTGCTAGAGGGTGGGGCCTCCACACTCTAGGGTTTGGCCTCTGAGCCCTAGAGTGTGGAATTTCTGAGCAGATTTAGTTAAGCTTTTAACTTCTCAGGTTGACACAATCAATCAATAACTACAGACTCCAAAGAACAAGAACACTTAAGCCAGTGGCCCTTTCTGCTGTTATGTAATTACCATTGTGGTTGGCTTTATTATATGTTTGCATTTTACCCACGGAGCACTTGATAGTATATATAAAAATGGTCGTCTTTCTTTAGCAACACAAAACTATGCCCTTTAGAGAAACTAGGGACTAAAGCTGTAGACACACAGAAAAATGCCTCTATTTAGGCTTTAGAACACAGGAAATACAAGGCCACCTTGTGCCCATGAGCTTCTTCCAGCAGGACGCTAACAGAGTACAGCCTTCAACATCCTCCTGGCAAGCTGGAAGCTGGAGCACTTTCAAGAAGAAATCAGCCACCGAGCCATGCACTTCTGCTTAGGGATGGTAACCTGTGAAAAAATATGGAAAAGAGCTATTAGAAGGTGGATCATAATTCATTTCTAACAGGCCATAGTGGCCATCCAATGCTGGGCATAATAATACCACTTGGAACCATAAAAATGAAAGAAAGAGACCTGAAACCTCAGGCTGCTCAGATCAGACACTCCCATCTCATGAGAGTGAATTAGCTGCTTTGGCACAACTGCAGTCTGGATAGCAGTTGTGATTCAGTTTGCACTGAATCCTTCATTCTCCAGTGTGTAGACACGCTCCGCACGCTTCCTCACCTGATTCTGTGGCTGACTGTCTTAAGCCGATCTTAGAATTTCTTATATATTTACACATCTTGTGTTGTATCTGTTCTTCTAGTAAAACCTTGACTAATGCAGAGGCTTATTTTATGTGACCAGATGAGACCAAGTGAACAATAACTAAAATAAAAACACTTTAAAATAAGCATTTATTAGACTGTTCTAAATGCTTCTCATTTAACCCTAAATCTCTCTTTTTAACATAGTCATTTTATTGCCACAATTCAAATGATGAAAGTGAGGTTCAGAGAGGTCAAGTAACTTGCCTAGAATCACAGAACGTGAAAGAAGTGGTTTAGGATTAGCACTCAGTGGGACGCCTTAGTTTTGTGTTCATAACCAGCGTATTACATTCTCTTCTGAGTGCAAATCCAGCATTCACTGGACTGTGAGTGTGTGAAGACTCCATCTTTCCTACAATCATCTTCTACTAGCCATTTGTAACTATCTCGCCTGGTGACATGTCTAAAATTCATTTGCCAGACTGGGGTTTTAAATAGAAGGAGCAAAAGAAGAAGAAAAAAAGTTCATGGAAGAAAAGGGAAACCTAAGAGGGAAGATGGGATCATTGGGAAACTACTGAGAAGCTTGCTTAGGATTCCTCAAAGAGAAAGAGCAGAAGAGGGTTCACACTGTTTTCTTTTTGCAAAAGCCCATCAACATTGTGGTCTGCAGGGAGGAAACAAGAATCAAATGACTCTGGGTGCAGCTTTGACCG
This sequence comes from Ctenomys sociabilis, assembly GCA_004027165.1. Taxonomy (NCBI): domain Eukaryota; kingdom Metazoa; phylum Chordata; class Mammalia; order Rodentia; family Ctenomyidae; genus Ctenomys; species Ctenomys sociabilis. The sequence goes on along the minus strand of PVKA01000275.1, from coordinate 164,009 downwards.
GGAAGAAGTCAAGGTTGGGCCATCATAGGAGGACTTCTGGGGGGGGTGGGATTTGGGTAAAACAAATAACCAGGCAGGGTAGGTATAGTGTCAAAGCTTAAGCCCTGTCCACCACTGGCTATTCCTGGTTACTGTCGGTGACAAGTGAGAGCTGGCTAAGAAGCCAGGGCTGCCCCATACTCACTGAGGCTTTGTTATCATTGAGGGAGGGGATTGTATTATGTTGGCTCTTTCTCTATGGACTATCAGCTCTAGAAGTATAGGGATTTTTGAGTATTTTGTTTCAAAGAAGTTTTGTAGGATCTTCTAGGTGTTTAGTTAATAGTGTTAAATGAATAAGTGTGTTGACATCCAGTGAGGCTGTACTGTTTTTTCTGGCTCACACTGTGACCAGTCACTGTTCACCTTCACTCACCACTGCCTCATATCTCACTACCTCTTTATAATAAGGTCAGATGCTCTTCTGTCTGTCTGTCTCTTTTACTCTCTCTCCCTTTTTCCTTTTCTCTTCCTCCCTTTTTCCTCCCTCCCTAATCTGTCCTCCATACTAAATTCTACCCAGTATTTCTCAGTGTCACTCAGAGAAAGATTCTCTATTTCTTCTTTTGTCTCATTTTCCCCAGAAGTCCTTCTGTTAAGCTATGAGGTAGTATGAAGAAGATGAGTGTGACAATCTAGGGGAGACAAGATGACTAGAAATGTATTCCCAGGAGATAGATAGTTGGAGACCATCCTGGTTTCAGGAAAGCAAACCCCGGTGGGTGAAACTTGTGCTTTCAATACATAGAACCAAATTTCTCAAGTCAGAGAACAAAATGTCACGCATATCCACACCAGGCTGTGGGTGAGTTATTTCCCAGAATAAAACCATCCAGATGAAATATTTTGCTTTTTATTAGAAGACTTCAAAATTTCACTTAATAACTTTCCCTGTATCAGTACTATGTGTGTATATATATGTTTACTTTTTATTTATTCAACAAACACCCTTGTAGTGATTAGCATGTGCCAGGTGATATTCTAAATAGCTCAAAAATAAACATTAACTCATCCAGTGGTATGTGTTATTGGTAAGCCACCCACCCCTTATTAACTAGCTCAAGGCTAGAGATAGCTCTGGTAGAATTGGAGCTTGTCCTTGGATTCCCCAATCTGGTTTCAGAATCTGTGATTTCATCCATCAGCCAGGCTAATTCTTCAGAATTTATTACCCTTTTGCAATGTTGGTTGTGGTTTCATTAGTTTTTTCTTTTTTAATTTTGTAAGTTCATAAAAGAAGATTAAAAAAACTCTAAAATAGGAGGTAGGTAGCCATTCTAACTTTGAAGAAAAGAAATTTTCTAATTTTAGTTATTTCAATAAACTGGTTATTTCATATGTGTATGCTTGTGTATTATAAATGTATAACATACATACATCACAACATATACATGTACATGCACATGTATTCAAAGGTACCTGAATATATTTGGCCTAATCCGTACAGAGCTCCATCAATATTTCTTCTTTATTTTTCTATACAGCAGCAGGCATTTCCATTTTCCACATTTTTCAGAGTGATTGGATTAGGTTGCATACACTTCTCCGAGCTATTAAGTGCATACAGTCCGCATCCACATGCAGTGGGTATACAGTTATGATCTATCATTTCAAAAATCTACACATTATGAGGGAACAGAGTAGGATTTGAGTGGCATGAAGTATTAGGTCCAAAGAACCTGATGCCGTTCACCTTCTCACTAATGCAGGGACTAACAAGACCCCAGAGTTTCTGTCTCATTGGTAGATCCTTTGTCCTAAAGACACTGAAACTGCACCACACACACACACATGCACACACACACACACACACAGAGTCACACAGTCACACACACAGTCACATAGTCTCACACACACACACACACACACACACACACACACACACACACACACACACCAGTCATGCCCACTCTGGTCAGTTCACATCCACTTTGCACATCTTCCATAGTGCATCGCTGCATGGACAACTAGGGGAAGAAGACCCGGCTAGTGTGTCATTCCTGACATTTTCAGAGGAGACACAGTAGCCAAGTCTCGATTCAGATTGTTCAGCTTTGTCCTCAGGGTGACTTTTCTTTTATGGGTGAGGGAAATACCTTAAATGCAGAATGGCTGGGCAAGATGTAATTTTAAACTTTTACTGGAACTCCCCAGTATAGTCATTTTCTCTAGCCTGCCTCTCTCTTATAACCTTGCTCATTCAGTACTTCCACTGTCTAAAGCTGCTCTATTGTTTGATTTTTCCCTAAATATAATAGGGCAAGATTTTTCTGTGTGCTTTACTGAAGTTGGTCCTACAGCTTTAGAGTCAAGCCGTGTTTGTTACAGTATAATCTCCTGGCTGATGAATCTCACTGCGCTAAATTTCTGGATACCTCCTGCATTGATTTCCACACTTTTTTTGCTCTTTTATCACAGTAGATTGCTGCTATATTACATACATACACCTCTGAGAACACATCCGCCTTACTTCTGCCTTACCTCAAGGTCCAATACTCAGAAATGCTGAGTCCCTGTCCTCTGTCCTGTAAGAGTTCATGACTGGCCTAACGTTGAATCCATAAGTAGAAGAAAATTACCAATATAGTCAGTACTTTATAGATAGCTTCAGGAAAAAATTAACCTGATTGAATTAACTTATTAAAAACAGAAAAAATCTTGAGTGTAACAGAGATAAGACATTATTAACTGAGAATTTCAATTCCAAGTTATTCATAAGTAGTATACAAACCTCAAGCATCCAGATTTGGTCAGTCATCTTTTTGTCTACGTAATTCACTAATTACGGAAATTCTTATATATGCAAGACTGTTAATGGTTAACATCATGGACCAAACATCCTGATGATTTTGTGAATTTTTCACATTTCAGCTCTATGTTTTGGCTCTGTGTAGACAGATTACAGCAGGCTCCCCAGTATGTATTCTTTTGAATCTGCTTTATTGATGTAGAACAAAGTTTCATTTGCTCACAGATTTTAATTTACAAAAGAAAAGCTAATGAATGTTGGATCGCATTCTTCAGTGAAGGTAAAAGCCTCATATGTTATATGAAAAGCTACCGCCCTCTGATTGTCAAAGTTTACTTCTTTCTTTTCAGATTCTTCTTTGTATTGTTTTACAATCTAGGTATATCTGTTTAACATGAAATGCAGAAAATGACAGGGCTCAGACAGCTACTGCATCCAGTGACAAAGATTACTGTCATCCTGGCTCATCAGTTAATTCATCATTGGCAATGGTCCATTCCATTTCCTGGTAGCCTAGCAACAACCAATGATGGGGAGGGCTGTTTGCCATGTGACAATGGTATGTGGTACTTTCCAGAATGCTTTTACATAAAAATAGGATGATAATTTATAAATTTACATTTTTATTTTAATAAATGGGAATATTTAGTTTTAGGGGTTGACATTCAAAAGGGAGACAATTTTATTTTGCAGACCATGACTTTAAAGTGCTGGCCTTGTGACTTGATAAGAGAAATGGAGCTATCAATTTCACATATAAATAGGGTTTAAAGTTGAGATTGTGAATACCTTACCTTACCTTGGTTCAAGTGATTTTCCCCACAGATTAACTATACAAAAATAATAATATTAAATTAGAACTACTCTTACATGAGTGCATGCCGCACGCGCGTGCACACACACACACACACACACACGCATGCACACACACACACACTCCAGAATGTGAGTCTGAACTTTGCTTCCAAATTCTTTTTACCACTGACTAGAAAAAAAGGGATTTTTTTTTAAGTAACAATAATTGCTGTCCTTAATATTGAAAGAAAAATTCATAGTTTCTCATAGTTCTGCTACCCTTACTTCTCTCCTCCTCTATTGATGATTCATGGTTCGGCAACTCACTGAAAAATCTGCTCATTTGTTTTCACTGATTGAATTTCCCGATTGTTAGTGTGTACAAATGCATTAGCTGCTATTGAAGCTATCTGCTGTTAAAAAGTGAGGAAAAATCCTATTTAAGTGTCATAATGCTCTTCCTGTTGTTATGACAGTATCATTGAGTAAATAGTTTTATTTTAGTGCTATAGTTAAGAAAATCTATAATCACCACTGCATAATTTTGTTTTTGAAAAAAATCTATATTTAGCCCCATCTGCAGAGACAGGAGTAGAAAAATAAGCGACTACCAAGACATGAATTCTGTTAAATATTAAAGAGATCTCATCAATGATTTTATTAGTCTCTAAGCTCAGAAAAGGCCTCACTGACATCTAGAGCCTAATGATTTTTTTAAATATATTTAAAGCCTTGTACTGCACCTTTAAATATTGAACAATATTGAAAAATATTGAAGTCCTTTTTGTATATTAGCTTTAGGGAGAACTGTTGTATGATTTCCACTCCTTTCATGACATTGTAATGATGTTACCACATACAACTTTATCTTGCATGAAAAGGTGAAGTCATGAGTGATTTCTCCAATTTAAAAGCACTCAACCCTCACAGTGCTAGAAATGAATATTTTGCATATATTCATGCAACAATGATTCAATTTAAGATTTCTATTTTCAAACATTGCTTGAAACCTTCACTATGTTAGTAGTGAAATTGCCAAAATGTGTAATAAGATTTATTATAGTTGAGTAGCATTTTATTTAGTATTTCATGTTAACACGCTTTTAGGGTTACCTGGCTTAGCAAGAGAATTCATCTTTCTTTTCTAATCATAGTTAACATTTTATTGTATTTTAAAAAATACTCTTTACACACAACATACCAATACACACACACACACACACACACACACACACACACACATGCATTCAGTGATAGTGTGGCATGGACTGAATTTTATCTTGCTGGCAATACAAACACAAACATTGCTCATGTCAGTGTTCAGTGTACCCTTACAGAAAGCTTCTCTGATTAAAAAGAAAAAAAAAATTCTATTTCTCCTCTTTAATCTCTGTCTTTCTCTCTAGAATAGCTGTAAAACTCTTGGCATACATCCTTAAAATGGGCTCAAGATTTTTGCTGTGAATTTCCTCCCTTAAAGGGGTCTCCTTATATCCTTGTTTATAAAGTATAAATGATGGATGGCTTAGCAGCATGAAAATGAACATAAGTTTCCTAGAAGCCACATCAAGGCATATGCCAGAGTTACAAAAAATATATACAAAAAATATATACGTTGGTAGAAGCTCTAAGCGTGGGACTGTGTTTCTGAAGGAAGTGCCCCCAGATGGAGTAAGAGGCACGTTTGAACATGGTTACCTGTGGGCTTGGAGATGAGAGAGGAGCGAAGAGTATAGCCATTTCAGGACTTGACCTGTGATTGCTACAATAGAGGCATGAACAACTATAAACTCTTACTGCTTCTGTGTTCATTGTACATCTCTAGGGTTTTATGTCTTCTTTCCATTCCAGGCTTTCAGCATTTCAGCAATGAAAGAGGGGGCCTTCCACAGATCAATTTTGCTGGCATTAAAGCAGTGGCCTTTCTCCCCAACTACAGTGTGCTTGTTCATGCACACATATGCAATCATGTCAGGGTACACTTGCACACGGAGCAAGGGTTTGTGTAGGTGAACAAGATTCTTGCACATTGCAGCACAGAAAGGAAATACTGGCCTGATTTCCGTTTAGAGAATGCCTCGAGTTGCTAGCAGCTAGCCCCATGTGTCTGTGCAGAGCCGCCCATAGACGAGTCGTACAAGTGCAATTTCACTTTGGTTACTTTTAATTTTATAATATAAAAAGTTATTAGAAACCTGAGAGGCAACATGCCAGGGAGTGACTTGCTCTGCATTTTCAGGAGGAAAGAAGAGTAGTGATCTTATTAGGCGCCTGGGTGGGCCAAATTTTCCTAATTACATGGAAATCAGAGGCAGCCCCTAGACTGCGGTATCTTACCTGCATGGAGTAAACACTCCCCTGCTGTCACTAATGTCCTATAAATCATGTTAAAGAGAAGCATAATTAACATTTTTGATCAAATCAAGCTTCAAAGCCGTGAGGTGCTTGAGTGAGTAAAGCTGTATTCATCAGTGAACAACTTCTCCTGGGAAAGGGAATGCTTTGGTAGCTTCGCGCTTATACCTTGCCACCCGTCCCTACTCCTTGGACACTGCAGAAGGTTAAGGAGAATTTGGATGAGGAAATCTCCAGCAAAGTACCACATTCAGTTTCAGGAATGGTAACTCATCAGGAAGCAGAGGGTGTGGGTTAGAGGACAGAGAGGGAGAAGCCACCCCAGATATGAGAAGAAGAAAATGTACCTATTTTCAGCTTGATAAAAGCATGTCCCTTCTGTGCATAGCCAAATCAGTTCTACTTCTCTTTCAACCCATTTAAAGAGGATACTGTTCTCCGTTAAATGAAAGGTGGCTTAACACAACTCATTTCTGTCTTTATTTTTTTAATGTATTTTGAGAAAATATTCATCCAGTTACCTAAGGTTAATTAGAATTCAAACTTACCTGGAGGCAGGTACACAGTGGAAGTGTTGAAAAATTTAAAAGAATCTAGCTCCTAGAACATTCTCTGAGGAGAATCCTGGGAGTTGTGCTTACAGGACCAGGCTTTTCTTACTTTCAATGTCAGGGAGACTTGAGTTGCAGGTTTCCTAAGAAGTCACCTGCTTAACTACATTCATACCAAGTTATAAGAACTTGATACCCAAGTCTTGATAAATAAAGGTAGAGAGAAAAATAGAACCCTGGATGCCCAAGCAAGCCCATGAAAGGAAGGAGATGCTGAATGTCAGACATGTAATCTTTCTAAAATCATAGTTTTTAATCTGAGTTTGATCTGATTTGAGAAAGCAACTTCAATTGGAAATGCAAAAATAGTAATGGAGACTCCTCATGCCCACACCACACACCACACATAGTGAATATAGTTCATCCTTTAAGCTGGATACTCAGGGAAGAACCCTGCCTGACATATGGGATGCTGGAGTAATGGAGCCTAGGTTAGGGTCTGACTCTCCAGCACGTTGCTCTGGCTTCTCCTTGAAGCCCACTGTGGGTATTCGCTTGTTCCCAACTTCCCATTAGTCAGGGCTGCTTTATCATTCCTGCACTGGGCTGACACAGAGCCTGTGAGAGGAAGTGACCCCAGCCACTTCCTCTTTTGTGGGTTGGATGCTCAGCTGAGTTGTAGGGGACAGAGTGCCTGATGGATCACATATACATGCATTGCACACACACGCATAAGCAATACTGAGGTCCAGAAACTGTGACTATCCTGGGAAAGAAGTACATTTTCTACTAGAATAATATAAGTTATGTTGATTTTTATCAATGAAAACTGTGTGTAAAAGGAACATAGGTTTTGGGATTTTTTGAGTCTTCCAATTTTAAAAATTCAAATATTGAATTTACTGATATAGCTATACATGTGTTTGTGTATGTGTTGGTAAAGGCAATATTTTTAGATACACAATGATATCTTTTTCAAGAAATGAATGTTTAAAAATAAAAGCTGAGAGTAGCTTACATTTTATGATTTTGAAAAGCTTTTTGTATAACTCTTCAAATCAGAAAATAATTCTTCATTAGTTTGTGAGCTCTAAATTATGACTCGGCAAATATGATCACAGTAGATGCACCTTTTGCCTTTATTCCTTAGGTCTTAAGGTTTAGGAAGCAAATGGCTTTAGAAGACCTCTTGCCCAATTAGTTATCTGTCTATTTGCAAAGACCAGACTCCCGTACCCCCGACCTCCTGCGTTCTCAAGACACAGAGAGAGCTGATCTTGGGGCTACCTTTCCCTTTTTATTTTACTTCATGTTGTTTTACTTTGCTGAACTCAGACAAACTGAGTTAGGATTAAAAGAAAGGGAGAAAAATAGCCTAAATTATTTTGATAAAGTGTTCTCTTCTTCTTTGTAAAGAATTATATCAACTGAGCCATGTACTATTCCAGAGGAGTTCTACTGCATGCAAATCCTTCCCTGAGTCCTGGAGTATGTGCGAAGGTTATACCCTCCAGAGGTTTCCAGATCAGTTTGATCTCCTCTGTACAAAAAGGGGGAAAGAAAATCTCATTCAAATAGCTGACTAAAATTTAAACTAAATGGGCTTGTGGTCTTTACTCAAGTTTTGCCCTTTTGATCACAGGGTTTAAAATTGTCTGACAGCCTCTCCTCCAGGGTGTGCTTCCTGGCTCCTTCCTCTGCCTTCATCTCACAGCATGTACAACAACAGTATCTGTCGCATATCCCCCATCTTTTTTTTTTCTTTTTTTTTTTTTTTTTCTTTTTTGAGACAGGGTCTCACTGTGCAGTTCAGGCTGGCCTTAAGCTCACTTTGTAGCTCAGGCTGGTCTCGAACTCACAACAATCCTCCTGCCTCAGCCTCCCTAGTGTTGGGATTACAGGCATGCGCCACCACGCCCGGCTATATCCCCCATCTTTATCTCCTTTCCCACCCCTACTTATTCCCTTTATATGCATGCGTGCTCTGTGAGGGAAAAGACTATTTTGTTCACTAAACCCCCAAGGTGTACAATAGCACCTGACATATAGACGACAAGCAAGAACTCTTTGTTGAATAAATGAAAGGCATAGATTGCATTTATCAGGTTGTCTGGTTATTTCATACAACAAATTTGAATTTGCTTAATTATCTAAGTTTTTCTAAAACTATTATTTGGTTTAATGTTCTTGGTTGTTACAGGATCTCAGTATGCAGCTCAGACTCATAGTGATTCTCCTGTTTTCAGCCTCCCCAGAGCTGGGATACAACACTATGACACTACGTTTGGACTCTGTGGCCTGCTAAGCGCACCCTGGTGTCAAGGCTGGTGGGGTATGTGGTGCCAGGGATTGAACCATAGTCCTTGTGTTCACTTAAGCTCCCCTATGCAGGTTCTTTAGTCCACTGAGCTATCTTGCTGGCCTCCTTATTAGCCAACTTTAATTTTTACTTTTGCTGTGTTTCTTGTCTTTTCCATTTGGGTCATTTACTTTTCTATGTGTTTTTTTCTTTGAGAATTTATGTGAAACCAAAATTTGGGAAAAGAAACAAAAATTCATTAGGTAAGTTATTCTACATCATGTAGACCAAGAAAACTGGGCTATGTCAGCAGAAGTTTCACCTATCAACTGGCTGTCTTGACACATTAAGGACATCACTTCTGTTGTACGCACTGCCATTTAGCCTTCATGGTTTCTAGCATGGAAATCTGATCATAGGATACTTGACATACTCCTCAAAATAAAAGAACTTGGGTGGGTAGCTTGAGGCTGCCATGCTGAATGTTGAAGTCTGAAGTCTGAAAATGCTGAATTCTACAAAGCTGCCGTCTGTTGACTCAGTGGTACCAATATAGGGTATATTGTGCATCACCACTGACCATCAGTGTTCATCAAAAACCCAGTCACCCTGCATTTCTTATCCTTCCTTTGTTTCTGAGGTAACATATACATAAAAAGCTTCCTAAATTATCTATCCATACATCTGTCTATTGAGAGTCATGAAAGCACAGAATGAATAAGGGAATGACATTCTGAATAATACTTAAGTCAATGTAAACCAGAATAATTCTGCTTTCTGCTCTAGGTTTCTTTCCCCTGGCATGAACAACTGATGCATCTTTGCTTTCTTCCTGTCTTTAGCTTTCCTTTGGTTGAAGAAATATGCCTTACACCTGCTGCTGCATTTTTACGAGATGTTTGGGATTTTCTGGGGGCTTCCCCAGAGGTGACTGCATTTCAGTGGTGAGTGAGTAATGCAAAATAGTCTACAGGCTGTGTGCACTGACTAATCATAGGGAATTCTTCAAAATAATCTCAGGTTGGTAAAATTTTCCACCCCAAATAATAATAACGGTAACAATGGCAGCAACAGCAACAATAAACAAAATATGCCCTGCATGCCTCTACCCAATTATTAGCTAATAATGCATAATTATGATTAATTCCACTCTTTAAATGCAGATTCTAAAGAGCAATAACCATTTATTTTATGTTTTCACGTTATTTTCCTGCATGTCCTTTATGTCAATTATGTGTTGTCGGGCACATCTGATTGTGCTCTGCTGTGGTTTCCTTGGTTTGGTAATTGTATATTAAAAAAAAAAATAACAACACGTGTTTAGTATAAAAATTAATTATGTTAAGCATTCCTACTAATTTTGCCAGGCAAAAAAAAATGGCATCCCACAAATTTTCAGCATAAAGTGGGTGGCCAGCCTACTTATGGGCTTTATGGTCTGTGGCGGGGTTTGTGAGGGAGCTCAGTCCAGGCAGTTTTCTCTGAGCTGAAACAGAATGCAGTGGACGGCAAGCTGCCCTTGCTCTGTTCCTTGTGTTCCCTTAAAATTTGTCCCTAGCCTCTACTTAATCAACCACTTCCCAATTATGATTATAACAACAACACTGAAAATATCATTTTGAAATGTCGCTGCAATCCAAATTGACAGGGTTTCTGCCAGTGAGATGGACGGTCAAGGATGTTGTTCCTTTCCTTTCTGCTATTTATAAGGGACCGATCCCGAGTAATAATGGAAAAAAACCCATCAGCTCTGCTGTAGAAATGTACCCAGAAAATCCACAAGAACCTCAAAGGGAGGTAGTACGGGGGGGGGGGGGGGGGGGGGGGGGAAATGGGGAGGCAAAACCAGAAGGAACTGGATGAAGAAAAATCTGCTCAATAGTGCAATCTTTTGGGAATAT
>PVKA01000275.1:93181-153220 GCA_004027165.1 Ctenomys sociabilis | reverse complement strand
CCTTATGATGGTAGGTTAATGTTAATGAAACATGAAAAGGCAGATCCTTTTTAGGAAAATTTGTTATTAACAAATAAAGGCTTGATAACATTTAGAATCACACCAGGAATCACACTATTGAAAATATGGCTGGAGCAGATTCTGAAGCCAGCCTGCCATGCTCGAGTGATAAATTTGTTTACATCCTTTAAAAGTTCTAACTCAGTACAGACGAGGTGACGTCCTACTTTTCACATTCATGTTCAATTCACAAACATAAAGAGACTCTGAGCCATTAGGGAAGCTTTCATTTTGGCTGGGGAAGGATGAAATGATAGTGATAGTGGCTTTCATAGCAGAAAATAATTGTATACTTTTCTTATTATTATTTTTGGCAAGGCACACACATTTCGGCTTTCCGGTGTATTACATCATTACATTGTATAATGCATCATAATGATAGAGTGAATAGAGATGAAGAAATGCCTGCGTCTGCTCCAAGTTTAAAGAGAAAGAGACATTGCATGCATTTTCAGCTGGGGAAGCTGCCGCTCCGCGAAGTATTCTCTGAGATGAAACAAAGCTGCGTTTGCACTTGGCATTCACATTAATTGTGGAGTTGCCAACCGGCTAGTTTCACTGGCGCACAAATTAGTGGAGGAATAATTCCACATGTCACAAAAACCAGAATATCTGAGGAATGCTCCTGAGATGTGGACTTACTTGTTTTTCTGTGGGTTACTCCCACTCCCAGGAAACCTGCACAGAATCTTCTAAACACAAAATCCCCAGGTTTCTACCCCAGCTAATATGCTGGAGAGGTAATGTCTATCATTAGGACAAATAGTCGCTTTATTATTTTTAGCAGCATGTTTTTCAGATGTGTTAAGAATCATTCTTTCAAATCCTTGTTGTTGTAAGACAAAAGTTCATTAAAGCCATCAGAGGGGAAATTTAAGTATGCTGATAATTATTAGTAAGAATACCAAGAAATGCGCTTTGGGAATCAATAATGGTTGAGGACATCTTATTTATGATGTGTTAAAAGGGTGCTGAGATAATAAGCTACCAAGGAAAAGGAAATTTATATTTTTTCTTCTTATATTTATTTGTAATTATATTGTGAAATACAAGATTCTCAGTGACTAAAGATTTTTTAAAGAATCCAGATTTAGCCAAGTCTGTCTGATACCGCCTCTTAACGTGTTTGCATTTTTGGTTCTATAGCAGATAATTTTAGTGACTGCATATTTATGGTGCAGGATTTTCAATGTCTTTTCAATGTTCAACTTTCTCCAATTACAATTGCAATTAGCTGAATGCTAAACATTCACTCTTTCATTTCACAATTGTGAGCTTTTTGCGTTACATTAAATCAGGAATCTAAAGGTGGAGAGACATGACTTGGACCCTCTATCTTCACAGTTTGTGGTTTAGAGGGATAGACTTTATTGTGCCAAAACAATCCAACCACTTTGGCTTTACCAAAGTCTTTATACTTGCATCAAATATACTCTTTTATTTGTTTTTACTTAGAACTCTCCATCTTGAATTTATTTATTTAAATGCATTTGGTTGTTGCAGGGTCTCACTGCGCAGCCTCCCTAGCATTGGGATTGTAAGACTGTGCCACCATGCTCAGCTCTGTGGCTGGCTCAGTGCACCCTGGGGGTGGGCCTGGTGCACTATGGTTGCAAGGGATTGAACAGCTGTCCCTGTGCTTGCCTAAACCTGCTGAGCTATCTCAGCAGCCTGAGCCTTAAATTTATTGAGAAAGGATATTTTAGGCTTAATATTATTCTGCAACTTTAAATTTTAGCAGAAAAAGAAAAAGAATCAGTTATGAAGGCAAAGTGCATAAATGTTCCCAGTGTCACATGTTGACTTGGGGTGGGAGGGGGCATTAGATCAATGGTAGAGCATTGCTCAGCTCCCACAAGGTCCCCGGTTGTAACCCTGGTGGTGCAAAACAAGACAACCACAGATTTTCTGTTTTGTAGAAATTTTTTCACTTTGAATTTTCTCTGCTCACACAATGTAAAGTTTATATAATCAAATAAAATTGAAATGTGTTTAGTTATTTAGAAAGTTGGGATTCTTTAGCTAGCTAGCCAGCGAGTTATTGTTATTTGAAATTTTGGGTGTTTGACTTCACTTGGTATTACAGCATCAAGTACTTGATAAATTAGAAAAGATTTTGAATACAGTACCTTATTTGCTTAGTGCTTAAACTCATGGACTTTGGAGTCACATAGATTAATAGCCCTAATTCAAATAATGGTCCTACCATATATGCACTATGTGATCTTACATTCTTAAGTCTCAGTGCTGTCTTTGTAAAATAAGAATAATAGCTGTTTCTCAAGTTTGCTATGAGGGTAGATGAGACAATTCATTAAAATAGCTTGTAGAACACTCAATAAAGAGGTAGCTATTATTTAAAAAAATAATTTCTATATTAATGTAGAGATAATTATTATACCTTTATGAAGTAGCCTACTAATGAGTCCATTAAATCCTACTGTTTATTTTTATCTGTACATGGAGACAAAGGGATGCTCTCTCGAATTCCTACATCTCCTTTGTTCAGTACTTACTTTTTTCTTGGAGCTTGGCTGAGGATCTCTTTCCTGATCTCAGCAATTTAGTTTAGCTTCATGATATATAAGTCATTATGTTATGTGCTAGAAGTAAAGGGATGAAAATAAGCAAGACAATAGATCTTCCCACATGCAGTTTACTTTCTGAGTCAATTGACCATTTATAACTACTAGAAAGTATTCATTTCAGGTGGATTACATCCTTAGAAGGTGAAATTTGGGGTGTTAAGAAAGCAATGCTAGATATTGGCATTGCCTAGGTTGAAAAGATTTCCTTGAGAAGATAGTAGTGGATTGAGATCAAAAGACAATGCAGTTTAATCCAAAGAAAGAGAGTTGTGTAAGATATGGAGGAAATGTCCTGTGCTCTCCACCTGTGTAAAGCTCTAAGGAGCATGAAACCTGCTTCCAAGGAGCTTGGATTTAGCGGATACCTTTCCTAACTTCCTGGTGAACAAAGCATTGCCTCCTGGCAGCTCTAGATGTGCTTACTGTTAGAACTATTTATTTGATTTCTTTCCAAATATACCTTGCTTATCCATCCACTCAGTTATACTATAAATATTTGTAGGACATCTAGAGAGATCCCAAGTAAAGGAAAATTCTGTGTTATGGATGCAATTTTTATAAACTAGTATCACAAGGTATATTTTTATAACTGTAAATCTGGCCTTCTTTATTACATGCTAGGGTTTAAATGTGTCCCCCAAAGTTCATATGCTAGAAAATTAATCTCCAATGCAGCAAAGTTGCAAGTAAGGAACTTTAAGCAGTTGTGAAGTCATGAATATTCTTCACTTAAGAATGGACTAATGCCATTGTCATGGGTGTGAGTTAGTTATCACATGAGTGGGATGGTGATTAAAAAATGAGTTTGTCTACCCTTCTTTCTCTTGTTGTCTTGCACATGATATCTTTCCACATGACACATTCCATCTTGTTATAACACAGGGAAAAGGCCCTCATCAGAAGTGGGCTGTCAGTCTTGGACATCCTAGTCTCCATAATTTGAGCCAAATTAATTTTTATTATTTATAATAACTCAGTCTTCAGTATTGTATTACAATAGCGCAAAGTAGCCTGAGACGTGACAGCACAACATGTATAGTGAGAGACATGTCTTTTGTCACTTGATGTACCATTAATTGCCAGAGTTGATGCTTAATAGAAGATGAAGACTCTCAGTGACCTCTGTGTTGGTCTCTCACTTGGCTGCACTTTGTCACACTTTCTAAATCTCTGGCAGCATCCTGCAATGTTGAGTGTTTGTAGCCTAACAAACAACATAATTAGGAAGGTAAATCTGCTGAAGCTGAAACAAATCATTTAATTCATCCCACAAGCCAAATGGAAAATGATTCTGAGATTATCCACTGTATTGGGTTATCTGCTCTGCTGCTCTGTACCATTAGCTTAGGCAGTTGGGAATTGCTTGTAATTCACAAAGAGGCAGCTTGTGTTTGGTTAGCATTGGCTGTGTCTCCTCCTCTGAAGTGGCTGCAAGTGCTCTCTGGTTCGGTGAAGGCAGCCAGTCAGAGTGGCCAACAACCAATGCTGCTTCTCTGCTGGTACAATGGTGGGCTGCTGAAAGGTACCTGCCTGCCTCCTTCTGTCCAGCACCCCGAAGCTCAGCTTGGTATTTGGGAGTTATTTACTCATCTGTTTTTTTTGAGTCACATGAAGTATCCTGTTGAGTCCTCAGCTCTGTTGGAGCACAGAAGTGACCTGATGCCACCCAACCCAGAGTCCTTTTCTTTTAGCAAGAGGTAATTGATGATTGTGTTTCTAGGTTTGAGAAAGGCATCTCAGGTACACTAGGGAAAAGTGAAGCTGCTGGGCATCTGACCAGCTGAATTCTCAGCTACTTAACGTACTGCACACTGTTCAAGTGTCCTGAAAATTCCTATTCATAAGAAAGCTTAGAGAGTGGGCGTGGTGGCATATGCCCATAGGCTGAAAACAGGAGAATCATAATGAGTCCAATCTATGTAGTGAGACCCTGTAGACCCTATAAATTTTGTTTTAAATACAGAAAAAAAGAAGAACGTTTAGAAAAGCCATGTGAAATATGAAGCTAGAAGGTAACTAAGGCCCACTGATACAGTTTTAAAGAGGGTTTAGATGTCTATTTTCAAACCCAGGCAAGAGCACTTCAGTCATTGGTAATTAACAAGGATATAGAGAAATTTTGATTGATGGGAGGTAGATAGATTCCCGCCAAGGCTAGACAGCCAAGAATGTAGTGTCGAAGGAGTTTTGTCATCACCTATTCTCAATCAGTTTAGAGTCCCTTTCTGACCTTTGGACAGGGTGGTTTGTCTTGGGACAGTGGCAGGACCACTCTTGGCAAGTTTTGGCTCGTTGGCCTGGAGGTATCATCACATACTTGGAAGGCTGCTTTCGACCTTTGCAGTATGTTCTCAGAATGGAAGTAGGCTGAAGTCTTGGAGAGAGATAAGCTTATGAAAGCAAAGCACCTGACTCAAAGCAGCTTACTTAAAGTTGGTAGCTTGCTAATATCATAGTACAGATCATGCTTTTGTATACTAACCCAGATAGATACACAACTGAGTGCATTTATAAAAAAGCATCATAACTTTTATATTAAAAAATATTGCGACAACCCAAATGCAAGATGCTGCCACCAGCACCTTAGCCTGCATTTGCATAGGCAAGCTCCAGGCCTTGAACCTATACATCCAGTGTGATGGCAGGATGACATCTCGTGATGGGAATGTCTGCACAGATTTTTGTTCACGAAATCTTCCAGCTACTAAAAATAAGATAAAACCTTCTATGGATATTAGCATATGTTAAGAATCAGATTGAATATGTATATGTATATATAAACATATACATATTGACACACACTATGCCCAAAATAATGTCCATAGTAACTACTTCATTAGGAATTGCCTTTTTAAAAAAGAAGCATTGTATACTCACACAAATTTCATATGCACAAAATATTTATATTATTTTTACAAAATTGCATAATGGATAGTAACAAACATAAAATTTGCATTATGAGAGCAAATAAACAAGCAGACTTTATAGATTCTTGATTGGACAAGGGTTTTCAAAATGTACATCTTGAATTCTTCCAATTCATTCATGATGACAATGGTTAATGAATGACTTGTATTTATTAAAACTTCCTGGCATTTTTTGTGGCTAGACAAACATAAGTGACAATGGATGGATAGACATATGGATGGATAGGTGAATGGGCAGATAGGAGTATTATTATATTTAAATAGTATATCTGAGAGGTTTCCACTCACAATGAG
Organism: Ctenomys sociabilis; assembly: GCA_004027165.1. NCBI lineage: Eukaryota > Metazoa > Chordata > Mammalia > Rodentia > Ctenomyidae > Ctenomys > Ctenomys sociabilis. Next base: position 147,351 of record PVKA01000275.1, on the reverse strand, counting down.
ATTTTCTAAGAAAAGATGTGTAGGGAAAGTGTAATATTTTTAAGTCAATCAGACTATTTCTTTGTATAACAAACTAAAGAACACAAATTGTGAACATTTCTTTTTTTATGTATTTACTACAGGATCTACAGGATCAGACTCATAGTAATCCTCCTATTTTCAGGCTTCCAAACATTGGGATTGCAGGCATGTGCCAGCATGCCCAGTCTCAATCTCTGTCTCAATGCACCCTGGGGATGGGGCTGTCAGGGCATGCTGGGAGTCGAACACAGATCCCTGCCTCTGCTTAGGCAGGTGGTTTAATCCACTGAGCTATCTGGCTGGCCCTAGAGACATTTCTTAACTTTGACTTTTGCTGAGCCACTATAATACAACCCATTGTCAGTAAGCAGATTTGAACTTGGAGGACCACATCCCTAGAGTTCAAGGAGCTTACATGAGAGGTTCAACACTCCTCTCCTAAAGAAAAGCAGGGAGAGCTCTTGCTATTTTCTCTATCCCACTCTGGGTCACAGAGGATCTCAGAAACATGCATCAGATGTTTGTCACCCATGTGAGTGACCTGCATACTTAAAACTCCATTGCCCTTTTTTTTTTTTCTCTGTATTTTAGGGAAGGGTCTACAGGCTGTTCAGGGTCTCACTACTAGATCAGACTCATAGTGAGTCTCACAGGAGACTGTTTACAGCCTCCCAAGAGCTGGCATTACAGACACAAAGCACTATACCCAGTCTCAATCGCTATCTCAGTGTGCCCTGGGAGCAGGACCAACATGGCAGGCCCAGGGATTGAACCCTCGACTCCTGCACCTGCTTGCAAGCACTTTAATCTGCTGAGCTATTTGCTCAGCCCCTCCATTGCTCTTAAAAATAATCAACCTTTCCTCTCTATTTCTATCAGTTGCTACCATTTTAGCATCACTTTTTGCCTTTCTTTCTTTTCCTCTTCAGAGCAACAGGTCTGGGTCAGAACCTCATCACCTCTTCCCTGACTACTTGCTACATACTTATTTAACTCCCTTACTCCAGTTAGTCCTGTGGGATCCCCACCAGATTACCTAACAGACACATTGAAGTAGGCAGCTCATCTGCTCAAAACTTCTCCGTGGCTTCCTCTCACTTATAGGATCCAAATCCATGTCTCACGTAGTAGGTAGGATGCTGCCAACTTGCCCAACTGCACCCCTCCGCCGTGCACTTTATGCTCCAACAGTGCTGGATTTCTAGGGTTTTTCATGCTCCCATATCTTCCTGCATGGTTTCTTCTACCTGGTGTGTGCTTCCACCTGTCTGCCTGGAAAACACCTGCTCCTTCTTTGAACTTCAGCTCACAAATATTTTCTTTCATGAGGTTTTCCTTGTCCTTTTACTGCCCTCTGAACCCTATAGCCTCTACTCTGGCACTTTTCACACAGAATTATAATCTTCTATTAAAATATCCATAGAGCAATGAGACTATAAAATCTTGAGCCAGAAACATTACTTTATTTCTCTCTGTCTCCTGAGTCCTTCTCCAAGTCTAACACAGAGCTCATTCAATAGATGTTGAATAAACTTGTTTCCTAAAGACTCCATTATCCTACTTAGCTGTCCAGACATTTAGAAATTTTCATTCATGTACTGTTCCACAAATACCATTTGACTTCACTTGACTCAGTGAGCACATCCTAAATATTTTCAGGGAAAGGTGTGAGTCTTAAGTCCAAGTCATTGCAGCATCCCTAAACCTCACAGGAAATCAAATTACTATGGTATTAACCTAAAAATAAAAACAGCCAAGATGAGTTAATTACTGGCTACACCTTGGGAATGATCCTAATTGGTTCACACTGCTTCATGAGGCTCTCACAGTGGTCCATATTCATTTTACAGATGAACCAATCAGGGGTGGGAAAGGTCAGTGACAGGCTCAAGGTTGCAGGAATGAAGAACAGAGGATTCAAATGCAAGCTTGGTTGCCTCAAATTCTGGATTTGTAACCTGATGCCATCACCTTTTCTGGATGGCTCCACACATTGGATAGTCTCTGGTTTAGAGAGCCTCAGAACTCCAGAGTTCATCATGTATATCTAAAAATGCAAATAAAACAAACCAATCACCTAACTACTATTCACTTTCCATTCAATAAAAGGAACTTGGGCCAGGGAAATGGCTCAGTAGAATAAGAGCTTCCCTGGCAATCTCAATGATCTGAGTTCAATCCCCAGTTCTGCCAAAAAAAAAATAATTAAATTAAAAGAACTTCTTTTCACCTTAGAAGGTTGGGATTAAAATCCTTTCTTATAGGAATTCACATCTTGATGACTGGCCAACACAGTTTGCAGGTTTTGCCTACTCTCATAAACTTCATTCTTTTTTGGCAAAGGTTTCCTGCTCAAATTTTTTCAAAACTTGTTTTGAAAAGATTTTCAGCTTGCTTCTACTATTGCTTTTTTTATCTAGAAAAACTGGAACCAGTGTTGCTTTCCACTTTGAAGAGTTCATAAATCTGACACAACTGGCTTCTGATCTTTATTTGATTTTCATAATTGAGGTTTTGTTTGTGCACAGCCTGGAAAGGATTTTAAGTGGACTGAAACTAGGTCCTTGAAATGAACTGCCCACTTGGAGCTTGAACCTTTTTTTCAGAAGACAGAAGAAAGCAACATAAGGTTTACCAGCTTCTGGAATGAACTGAGCTTACAGCCAAGTGCAGAGGGGATGGGAAAGGGAACACCACACGCACTCCAAGGACACCACTCTCTGGAAGCAAACCGTGCTTAGCATCTGGAGGTTATGTCTGCCTGTGGGCACAGAGGAGCCTCCTCATTATCCAGGGCCCACTGATTCCTATTTGTAATTATCAGGGCAAAGGAAGCAAGTGCTGTTCATTTTTTTAAGACAGAAACAGTAGTTCCTGCAAGCACTGTTAGAAGTCTGAAAGAGCTTGGCCAATCAAGACCCCTCAGTGCTGCCCTCCATCAGATGCATCCTCTTTCACTAAACACAAGATAGAAATGAGATTCCATAAAGCCATTCAAGTCTGGAGACATTTCTCAACAGAGGACTTTGCACTGCCCAGAAAAGAGGAAAAAAAAAAAAAATCCAAAGCAAGAGTTGTAACTTCAATTGGATGTTGTATAAGGACTAAAATAAGGTGTTTGCACTGTAAAACTCAAGATGGGATTCTTTTTCTCCACATCCAAATTTTCAAGAATTTCTCACTTCAGATTATCATTCTACTAAGACACTACATTCCAACCTCATCTGCTAAGTATGTAATACTTCTCACTGGTTCCCACAAAAGCTCATTACTGTGTCCATCTTCCCATCATTCCACCTCCAGAGCACGGGGGTCTTAGATGCACATATGACTCTGCAGCCACAAGCACAGGGACTATGTCTTATGAATTCTGTCCCTCATAGCTGCTACACAGCATTGATGTCAGCAGACTTTCTTCTGCAAACTGCTAGGTAGTAAATGTGGATTACATGGTCTCTGTTATAACTAATCAGGCTCCATTTTAGTGCGGAAGCACCGATACTCAATGTGGAAATGAATGAGCCTGGTTGTGTTCCAAGACATTATTTACAAAAACAGGTGGTAGAGCAGATTTGACCTTCAGGCCCTGCCCTTGTCAGCTCCTGGCATGAACCCTCCAGGGAAAAATCTACAAAAGACAAGACACAGGAAGGAAAAGAGCAAGCAACTCACCACAGTGAATGCAATCATTTTTATTAAAAATGTATATTAATAAACATAAAGATAAACTAAAGGGGAAAAGAAGGGGAAAGGAGAAAAGACTGAGAAAAAGGTAGGGGGACAGAGAAAGAATAAACCCAGAAATGAAGTAAGAATGAGGCAAAATTTGGTATGTTTCCCAGATGGTAAAGAGCTATTCCTAGAGAGTTTCTCTTTAGCAAAGCATTTAGTCCATGAGAAACAATTCTAATTAGAATCCTCCCATTATATTTCATGTCGTACTTTCCACAAGTAAATCTTCCAAACAGTTTCTCTCTTTTGGCAAATCATTATTTTACATTTATTAAGACAAAGAATAGTGGAAGGGCTCTGTGACCAGCCTATAGCTACAGCCTGTCTACAGGTGTTATATTTTATGTACTGGAAAGAGAGTATTGTTCTGACACTATGTGAGAACTACAAATGCCTGGAAACAAATGACTTTTGACTGCTGATCAGAACCACACTTTAATCAGTTACTGGCCTATGATCAATAATTAATCATGCTATTCTATCTAAGTAATAAATAATGGGGAAAATAGCAATGAATGTATAGTTGGTCAGATTCTCCCTGGGGTAAAACAGAAAAGGACAGCCATGAAAGGCTGCCTGGATAAACCTGTAGATTTTCAATGTCTCAGGGTAGATCTTTAGTTGAAATTCAGGGCCATCAGAACTGTTAGTAAGAGAAGAAGAATTCTCACAACCATCACCTCTTCCAGATCCCTCACAAATAATGACGCTTCCTTGGATCAAATGTGTTTTTACTGCAACATGAAAGGACACTTGAACTATAGTGGGAGCCTGCATAGCCCAATGCTCCACAGGTGATGTGCAGCTCCTCCAGTTTGGAGGATCCAGAGATAACTGAATGCCAACAGGACATAAGGGCTTTCTTTGTATTTCATATCTTGAGGCCAGAAATAGTGTATAAAACACAACTTTGCACATTGAAGTCTGCAGTAGGTCAAGTGACTTGGTTAGCTACAGACTTGGGATAATTGTTATTTTTCTGTTGTTACATAAGGAATTACTACAAAAGCAGTCACTTAAAATATGACACATACGTAATGTCATATTTGCAGTAGGTTGGGATCTGCACTGAGGCTCTGGAATCCTTTCACCAGGTCCCTTCCTAGAACTCAGGGCCTCTCTTCAGCTCACTTGTTAGTCAGCAGAGAATAGTTGCTTGTGGTCATGTGGCAAGGAGTCCTAGCTTCTTAGCAGCTGTCACCGTGCCAACTGTGCCTTTATGTTTCTAATGGACATTCAGGTCAAGGTGTAGGGACGGAGCAAATACACAATGGGAGCGAGATGCGGAGTGACTTGCTGCCACTGTTCGGATTCTTCTTTACCATTAAGAAGGTTTTATCTTATTTTTAATAGCTGGAAGATTTCCTGAACACAAATCTGTGCAGATATTCCCATCACGAGATGTCATCCTGCCATCACCCTGGATGTATACGCTCAAGGCCTGGAGCTTGCCTATGCAAATGCAGGCTAAGGTGCTGGTGGCAGCATCTTGCATTTGGGTTGTCGCAATATTTTTTAATATAAAAGTTTAATATAAAGTCTGCTTGTTTATTTGCTCTCATAATGCAAATTTTATGTTTGTTACTATCCATTATGCAATTTTGTAAAAGTAATATAAATATTTTGTGCATATGAAATTTGTGTGAGCATAGAATGCTTCTTTTTTAAAAAGGCAATTCCTAATGAAGTAATTACTATGGACATTATTTTGGGCATAGTGTGTGTCAATATGTATATGTTTATATATACATATACATATTCAATCTGATTCTTAACATATGCTAATATCCATAGCATATGTAATATTAAAAAGAAAATTCGGTAATACTTAAATGCCTTATCACTGCGAGTTCATTTTCTATTCATCGCAATAGCATTGATCAAAATGAATTCATTTGGTATTCATGTAGATGTCACATGCACTTCCATAGGTGTTTCATTGTAAATTAGCATTTCTCAGAGGACACTTAAAATAAGTGTTACTGAAAGTCCTCATTACCCATATTGCCGAGATTAGTACATTAAGGATCATGTACTTACATGGTACTAATGCATTCTGCCACTTAAAATACTGCATTACCCATTTCTGATATCTAGCAAATATCTAAGCAATTTTGAGAATTACTGACATCCTCAGGCAGTAGTACTTTTATGATTAAGCAGGTTGCTTCTGGTTTGCTCTGATTTTTTTAAACTAAAGATCTGTTAGATACAAAAAAAGGAAGATTAAAAGTGAATTTATATGATTACAATAATGATATTTAAATGACTTTGTATACTCCAGCACTCAATAAAAATACTTTATCATTTTTTTTTGTTTTTGATAAATCATTTTGCTAAAAAAGCATAACATTGATAGATCACAAATTTGGCTAGAAGAAATAGGATGTCTAGAAGTATCACTTTTTTTTTTTAGCTTCTCAGAACCAACCAACGAACAGCACACTAATAATTACAGCATCATCTATCCTGGCTGTTTCCACTCTCCGTGCAATTTTTCAAGTATTATTTAGGGTAGAATTTTTGGTGAGTTCTCCTGGGTGTTGGGAGGGACTGGTCGCAGCTCGCTGCAGGGGTGCGAGGCCGTAGGAGAATTCCCAGCTAGCAGGTTGCTGGGAGCTCTTCACTGCCCAAGGACACTGACCCAAGAAGGGTCTGACGAGGGAGACAGGGACGGCCCCAGACTTGCAGGTCAGATGGGTAAAAAAGCTCCAGGGACACTGTGCGTGCTGTATGGAGAGACTTAGAATCACATGGCAAAGGGTATGTAAATTCCAGATTTTTTTTTTGTACAGGAGAGTGAATCTGGCTTTCTCATTGAGCTACATGCTCCAGATTTTTCTTTTTTCTTTTACAGTTGAGAGAGAGTCTCACTCAACTGCCCAGGTGGGATTTGAGCTTGTAATCCTCCTGCCTCAGCCAACCAGATTGCTGTGATTTGCTTTGAAGCATAGTTTACCAGGACACTTCTGGTAATGATGGAAAACAATGCTGCCACTGTGAAATGTCATGGTAGTTCCTCAAAACATTAAAATTAGAACTATAACAGTGTATTGTTAAGCAAGAAATACCCATTGCTGGGTACTTATGCACAGCAGGTGAAATCAGAGTCTTAAAGGGTTGTTAGGATTCTTGTGCGAGTTGCAGCACAGTAATCTACTTAAAATAACCAACATGTGAAAGCAACTTAAACTTTCATGGACAGATGAGTGGATAAAAAATACTGCATATACGGAATGAAATATTATGCAGTCTTAATTTTTTTTATTTTGTATTTTAGTGAAGGGTCTACAGGGTATTCAGGGTCTCACTACTAGACTGAACTCACAATGATCTGCCTGTTTAGACTCCCAAGAGCCATCTCAGCAAGCCCTGGGAGTGGGGCCGGGGCTGGCATGGCAGGCCCAGAGATTGAACTCCCAGCGTGTATGCCTGCTTGCAGGTGCTTTAATCTCCTTAGCTATTTGGCCAGTCCTCTATGCAGTCTTTAAAAGGACATCCTGTGTTGTGCAATGATCTCAATGAACCTTGAGAACAGTAAGACTCTGGTCTACTGAATGAGTCCACTTCTGTGAAGAATTTAGAATTGCCAAACTCTTAGACTTAAATTGTGGAATTGTGGTTGCCAGCATTTAAGGGGGAAGATAAAATGGCAAGACACTAGTCCACAAGGTGTCAGTTCAGCGACTGAACAGGGCTTAGAGGCCTACTCTACATTGCACCCATAGTTAACAACACAGTGCTTCACACTCAACAATTGGTTAAAAGGGTAGATCTCATGTTAATATTTCTTAGTACGGTGAAATAAAATAAAACGAATAGTTTTCTCAGTGAAAATCTACACATGAAAGGATTCAGGTTCACACATGGGAAAACCCTTCATGTTTTTAGGACTCGAGAGTCATCATTGGAAATCCTGGTTCTTCCACTCCTGAAGGTCATCTGTTTCGCCTTTCTCTTCACACGTGTTGTCTGATTGCTGTCTCCACTTGTCACGGAGCTAGCTGGAGGGCTGTCCCTGAGACGACTTTGTCCAGGAGACATCACCTTATTTGGTGCTGACTCAGTGGGAGCCAGATTTCCAGCAGGCTACCCACTCACACCTGCAGGATTTGCAGGCACATCCGTTTTGCAAACACACAAAATGGGTAATTGGGCACACAAATGCCTATTTGCATTGCAATTTGGCATTTGTATACACAGTGATGGATTTTTTCATGTGCAAATGAGAGGGACACAAGTGTAAAATGGATGTCCTCAAGTAAAAAGGGTGCTTTCAAAAACATATATATCTTTTAAGAACCAGTTAGAGATTGCAGGAATGCCAAGAAAATAGGCAGGTACATGGATATATTTCTCCTCTGCTCCAAAGCCTTCTCAGGAGTCTCTCTAGAGCACGGCTCATTTGTGACTTTATGGAAAAAGCTACTTCTCCCCAAATAGGAAGAGCAGCACGAAGAGTTTTCATTAGAACAAAGGACTTGCCTAAATATCATGAAATTAACAGTGAACATTAGAGAATGTGGGAAGTTTTTCATTTTCAGTGTTTCGAATTTTATCCTGAGTCCAGTACACTGACTTGAGAGCCTTTATTCTGTTTTGTATTAAATTTGTGCATGCATTTGGAACCATGTTTTGTAGTTAAATAGAATGAGCTAGAAAAATATTACTGGCTCTCAAACAGGGAACAGAGGCTGAGTTTTGAGGTGCTCTCCATGTTTTAGCTCATTCTCCGGGTGCTTAGACTCTTCCGTATGACCTGGGGTTTTAAATTTATGGTTCCATAGGGCCAGCCTGATAGCTCAGTGGACTGAAGTGCCCACTTAGGCAGAGAGCAGCGGCCAAGGTTCAATCCTCTGCGTGCCTTGCCAGCCCTGCCCAAGGGACTCACTGAGAAGGTGATGGAGCCTGGGCGTGGCCATGCATGCCTGTAATCTCAGCACTTGGGAGGCTGAAAATAGTAGAATCGCTACAAGTCTGATCTACATAGTGAGACCCTGTAGACCTTGTCCTAAATACAGGAAACAAACAAACAAACAAATAAAATAATGCTATAGCTCTACATTCAAACCTTATCATGCCTGGGGGATGGCCGAAAAAGAAGCCAGGAACAGTGAGGTGACTTAGGCTGTGCCCAGGACTGTGTCCCTTTGCCTGAAGTTCCCTAGCATCTGCTCCTGAATCCCACCTCCCTCCTTCCATACATTATAGTTCATGTTATCCTCTGGCCCTTTCTGCCTTTAGATGCTTGCAGGAATTCCTCTTGGCTTTTTCAGGTATAGCTTTAAAAGTCTGTTGTGGCTGCCCACGTTCTTATTTCTCCAAACTGAGGCAAACTCTGATTTGTCTCACCAGCCCATTTCCTGAGTGCTGTGTGTTTGCTCATCTCTGACTTCACATGCCTCCAGCCACCTCTGGCTTGCTGTTTTTATTTTCTTCTCCCTATACTTGGCTTGTTGCTCTGCTCTTCAGCCTTTTCATTTGTGCTGCTGCCTTTTCTTCTGCTGCTACCTTCATCCCAAGACTTATTAAGTCTTGTTTGTAAACCATCCCTGGTTTTAAGCTTTGTTCTCAGCTATAGCCACACTGCCTGGTTGTCTTAGGTAGGGGCCTCCAACCTTTTTGGCACAAGGGAACGGTTTTGTGGAAGACAATTTTTCCAAAGATGGGGGACACAGTTTCTCTTTATTAGTGTATATTTTCAATACACAATAATCAAGTCATCCACTGCTAGCATCCATGCCTCGGCTCCTCCTCAGACCAGCAGGTGTTGGATTCTCATGAGGCATGTGCAGCGGAGCTTCCTTGCATACACTGTTCATAGTAGGGTTCTTGCTCCTGTGACCTGACAGCAGGTGGGCGTAGGTAGCAATGCCAGTGACGAGGAGCACCTATTTTTACAGATGACGTTTCTTTGCTTGCCCACTGATACACTATTCAAATCCTCAAAGGCCGCCGATGGGCACTCACTCATAGGCCTGGAGGGTGGTACTTACTACCTGAGGCGTCTGTGTGCTTGGTTCTTATTGCTTACATGGCACTTGTCTGATTATAACCGAAAAGGGTTCCCTAGCATCAGGTCCCACTCCAGCTGGCCATCTTGGCCTGCAGTCACATATTCAACATGATTCTGCACAGTGATAAAGGAAACACCTTTTCATTCTGGACAGATTTTTCCCCCATTTGCCTACACGTGCCTTTCGCCTAGACCTGCACTTTTCTCCTGTGCAGATCTACCCACCCAAAATGTTTTCTCTTCATATTCAGCTTTCACTATTCTTACTAACTCTAGTTCTTCAAGTGAACTATTTTGTGTTTATCCCAAGTTTTGCCAACTCTGAACCATCCAGCTTGGAAAATCTTATACCAGCGGCTCTATGTGAATTTGCTCCTCCTTAATTTTAAAAAGAAATGATGATAACTTTGCATTCCTTGCAATAGCACAGAAACAGTCACATGGAAAATTCTCACTGAGCATTTGACTTTGTTTCCATATCTGGGTGGGTGGAGGTCAGCAAAGACTGAAGAATGAGGAGCTGGGGGAGGGTCCTGAGGCTCCAGTCACCATTCCCTTTTTGCACTGGCACCAGCTTACCAGGTTATCATCATTGTTTTATATTTAAATTCCAGCTCCTCCCCTTTCCTCCTCCTCCAGAGCAGGGCTTAATAGGCTTCATGTACAAGTGCCTATTTTTATTAAAGACAAGTGTAATCTTTTGTGGACCAAATGTCCCCATCATAAATGCTAACGGAGAAAAATATTAGGACTCATTTATTTATGAACCTGTTAATAATGAGGTGCAGTTATGAAAAAAGGCTTCCTCAGCAAAAGCTCCTGAACAAACAATGCACACTGGGGAAAAAGGAGCTAGTTAGCCTTCTTGACTTAGATAAAGCTATGGAGAAATGACAAGTGCCAGTAATTAGCGCAGCCTCTTCAACAAGATAACCCTATACATCTTTGTCTATTTCAATCACCAAAGGCTCCGATCCAGTGTAAAATTAAACCTTGGATGCCATCAATTTCTGTTAACCTCTTTATATTGTTCTGTGTTCATGCCTATGTGATAGATAGATTTTGTCATTTTATTAAATGGTGACAACTCTACAGACACGTGACCTAAAAATCTATTTGCTCCTTAGCAAAGTATTCTTAATCATCTCCTGGTGTGTTTCACAACCAGGAACTAGATTTATTCCCCCATGCCAGTGGGCAACTCCTAGTCTTTAAGAACTTGGCACTCTTATTGGAGCAAGTTTGTATTTGCCTGCTCACTACAACCTGCCTTCCTCCAAATAATCTAGTTAGAATACTAGCTGAGGTCTAGGTTCCCAATCAAACTGCTTATTATCTTTACATACCCATTTTGAAATTCAAGCTTCAGCACTACTTCTAAATACTTATCCCTTTGCACCAAATATAGCCATTTAGCCTATTTTAAAGGCTTTTACTGGTTATGGCTTTACCGGTTAGTTGTAATCTCGGTAGTTTTGAAATTTTATTACTTGACATTCCTTGGTGCTAGTAGATTATTATTAGTTTATTCATTCATCATTCCAAGGGATAGCAATAAAGTTATCATCCAAGTTGGGCAATAATTGGAAATTATAAGAAGTCAGTTCCACCTTGGGGTCCAGGTTATACAAAGAAACTCTCGTATTCACTCATGGGAAGCCAGCAGAGCCACTGGGGGTAAAGTATGAAGCTGCTTACCAAGCCCTTCCTGGAAGGTCAGGTTCCTCTTATTTGAAGGATACCTCCAACCAAGGCAGTGGAAACATCACTTTTCTTAAAACAAAAGAGCTATTTCTATATTGACTTTTTAAAAATTTTTAATTAATTATTTATTTGGTGCAGCTTCTTGCTATGCAGCTCTGACTCATAGTGATCCTCCTGTCTCAGCCTCCTCAGTGCTAGGATTATAGGTGTGTGCCACCACGCCCTGTTTCAGTGGCCCACTCATCATACCTGGAGTTCCTGGGCCTGAAATCTTAACATGTTTTAAGTCCTCTATTCTTCTCAACTAACCTCCCTCCAAGTTGGATTGGATTGCACCATTTTCTAAAACCTTGTTTTGCACAAGTCTGAGTTTTCTCTCTCTCTCCTAAGAAATTCAGGCCATGAATACCATTTTTAGCTCCAGATGCATAGCCACTCTTGCCTTTGTTGTGCTATTCTGTTCCAGTCTCTCTGACTCTTGCTATCTCTTTGTTTTTCATTCAGGAGACTGTGTAGCTAACATGCTTAGTCCATTATGGTGAGAACAGTGCCAGAACTCAGCTTCTGTAAACTTCTCCTCACTTTGAGCCTTGATTGTAGGGGATTTTGGGAGAAAGGATGTGCTATCATTTAAGTATGTGTTTACACAACATTCAAAAGCATACGTTATCCACCCAGTATAGCAAAACAGCTCACAATGAGTAAATGGAATAAAACACACTTGGCTGCTACTTTGAAGCTCAGGTTTGCTTGTACTAAGTGGAGAGAGAGCCCTGATATAGGTCTTGTTTATCAAGGAGATTCTGTTTGGGGTCTTCTGTGTGGTTGCTGTGATTATTTTCTATGTCCTGGGGCATCCCTCTATGACTGAGAAAGAAAGGACCTTTGAGGAAAAGTCACTTTGATCATTACATCTCTGAAGAAAGAAGGAGCTTTGGAAGGGAAGGAAAGAGAAGTAAAATTAGGGAGTAGGAAAGAAGAAGAGAGAGGAGAAAAGAACATTAATATTTTGGAAACATGGAAAATCTACCTCTGTTGCTATTCTGAGCTGGAAGAAGGTACTCCTCTCCACAGGTGGACACATGACACTGTACTCTGGCTGGTCAGTGACCATGACAAGAGCTGTGACCATTACCCAATGCTTGGACAGTCAAAAGGGGACCTCTGAGACAGCGCTGCTGTCCAAATCATATCCCTAGATACTGAAAAGCTTACAGAATTCAATGCTCTAAGTAATTTCCAGATTTTCCTTGGAGTGGTTCTGGCTCTTTTCTCTCTCCACCACACCTCAGCTTCCTGATCTAGCACCCCCAAGACCAAGGAGGGACTCTGAGATCAGAATGTGGTTTCTGCCCAGCCTGTGTGCCTGCCTCCGCACATTCTCTGTGAGTCAAGCTTCTGCACTTATTCAGCCACATCTCAAATTTCCAGGTGTGTTCTGAGTATCCCTTCCCTATTGAAAAAAAAAAAGCTCCTCTGATTTAATTTTCATTATTTTTAGGTGTTAAGTTTTAGATTAGCATACTATGTCTTAAACCACTGTATTAGAATGCTGCTTGACTCACTTCCAAATTGAAGACCTTTTAAAAAAAATTGAAGCAGTCCAATAATTTTAAATCACTCTACACTGTGCATTGCAATTTAAAATTATTGGAGTGCTTCAAATTTTTATAAGCCCTTGAATTTGGAAGTGATCAAGGTTCTAGGCATACTCAGTGTAGAGCAATTTAAAATTATAAGAGCTGTCAAATTTTTATATAAGCACTTCAGTTAGAAAAGGGATTTGGGTTCTGAGCATGTGCAGAGAAGAGCCATTTAAATTATTAAAAGTACTTCCAATTTTTTTCCCCAAGCACCTGATTTTGGAAGAGTTTTGGTTTGCACAGCCTAAAGTGACAACTTCCTTTGAGAGTCTGTGAAAAGAGACTTTCTGTCTTTGAAATAGGCCAGCACTAAGGGGCTAGGAGCAGGCCACACAGAGGGTGTGTCTGCTGCAGAAGCCTTCCCACTGGCCTGGTGTCTGATGGCTCTCAGGATTGTTTTTGGTGCAGGCTTCTAGAAGGCTTCTGTGGAGATACTAATACTTTACCTTAAATCTAAGCTATGGTGGGATTGTGGGCCAGTAACGGTTTTTGGCTTTGTGCCTCCTTCATGCTTTTACCCTGGGAGAGTGAGCACAGGTTTTGGTGGCAGAGAGGGGAAGGGTGAGTCTCTGTCATGGCTTCTGGTGGTGTTGTGTTGCATGCTGAGCAGGAAGTGGTGCCTCTTGGCTGTGGCTGGTAATGCTCCAGGTTACCAGCCACAGCCAAGAGGCACCACTTCATAGGAGGAAGCAGTTAGAAACATAAAATTCACTTTATCTGTATCAAGATTTTACTGAGTGCTGATCCCCTCTCCCATTAAAACTAATCATTAATAAAAGGTGGATTCTCTGATTCTTTTAATGTTCATTTGCATTATGGCTCACTCAACGTTTCAATTTCCTCCTTTCTGAGAAGTGAAATATTATTCATCTGAAGCATTTTAAGGGGAATATTGAAAGGATGGTGGAATCAATAGGTTCAACTCAGAGGTTGATTTGTCTTATTTCATCTTTTGGTTGGGAATTTCAATAATGTAGAAGAAAAAGAAGAGGACAAATCTAATAGAATGAAAGCAAGATTTCCTTTTTGAAGTTTTATTTACAACAAAGAGATGGGGAAGAGGAATGTTGTAAAAAATGGACAGTTTACCCTTGTGATTTGGATTACTAATTTGTCACCACAGTGAGACTTGAGCGCCCATTTCAAATATTTATTTTATTAGAAATATGGCAATAGTGTTGTCATCTAAGATTCATCATTTGGAAAATGTTTATTGACTGCTCAAATTCTTAAAGAAAAATGGCTCTAATCATGAAACTTTAAAGCTAAAAAAATTCATTCTTTGCTCATCTTTGGAGAAATGCTGGTTTTCTTTGAAGGCTGAAACACTCCTTGTTGCCATTTCCTTTCTCAAGCATATGATGCTACAGGGATCAGTTTGTGCCCTGTCTCCAAGGAACCCAACTGCCCTGGGCCTTCATCTCCTAGCAGCCAGGAAAGAAGCTTCTACTGTTGCCTTTCAATTGGTTGGTGCCTGGGTGCTGAGCAGTGTTGGTAATATGCACAGCATTTAACTTGGAAAATGTGTCCATGAAAAGTAACAGCAGCTTAACCAAAGTCCCTGAATTTGTCAAACGTCAATAGACTTGATGGCTGCATTTACACATGCCTATGGCGATCCAACCTACTTGAAGGCTGAGGCAGGAGGATCTCAAGTTCAATGCCAGCCTGGCCTTGTTTCAAAAATAAAATATTGAAAGAGCTAGGGATGTAGGTCAGTGGCACAGTGTTTATAAAAGGGTGTGGGGTTCTCTTTCTAATCATATCCAGAACAGCGAACTTACTGGGGGCCTGCTATAAGTGGGCCAGAGGCCAGTGGCCTCTCCTCTGTGCAGGGGACAGAAGATGTGATCACGGCTTACCTAACTCTCATGTGTCTGATGAAAGCATACACACTGCTAGAAGTAGCAACGTAGGAGCAGTTTTCTGTTTCTTTCACATCACATGAGTTGGAAGTTAGAATGTCATTCCTTCACATAATCCTCAAATTACTAATGAATAAATGTACTAATTAATGAATCACCATATGTTTATTGAATAGAAGTGATTGTGTGAGGTACTAAAAGATACAAAGATAAATGAGAAACAGATATTTTCAAGGAATAATCGTAGAAATATGTGCACAAATGGGTAAATTAGAAGACACATTTTATTGTACTGGATGTTTATATTATAAAACATGGTAAATATAATACACGCTTCATATATTTATTACTTTTTTCTTTTGTATCTGATTCACTGCAGTACCACCCTATACAGTGCAATTATTTTATGTGGTGTATTTGCTCCATAAATAAATACTAATTAAATATGCAAAGTAGCCAAATATTTGAGTAGTGTTTTCAAACTTTGGCCCTATGAGACAGAATAACCTAGGAGGTCTTGAGCACTGTTCACTGCCCATGACTTGAGTCTCAGGGGTTCTGACTGAGTGGAGATATGCAAAGATTTATACACCAAGAAATTTTTTGGGGGTAGTAGTGACCAACCTCTGAACAGAGACTGCTCTATAGATGAGGTCATTTTAGAGCATGAAAGATGAGTCTGATGTAGATAGGATTTGATGAAGGTTGAGAAAATTGTATTTTTAGCAGAGGAAATGGTATGGCAAGAGGGAGATGGAAAAGGGCATAATGTGCTGCAGAGGGGTCAAGCCAGGGTGACAAGGTATGACAAGGTGTGGTGGGAAAAAGAAGCTGATAGAGCAAGTTGATGTCTGATCACAGAGGTCCCAGCATGCTGCTCCATAGAGTCTGGTTTACTCTATATATCTGGGAGGTTTTAGGACTTTGCAGCCCGGAAGAGGCACAATTAGATCAATGCTTCAAAACAACCCTCGAAAGTTGTAGATAATGAACTGGGCATAAAGATAACTGGAGGAAGGAAACCAATCTGGAAAGTATGGTTTCCAAAAGATTAGGGGACAAGGAAGCAAATGGGAGCCAGATCAGTTCAGATGGGGGAGTGGTAGGTGGGAGGGGGGACTTGGGAGACGCTTGGGTTGAAAGCCTGGAATGGACTTGTTGCAATCACACAGTGGGGCTGAAGACAAGAGTACAGGCAGTGGGCACCCAGAGGGAATATGAGAGGCAGATTGGCCTCGGCAATGTGCAGTGTTGTGGACGGTGCAGACACACAAAGAGCTCTGATGGACAGGTCGAGGCCTGGCTCAGAGCACAGACGAGGTCCAGTTGCACATGCAGAAATCATGACTTCGAACCCTTTTCCTCTTGCTGCATAGGCCCGTCTCTGGTTTTCCTTTTGTCTAGGATAGGAAACAAGCGTATTGGTTTTGTTCCACAGCATGCATCAAACACCCATCCTCTAATTTTGAATGCCAGATGCCAGGTTTGCTCAGTTTCTTCCAGACAAAGGCCACTTGCAGCTTCTATACCTTCTCAAAAATGAAAGTTTTGAATAACAGCCAGTCATAGAATCTTAATTCAGGGCAAAGTAGCGTCAAGGGTGAAATTCAAAAGACAATATGTAATAATTGGTTTTAAGACAGGAGCCAGATGAAGCATAAGGCTAGACACAGGAAAAGAAAAAGCTTTCTTAGGAAGACCTGGGGTTGACTGTGCAAAGGGCTGTTAGTAAATACCATGACAATGCTTCAGTGAGTCCTCCGGGGAAAGCCTATGCTTGGGCTGCACTATTTCCACTGTGTCTGAATACATTTGGTGAAGGGTAATAGATCTGTCTCCTCCAAGCTTTCATAGCATCTCCTGAAAGTGATTACCACTGTGTCTATATCCATTGCTCTGTGTCTTCCAGAGAACCCACTGGTCAGAGAAAATGAAGAAAGGTCAAGATGTCCATGTGTGTGCTGGCAACTTGGTCACTAAAAGGAGGACCTGAAGGATGCCAATGAGGGATTTGAAGGGGAGGACAATGAGATGAGCTATTGCCTGGAACCCCAGACTCACAGTCCTGGCCATTGAGGATAGTAGTGTCACCATGTGTTCAGGATCACAGCTGAGCTGCTGTAGGGTCAGAGCAAGTCCACCTGCCACTGCCCCAAGTATGGTGGCCCAGGATGCAGGGTGAGTGACCCCAGGTTGGGGAATAAGATGAATCCCACACACTCAGAAGCATTGTCTAATTCTTTCACACTTTTAATTCAGCCACTGCTAGCTTTTACCCTTTATGCTGTTGTCCTGAGGTACACATTTCAGACTTCCTCAGGGAATTGACTTGCAAGACTCTGAAATGTGATTTTCCCACAAGAGACATATGTACAAGTATTTCCTGCTCATGGGTTTCCTTTAGTGATGCTTAGAAAAAGCAAAGTGATTACAAACAATTTGAACCCTTAGGTCTGCTCCAGATCGGGCACCTAAGAGTGCCACCATGACCAGGGGAGTGAGGGCAGCAAGAACAGAGCCCATTTATTCTCACCCTGAAGCTTGGAACCACTTGTACCCAGGAGCTCACATTAGCTGGACCTGGAAGGCCGTGTACATCAGTGGGCTCTGGGCTGAGCAATTCAGCCGCTGAGCTTGCAGCCCCAGGCCCGTTTGCCAGGGTGCAGACATCAGCTGCTCTGCTCACCAAGAGTGAGTGCATTGCCTTCTGGTCTCTGTTTCCATAATTCTAAAATGGGACAGGATAAGAAAATGGTAGATACAAATAACAAAATAAACTGTAGAAATAATTAGGTGGCTGCATTAAATAGCTTCAGATACATTGCATGCTTAGGACACTGTACCTATGCAAGTGCTTGCTATTGCTACTGGTTGTGGTCATGCTTTCATTATGGTGATGCTGTATTTGGATAGCAAATCTCTTACAAAAGTCCATGGGTTAAAATTTTGATTCTGGAACAATTGCGAGCTGGTGGAAATATTTATTTATTTATTATCTATTTATTTGTTATAGGGTCTCAACACACAGTTCAGACTCCTAGTGATCTTCCTGTCTCAGCCTCCCCAGCGCTGGGATTACAGGTGTGCAACACGACACCGATTTTGGTGGTCAGCTCTGCACACCCAGAGTTCTGGGGCCAGCATGGCATGTAGTACTAGGGATCAAACCTGGGTCTTGGCACTTGCCAAGCAGGAGCTTAGACCACAGAGCTATCTCCCCAGTCCTGGTGGAAACTTTAAGAGGTAGAGCAGAACAGTAGGTGTTAGCTTATTTGAGCATGCCCCCAAGGGTGCCTGGAGCTCAAGTCTCTTCCTCTGTCTTTCACTTGTAGCCATGATGTAAGGTGCTCTGCTCTCCCACTGTGATGTATTGCCTTCCTACAGGTCTAAAGTGACAGGGCCAGTTGATCATGGACTGCCCTGGAACTTCTGAAATCAGGAATCAAAATAAGTGTTTTCTCTTTATAAGTTGATCGTCTCAGGTGTTTGTTACAGTAATGGAAAACTGACTTAGAAAGCTACTCTCAAGCTGTAGCTTAAAGGAAATCAGTGAAAGAAATGGGCTTGCAAAGGCAATGAAAAATCAAAGAGGCCCAGTTAAGCTCTTGTGTGTTACCTGAATTAGAAGGAAGTATGGAAAGCAGACAGGACTGGGGTTTCATGCTTCTTTGGGCCATAGTTCCAATAGGTTTTGAGTCGCAAATGTACTTCTCCATCTTGAGCCTTGACTTTCTCCTGTGAGTTTTATTGAAAGAAAGAGGATTTATTCCTTGACCAAAGAATTCTTAGATAAGAACAAAATGAAATCATGGATGTGCAAGGGAAGACAGAAGTCTTTTGCTTATATGCTTTGCCCTTCCAAGGGACGTTTCCTGGCCTGGTCTATTCACAACCAGAGGGTGTCTACCTAAGCCTGACTTTGGCTAATTCAATTTTCCATCAGCAAAGACTGACTCCACAGCAGCCAGCACTGCCCTCCTTATGGAGAGGAATCTGTGAGATATAAGACATGGCCACGGGGCTCTTGTTATAGTGCTACTTACAAAATAGAACAAGACATGCTTCCCTTGGTGGAGATAGTAATGTGTGTGTGTGTGTGTGTGTGTTTGTGTGTGTGTGTGTGTGTGTGTGTGTGATACTGGAGGATTAAACCCATGGGTGTTTTAATACTTCTACCTTCTACTTACAAAGCAATACTATCACTCAGCTTACTGATGCATGTCTACAATCTCAGCACTCAGAGAGGCTGAGGCAGAAAGATTGCAAGTTTGAGCTGAGGTTGGGTACTTTAGAAATTCTATCAAGGGACAAGGGAGAAAGAGAGAGAGAGAGAGGGAGCGAGGGAGGGAGAGTTTGGAAAAGTAGCTCAAGGATACAGGTGGTAGAACATCTCTGAGTTCAGACCCCCCAGTAACACACACACACACACACACACACACACACACACACACACACTATCTCCACCAAAGGAAGTATGTCTTTGTATCTTCAACACCTAGCAGAACACTTGCCATGGAGTGAGACTCAATTAATCTTGATTGTGGAACACGTAAAGGAAGCAGTGTTTGACAGGCTATGTTGGCCAAGCCTGGAAAGCACAAGAAATCAGAGGCAGAAGGGACCAATCATAGCAGGTATCGCGTTTCGGGACTACAATTTCAGGAAGTACCCAAAAAGGCCAACTTTGGGATGAAAAGTGTATTCCATTTTTATCTTTATTCCTATAATTTCTTTACTCCTTTTTTTTTTTTTTTTTTTTTTTTTTTTTTTTTTTTTTTTTTTTTTTTTTTTTTTTTTTGGCAGAACCGGGGATTGAACTCAGGTCCTTATGCTTGGGGGTGGGGGTGGGGGCACTTAATCTCCTGAGTCATTTCCCCAGCCCCACCTTCTTTACTCCTAATCATTTGTTATCTCACAAACTTCCCAAACAGCCAGCATGGAAAAATCAGGATTTTCACTTTCAAGTACATTTATTTTAGACTTTGTTTCTTCTTTAATTTTAAAATTAACTGCACTTAGAATGTTGCGGCGGCTGAGGATTTTCCTGTCACTTTTGTTGCGTGCAAGAGCCTCGCGAAGTGTTAGCGCAGGGAGCTCACTCAGCACGGTCTCCTTTCCCACCTGGCCGAAAAGAGGAGGCAGGGAGAGAGGAAATGTCTAGGCACACCACTGCCAGAGGGATGATATTTAAATATTCAGGCACCAACACCTCCCAGGCCTTGACAAATGGAGCATCAGTTGCTCTGTCAGAAGAGAGCGCACCATAAATCAGCCATCTGATGAATTTTTACTGAATACTAACCTTACTATCTCCTGCTTGTTTTCTCCGAATTTGGAAGTTCATTATGCTTTAGAATCCCACACATCGGAACGCTGGACTCGTAGGGGGTGATGTCTGCATCCTGTCCCCCACTCGCTGGAGCTGCAGGCTAGCGAGCACACAGGGGTCACTGTAGCAAAGCACAGAGTCGAACAGAATCCTACTGTCCTTTCCTACCACTTCTGGTTAGGAAAATGGAGGCAATTTTCAACACTTGCCTTCATTTCATTACTTAGAAAATGTAGCTGAATGAAGGGGAGCAAATCAGAAGAGGGAATTTTGTCGCGTGGCTCCCAGTGAGTCTTTCAAGTCAGCATCCACCCAGTGTGGTTAAGTGGTCGTGCCACGCACGCAATATACGTGTGCAGGTGTGCGAAAGACTTGCGACCTTCAGGGGCCTGTTTATGGAGCGCAGAATGGGAACGGCCCGACGCTTGGCCCCCACGTTTTGTGACACGCTTGTCACAGAGACGCATGCGGTCCCACCCGGCTCTGTTCCTGTTGAACAGAAACTTTGCTCCTTGATGGTCTGGCTTCAGATGCTGCTTTCCCTAAACCTTTCCCTGACTGGAATCCTGCTAATGTTGACAGCTCTCCCCACCCCCACCCTTTGTTACACCCTGCAAGCCAGAGAGAATGTGAGGTGAGCTTGTCGAAGGAGATGAAAGATGGCAAGAAATGGGTGTTTGGGGACCGGTTCTTTGGTGACATGGACTCGGCAACCCTTTATTCGCTCTCAGTACCTTCCTCCCTCTCTTGTCTTCTGGCTCCCCCTTCCCGCTCTCCCTCTCATTCTCTCTGAAATGGTGTGTGCCTCCAGTAATTTACATAATACTCTTCTGACACCTTTACTTTAGTCATCAATCACGGTTCCTTCTCTCAGTCTATCTTTTGTCTGAGCATGTCTCTTCTTTATCAGGCCATGCACAAAAGATTAATTTCACAGTTTTTCTCCCTTCTTTCTTTCCTTGCAAGATACAAAGCTCATGAAATGACAGAAGCAAGATAATGAAAACAACAATGCAAGCAATTTTTTTTTGTTCTTGCAGGTTGGATCTCAAGATACTTTTTCTAACCTCATTGTGTGTCATCTGTCTTAGAAAAGGTCTGCTCTGTATTTTTTTAAAATACCTTTCTGATGCTTCTCAGTAGACTACCTGGGGGAGGAGGGGGGGTGCAGATTACATATTTAAATCAGGTCAGAGGCTTTGGTTTTCAAAATCTTTGGAACAATTAAAGCAAGGGGCCCATCTGTAATGGCAGCATGGACTACTGCACAATGCCCACGCCCCAATTAATATTAATGAGGTCTTATGCATAGCCAATTTATGACATTTGATTGACTCACCCAACCACCCTTCAACCTGTCTTATAAAGTGAAATAGATGGTGAAGAGGGTCTGATTTACATATGCATATGTTCTTAATATTAATTAGGCTAATGGATTTAAAGACTTGAGATGTTATGGGTGCCAGGAAAGAGGAAACAAAACCACCACTCACAACAGCCAAAGGTCTTACCTCCTGTCCCTGAACTTGAACAAAAGACATTGAACTGGGAGATAAGCACAACTCAGAATTGTGTTTCCTTCTTCTTTGTGTTCTACAGCACTTTTAGGTTGTTGTTTTTTGTTAAAGCTATAACACAGCATTAGTATTATTTGTCTTTTTATTGTCTCATTGAAATTGGGAAGGGCTAAATAGATTACGCAGCAATTTATACAAATAAAAGCCCAGCTGAGCTGAGAGCCAGTGGCCACGGGCCAGATCTCTCCTGTCAGCTGGGGACGTGCTGTGGCTTCAGGAAGATACAGTCTCTCGGGAATACATGTCGGATATAGGACAAGGGGTTATGTCAGGAGGAGTGTGCCCAAGAACATCTGCTTTAGCAGGGTCACTAATGGAATTTATCCCCACGGCAGAGCGGCTGCAAGAAACCTTTTGATGTAGCTTAATTAAGCCTGGAGAAAAGTGTCAAAACCTTATGGATTATGTTGTTGAGGTCTGGGGAAGCATATTCGAGGTTCCTTTTCATCCCCAAGCCATGCCGGGTAACTCAAGGGTGATGGGTTTGACCCCCAAACTATGATAAAAATCATTTCTTTATTAGCTCATCCACTATATGCTAAAAGAATACTGAAAACAGCTACCTAGAGGCTGGGGAAGCAGAATAGCATGTGGTTGGGAGTCTGCTTCCTAGCACTATACACAGTAAGTCTTGTAAATAATAATGATAACTACAACTTGAGTGCTTATTCTATATTAAATACTATGTGAACACATCCCATATCCTATCTTGTGCCAGCTCTGTAAAGGAGGATTCAGAAATCCCCATTCCTGTTATTTCAACCCCAGAAATTATCAACTGCCTGAGATCATGTAGCTGGGAATGACAAGGCCAGAATTCACACCTAAGATGAGTGTGACTCAGAAGTGTCATTTCTTTCCCAAGGTCTTCCAGGGTCATGGTCATTCAAGCTTACTGTGGACTGAGAGTAGCTCCACGTGGAGTCAATAAATACAGAAAAAGGCACATAGGGAGAGGGATGCTCTGAGCTTCCTCTTAAGATAGCAAAAGGCATGGCTCATGCCACTATGCCCAGGTAAACAGCCGCATCCTCAAGCAGGAATGATTATTTGTTCTATGCATTTATATGAGTGGACTAAAGAAAGAAACTTGATCAATTGGCCTTTCAGTGAAGTGCCTTAGAGCAACAGACACTTATTTATATTTAATATTTTGAGCAAAAATTTTTTAAGGACTTACTGAACAAAGATTCTTCAAAGCTTCCTAGAATTCATATAGATAGTGGGGATTTGGAACCTGGCCAGATACATCCTTCAGCACCAAATAAGGAGCCAAAGCATGGAGCAGCTGTGGACCCCAGCACCTCGAGGCCGGGCAGAGCTTAAAGCACTGGTAATGCTCCTCCACAGTCCAAGCAAAGTGTGTTTGTGGAAGTGTATGAGTGTGTCTCTGAACATGCATTCTGGGGAAAAGAAGAAGCAGAAGCAAGAAACATGAGGGAGACCCCTGAAGGGAGCGGAGGAGGAGGTACTCTTCTCATGCGTCTCAGACTGATGTTCTGTACTCGTAGGTCAGACGGCATCCAAGATGGCGGGCCTTTGTCTCTGATAACTATCTATTCTGCTCAAGCTTACGTTTTTTTTTTTTTTTTTTTTTTTTTTTTTTTTTTTTTTTTTTTTTTTTTTTTTTTTTTTTTTTCTTTTCTTCTTTTTTTAGTTCTTTAAATAATCTCTGCTGCGGAGAATGCTTTGACTACATTGTAAAGATGTGACAGGTAGTGAAAAAGAGTGTGTATGAAGCAATCATGAGGCTGATGTGCTTTATTCTCTTCTCACATTAAATATGTGTTCATTAAACAAGGGCTTGTTTGCAAAGACAGTGGGAGAAGGAAGAAGAAGGAGGGATGGAAGTGGGCCTGGGACCTCTTCTGTTCATTCCAGGGGCTTGGTAGGAGAGGCCCTGGCACAGTGGAGGCCTGTGAACTCTGGATTCCTCTGCCGGGGACAGCATGATGGTCCCACCCTTGGGGCACTGGGTGCCTTTGCGAGTATTAGTTAACCTCTCAGTACCTCTCAGCACCTCAGTTTACCTCAAGAGCAAGTGTCTCTCATTGGGTGCTGTGAAACTTGGGACTGAGTACACACTGAGTGCTCCGTACCTTTTATTACGAGCTTCTCAGCCCAGTGTATACAGTACTGTCACCTTTGTTCACTGAAGATTCTTGGAATCAACTCAATGATATTCTTTCAGAAAATATGTATTACCATGGCCAATCACCTTACTCACTCCTGGAGATGGGAAGGACCCGAGTGACTTCTGCCCTCACAGAGCTTAAGATCCAGCTAAACTAAAAAAAACATTCAATAGTTGAGTACTGCAGCATGTGGTGACAGTCAGTGGGCAAGGTGGACAGGTAACACCAGAAGGGACAGAAGAGGGACTGATGGGGCCACTGAGGGAATCTGAGGGACAATTCAGGGAGCCACTGGCAGAACTGGGGTAAATGTGGAATGGAGCAGGTAACAAGAAAAATAGAGGCAAATGTCTATTTGATCGGAAGGAGAAAATCCCCAGTGTGTGGGGCCAATGGAAAGCCAGAGTGGCTGAACCTTAAAACACTGTAGCAAGGAGATTGGCAGAGGGCGGGCAAGGCCAGGAGCGTATGTAGGATGCACAATGGGGGACCACTGGCTGGCGCAAGCAGGATGGCGCCAGGGGAGGAAATGCAAAGACTGTGGGCTGGGAGAAGGGAAGGCAGGCACAGGGCCCGGTCCACTTGGGTGGTGAGAGCCAGCTACTGCTACAGCAATGTCAGAGGGGAAGGGCAGAAGGAAACTCAGAAGCTGCCTTCCTCCACTTCCCCCAGCCAGCCAGTCCTCTCAGACAATTGTCACAGCCGTTGTGAAGCCAGCCTAAAGCAGGCAGGCAACAGACTTCAGTCCAAGGGCCACACCCTAAAGCTGGAAGCCTGTCTAACGAGGTCCTGAGATGGCACCAGAAACATTTTTACTGAAACCCTCCAATCACGATCCTGCCTCCACCTGCCAGAGGGAAATGTGTCCAGAGCACTTCAGGAGAAAACATGCGGGTGGTTTCTTTCCCTTCATGGCCTGCATCTGCTGCTTCTGACAGCAGGATGAGCTGGGCATCTTCCACAGGAGGGGAGATTGTGCACTGCACACTCTGTTTCTTCTTCCAGCTCTGCCACAAGACACACAATAAACCCTTAGCATGCACATCTTCTCCTGTAGAAGCGGGTGGCCAGAGTTCCTTGGAAGAGCAGCATTTCAAGAGAAGCTTGGATGACTTTCCAAAGACCCAGCTACCTGTCCCTCAGTGCAGCTTGTCAGTATGCTGAGCTTCCCAGGCCTGCAAGTTGCCATTTGGGCCAACATTTGGGAAGCAGGATGCTTATGGAATCTATTTTGGGTTTGGCATCCAGAACAAAGAATCCAGACTGGAATGAAGCAAAGAGGTGTAAATGTAGCCCAGAGCTGGAGGCTATCTGGTGTCTCTTCCCTGACCCTGATGTGACAGGCTAGAGGGTGGGGTGTTTGCAGAGGTCGGTTCCTAAGCAGATCATTTAAGCTCCCACCGCAAGCTAGAAGAGGGGGAGCTGATTGCGCAGGAGTCTCGCAGGCGGCCATCTCTCGGAGATGAGCAGAGCCAGCTATGAGTCGAATGTTTTTTTCCCCCCTTTTTCTATGATGCCCCTGAGATAAGAGGAGCCCAGCAGCGTGCATGGAGTGGGAGCCCGCGCGGCCTCTTGGTCCCCTGTGAGCTGAGTCCACCTTTTCCCAGGAGGGCTCAAGCCACCTGGCCAGCTGTGCTCCCTGTGCTGTTTGGAATGTGGACGCTTGCCTTCCAGCCCCTGGGTCCCATCTTCCCAGCCTCCACTGACCCCCACTCTCACATACTTTGTGAACTTTGCTCTGCTTGAAAACACTCTAAAATATTCTCTGTCCTTTCCATACGAGGGGAAACCCTTTAGGCGCTAGATGTTGCAGTAATTATTGCATAATGGAGTAAATACTATACTATAATAATTAACTTGTAAACCTTGAAATAACATTTACTGTAATTTAGACCAAATATGAACTGTGAGTAATGAAGCCCGATCCAACATGAAATCATTTGCGGGGCACTTTAAACATATGCCTGGGAAAGAGAAAGTAGCAGTTTCATGTTGTTACCGAAATGGGCCCAATCGAGGCCCTCAAATACTGTAAGTGCAGGCGGTTGCCATCATTTTGAAATATCTTGGTAGCATCTTTTTCTTTTTAATAAATTGCTTTCCTCTCATCTATTCCTAAACTGTCCTTTCAGGCTGTCAGAAGATGCCCAGGGTTTGGTTTTGAATTTAATTTTTATTCAAATTGTTGCAAATGTTCTATGCAAAACTAACATGGAAAGCCCAGGCAAGAGTCTCGGAGTTGGGCAAAGGGCAGAGGCCATGAAGGTTTGGGGGCTCCGTAGAACTGGAACGTGTTCTATGGGACACAGCTAGCTGCCACAGCGATGCCACAGTCCCAAGACTCCGCAGACCATCACGCCACGACTTCCAAATCCCTCCGCCATGAGCTTCCTCTGAACGCTGTGGGGATGGAGAGGGGGGAGAGATGAAGCAGAGTTCTTTCCTTGTCACTCACAACTCCTGCTCAAGGTAAGAGAGGGGCTTGCGGAGCCCAGAGCCAAATGACATTGCTGGTCCCCCAGGTGAAATCCAACGGACTGTCAGAAATATCGTAGGGTTCTATAACTCAAAGTGCACAGAGTGTCTTTTGCCATGGAGCTCCTGGCTGTCAGTTACTCCTCAGAGCCGGGGGTAGGGGTAAAGGAGCCACTGTCGCTGCCCTCTGGCCCGGCTTCCCCTCTCTTCGCATGCTTTTGGAACACGTCACCTGGCGTTCACCTACTTCCCTAGCTTCTCCCCCTCACTAGTCTGGGCATCTCTCATTCCGGGCAGACTGACTCAGGCCTTGTTTCCTCGTCAACATTTCCGACTCATGCTTTCTGCTTCTGGGTGCCCTCCCCAGCTCACCCTCTTTTGGCTGATTTGAATTTTCCCCATCCTTTATTCTGCTTTTTGATATAGTGCTGGAGATTGAGCCCAGTACCTTTGCACTGAGTTACACCATCAGACCTTTTGGGGACAGTCTCACTGAATTGCTGAGTTCCTCAGGCTGGGCTCAAACTTACTCAGACTTACAGCTCTCCTGCCTCTTTCCATCTTCTCAGGTGCTGGAACTGCAAGTGTCTGCCACTGCTCCTGGCTCTGTCCATCTTTGTAAAGAGACCACTCAACTCTCCCTTTTAAATACCCATTTGATGAACAAAGAAAATTAAGCTGAGAATATTAATACCTGTCATTCATTGAGCACTTACTTGGGTATCTTATTGATTATTTTACTTGATTGTCACAAAATCTATATGAGATGGGTCCTATTACTTATCCTATTATAGAGAGGAGAACACTGACAATACCCCAAATCTAGCTGAGTATCCTGGTCACAGGGCTGACTTCTCCCTGAGGGTGATGACCTGCAGACAGCAACCACATTCTAGCAAAGGACAGTACGCCCTGAGAGCAGCTCAGAAAGTAATCTCTCGATACTGGAAGCACTAAGTGAGGAGAAGGGATGAATGTTGGTACCTCCAGGGAGCTGCAAGGTGGAATTCGAGGACTCTCTTCTGGGCAATGAGATGCTCTGATGTGAGTCCCCTCTGCTAGCGACAAGACCTTGCATTGCACATTTGAACTCTACCTCCCCAAAACTGCGCAGCTAATTTCTTTGCCTACTAGTTTGTGGGTAAGTAATATTGGCAGGTTGGATGTTTTTTCAGTCCAATAAAGCAAGTTTTGCTGACAAGGAAAATAATCACCCAGGTACTGATTCTCCAATAGGTGAATCACTCTGCTTTCCTGCCAGCTAATACATGGTTAGAAATTCTGTGTGATTTCCTGCTTTTGCTCTGTTATGAAAATTGTTCTGACATCTCTCCCTGCATTGCCAGCACAGACTTTAATTGGGACATGGATAAGGTTTTGAGCAAGTGGCAAACAGTGGGAATTCATATCAGTTAGACCAGCAGCTTCAATGAGGGGCTCTGCTGAGATAAATGATTTTAGGAGAAAACACATCTCAATCTGTCAAATTATTCCAATACGTCTTTCTGGTTTTTAATTTTAAATGACAGAGCATGTACGTACAAGCTCGTTTTCCACTGGCTGTGTTTTGTGTGAGTGACCGGTGAGCTCTCAGTTCTGAAGCGACCTGAAAGCGTTAATACTCTTTCCTTGTCTATTGTAAGTTGCTGGCATCACAGATGGGTTTGTTCTCCACGCTGGCTCGCAGTCTCTGTGTGTGCATCCTGATATTTAACACAATGGATCGAAATCATATTTATTGTTTTCTTTTCCAGAGAAGGATCAGAGAAGGGAGAGTTGAATGCTTTGAAGCAGTTTTTTCAAGAAACAAAGGCTGCATTTTTGAAATGCCAGCTATTCCAAGTCCGCAGTTCAGACTCTGGAAGATTCGTTCAACTTGCGTATAGACCTCCCTCTTGGAAACGGCTGGAATCACACTCTGAGATGTGACCGTTGAAACAGACTCGAAGTCAATGTGCATAATTAGTTACCGCAACAGTGGTTAATGTGCCCTGAAACGTTCCTAGCTCCCCTTGGCCTGGGGCTTGATGGTTGATATTCAGATTTTCTTGATAAATGTCTTGGATGCTTTACTTCCTGCCATTCCCCAAAATATTGCAGGGTGGTATGCAAGTGCCTTTCCTCTTCATCTAGGTGCTGTTGGAATAGAGGAGGGAAATCCCTAGGAAGCTGTCACCCTGCAGGTGTGATGAGCAGGAAGGAAAGCCCTAAAGTGTTGCAGCTAGCAAGGGCATACTGAGTATCTCTCTAGTATAACCCACTCATTTCAGAAATGAGAGCACAGCAGCCCAGAGAGGTAGAGTGACTTGCTCAAGGTCACACAGCTAATTAGAAGCTGAGTCAAAAGGGAGGCTCTGCTCCTCTCACTACAGTTTCTGCGCTACTGGGGACCACTTCTTAGCCTATGACTGCTGCAAGGAGAAGGAAGCTTCTTGTTTGCAGTTATCTGAATGTCTGCTTCTTCTCCGCCCTGGGAAGAAAAAGCTTTCCTACATTTAGGAATTTTCTTTGTGCCCTCAGCAAGAACACTACAAGCAGGAAGGTGAATTCTTGGGGTGGTCTTTTTCCTGCCCAGTCTTCTGAGGCTGTCTCGCCCATTCTCCCCTGAGGCTGTAAGCTCTGTCCCCTCTGCCGCCACCTGTGTGCTGACCAGGGACAGCTGCCCTCCTCAGTGTGAGTCCAGGCCCAAGTCCTCATTGTATTTCCCTCCCTTCTGTGTTAGAGCGTACCCCTTCTCTCGTCTCACTGCCTCTGGTCATACTCTGGTTTATCATTGTCTAAGGACAGTGGGTGGACCCTTATCACCCAGAGTTTCAGCAGCATCTCCAGCAGGAACTCCAAGGACTGACCACAGAGCTGAAGCTCCAGCTGTGTGGTAGGGAGGGATGTGAGATACTCATGAAACTTCTGGAAGCTTCCCTCTGTGTGGGCTGATCTTGTATCACACCAGTTCTGCACCATCAACCGAGGAGTGTTTTGATCTCTGAGAGGGGTCACTGGGCACAGTGAGGATGCTGACAAGAAATGATACAGCTCTGGCCAGTGGAGGCACCCAACAAAACCAGGAATCTGAAACAATGAGTCACCATGCAGAGGAGGGTGGCGTGACTTCTTAGTCCTGAGCCCCACAAGGTAGTTATGGAAGGCTTTGCCTAGGTAAGAGCAGTCAGGTTAAGACTTGGATGACAGTGGGAATCTTGTAAGGAATACCAGAAAGTAAGGGGGAGGTGGGGTCATTACATGTGGAAAGGCTGGTTCAAGGGAGGACACAGCATGAGAAGGGCCAAGGCAGCAAGTTAGGAACTGGTTAGCAGGGGGACAAAGTATCCCAGTATTCTTGGCTTCAAATGATTGTGGCCAGAGTGGTGACAGAATGTGCTGTCTGGCAGAGCAGGCCTCAGAGTTGAGCATCTGAAAGACACGCAGGCTCCCCTGGCCCAGGGTTCAAGGCTACCTGTGCCTGGAAATGCAGCTCCTTCCACACGATCTCCCTCCTACCTGGCTTGCATCAGCCTGGAAACTCCCTTGCTTTCCTTCTGCCTCTGTAGCCTTGCCCCTTCCTCAGGCATCCAAGTTCTTCCATCTTCCTCTGTGAAGTCATCTCTGAACATTCGATGCTATGTACAAGATGAGACTCTTGTACTATAAGGAGGCATGCAAAAACTGCCCATTTTATAATTTATTTAGATCAAATAGATTCTGACTCCCAGCCTGTCTTCCTGGGACTATGGCAAATTCAATCTCAAATAGTTCCATCATTATCTTTCTCTTGCCTAGAAGTGACAAGCCTCCCTGTAGCTTCAAGTGGAGGAGGGACAGCGGGCACCTAGTCCTCTGTGGTTGTTTTAGACCTTGTCTCCCAGCCCTTGTCCTCCTTGGAATGTGTGGCCATTGCTGCTCTCTGGCTTTCTATGGCTTATGGGATTCTGGCCTGGGATGAGGATTCATCTCCCACAATCAACTCCTCCTGGAGACAACACAGGACGTCACTGGTCCCCTCTGAGGTCTTGCCCTACTTGGGAGTGCTGCATGGGCCTTTGACTTCCCTGGACCAAAGTAAACTCTGTGGTGAATTTAGGCTTTCACAGAAGACAGGAAGATGGAGCAGATCAGAGTTTCCTGATCTTTTATCCTGCTACAACCTTGGAGTCTCGGGAACCCCAAGACTTAGCGACTTTGAAAAGGGTTTCAGCAAAATGGGGAAAACAGAAACTGAAGAATAAAATATGTTATCAAATTAATATGCCAATAAATTATCAGAATCATGATCTCATTTGTCTTTTGATGTCTAAATTTACAGAAGTTACTTGCCTAGAAAACTTCTATGTTCTGGTGTCATTATCTATAAAATGACAACAATAGTAACTTCTAATGGTTTTTACAAGAATTAAATCACTTAATACTTACAAGTTACACAGAACAGCACGTGAATCACAGTTATGCTCTTACAAACTAGGAGCTGCTTCATTTCAACTTATCTGTTTGACCATTAACACACATCAAGGACATAATGATTTTATTCTGCATGTGCTGCTCAGCATGCACCATGATTAAAATCCCTTGTCCATAGTGGTGCTCAATCCATTCTTGGTGATTCTAACTTGACAGAAGGAGCAGGATTTGTCCCACAGATCCCAGAGGAGAGTCTGCACCCTGAATAACTATTCCAACTATTGCTCACCATATGTCCACAACCAAGGAAAAAATAATTTTGGAGGGCAGGAAATGAGCACACATGTGCATGTCTGCGGAGAGTAGCCTGCTGAAATCGACACGTAAGACATATTTACCACTGAGGCAAATGCCTTCATGTGTTTGTAAGGAGCTATTTCTGAACATTGAAAAGGAACAGAGAGAGAAGCTGAATTCAAATGGCATCATGTGTTTGTTATTTTGGAGCAAGGTTATGTGGAAGGAGAGCTTCCCTTATGCCTGGAAAACTTTTAAGGGGGGGAGAAATGAAGTATTTAAAGGTATTTTAATGATCATGAAAGGCACTGGCTTAATAGGGCAGGAAACTACAGTTCTCTTTTTAGTCCCAGAAGGAAAATAACAAGGCTGTAGCTTAGCCTTCCCTGAAGAGCCATAAACTGGACTGCAAAGAGGGAGCCCCTGGAGACACCCTCTCTGGGTCTCTGCGGCCCCTTAACAGAGGGTCCGTCTGCCTGGGTTTCCACTGTGCTTGTTAATTAGTGATCACAGCACTGTTTGCAGGTAGCAAGGATCTGTGTGGGTCTGGGGAGAAGCCACTGCCTCCCTGCATGCAGGGTTGGGGACCTTCTTGAATGGACTGGCTTATTTAGTCATGCTTTCTGCTGGCTTCATGGCCTTTCATGGTCAGAATTCATCTGCCTATCTAATCTGTCTTCTCTTCTTTCCCTACTCAAAATCTGAAGTCTTCATGCTGCTCCCTACTTCTGACAGCATCATGGGCTCTAATTTTTGTAGTTCTCAGCTGTTACATCTTAAAGTCACCAGTGCCACGGAATGAGGAAACACCAAACCTTTGCTCTTGGGGAAGTACAGTTGATTTCCTGCAACTCTGTGCTTGTAACATTTTCATGACTGATCAGTACATAATGTCATTTTATATGTGTCAGCATGAAAACACCTTAAAAACCATCACCTGAACACTGTGTAGTTAATTGGGAATCTAGGACTTAATGAAAGGACACCTGGGGTGCACAGACCCTAAGCAACTCACTCCTCTGCTCCTGTGTGTGTGTGTGTGTGTGTGTGTGTGTGTGTGTGTGTGTGAGAGAGAGAGAGAGAGAGAGAGAGAGAGAGAGAGAGAGAGAGAGAGTCTTGCTGTACAGTTCAGACTGGCCTTGAATTCACAACCCAGGTAGCCTCAAACTCAGCAATCCTCCTGCCTCAGCTCTCTAACTTCTGCAATTACAGGCATCTACTCTGATGCCTGGACATCGTCTCTCTTTCTGTCTTCTATGTTCCAGCTTATGGGCTTAAACTACGAGCTCAGCAGCTTTGCCTGCACTTGTCACCTGAAGATTAGTACAGCAAACCCAGCCCATCATCCTGTCTCTGTAGAAAACTTCATTGTGTCAACTTCCCTTTCAACGTTGCCTATTCAGAGATGAGGTCATTCTTTAAATGTGCTGAGAGTTTGGTTTTGATCTCCTGAATTTGTTCCATCCTCAGAAGCATGTGACTCTTTATTGAATGGCAACATGCCTTGGAAGTACGCTGTGGCCCTAGGGCCAGCACATTAAAGACACATGCTACAGATGTCATGTGGAGGTCGTCAGTAGGCTGTGAACCTGGTTTGTATCAGCCCTGTTCTGACAGCTCATTCTATGGCCATTCCATGGAAGGCATTAGGAATGGGGAAGAGTGTCCAAGTGGAACAGTTCCAAATGAGATGACATAATCATGGGAGGCTAAAGTGGCTTTACAGAAGAATGAGCATTTCAAAGAAATGAGGCTACAAAATATAAGGAAGGAACATTCATCAGAAGACGCACAGATAGCAATGTAGTGTGCCTCGTGGCTCTTGATAGCTTTCATGCTGGCATGCGTGGCGGCTTCTTCAGGTATATCTAGGTGGATCCAAGTGAGTTCTTCTGCTCTGGTTGCCTGAGTTCAGCCACATTTGCGTTTTAATTGCCTTATCTGCAATTGGCTTTCTCCTCTGTTCTATTTACCCTGGCCATGTCATCTTAGTTTTATTAACTCAACTTTCCATCCCTCTGTACTCTATCCCCAACTTTCCATGCACGGAGACAAATATACGTACTTGAATTTGAACCCAAAACAAATTATTCTCCAAATGGAGAAGACAGGGTCTGTCCACAATGGCAACGAGCAGTGTTTTCCCTGGGGCTGTATTTGTGAATGGACATGGCATGGTCCTTAGCATGGAGGGGAAACATAACAGGAGAAAGGGTTGTCCTCAAGGAAGAAAATCTCCATAAGACCAGCTAGCTTCTCAATGCAATTTAAAGAATATCCTTATAAGTGTTCCTGGAAAAGGAATTTGGGATGGAGGAGATCATTTTTATCCATGGAACAGAGACAGGAAACAGGGACATCCATGTTAGTTGACCTCTCAGTCTCTCAGGGAGGGGTGGAAGAATAAGGAGGAGAGCCAGGATTCCTGGTTCCACATTAAGCAAAGCAAAATCCAGCTTAGCCTGCGCAGGTGCTTGTGTCACACTGCGCACCAGCCTCCTGCCTGGAGAAAACTGATTTTACTCTTTACCAATCCCTGATGACAAACACTGGCCTGCCAGAGTCTTCCTGTGCTCTTTTTTAGGTGTCTCATGGGCTCCTTCCTTCTGTAGCTCTCTCCCAGGGACCCAGAGACTCACTAGAAGCAGCCACAAGGGTGACTGAGAACTGAACCTGGGCAAGTGCAGTGCCTTCTGGGAAATCTGCCTGTGGAGGGGCTAATACAATTGGATTAGAGTGTGTGAATCTTTTTAAGGTATATTATTATAAATACATTCTCATGCTGCAGGAAACCTTTTCTCTGATAAAGTGCTTGCCTCATCACATTCCACCCCTGGCCTCGGTTTTCTTAATTTTACACTGAAGAATCAGTGTGTGCGGGACACATCCGTCTCCCTCTGCTGTGCTCTGTGGCTCCTCTTCTCAGCAGCAGTGCTCCCTGCTTCTCACAGGATGAGCAGAACAGGGAGGACATCCACAAACTGAATATCTCAGCCTGTCAGTCATTTGGGGCACATTGGGGTGGAGGCACCCACTCCTCCTCACTTATCAGCAGTCTCTGAGCCATCGTTCAACCCCTCAGCAGCCCTTGAAAACAACCGCCACACACTCACCATCTGCTTTCCAGTGAAGCCTTGGGACAGGGTCTAGAGCTTCTGCCTTCCAGCCCAGCAGAGAGAGAGAGAGAGAGAGGGAAGGGCACTTGCTTGTACTGGCCATGCTGGAAGTGTTCATTTGAGTACAGTGAGAGACAAGCACTATGAGTGACAGTTTTAGCGAATCCGAGTACAGTGACTGCTGCTTACATTATGCGTCATAATAGACATCTCGGTAGGACAGAGCATGCAGGAGTCAGATAGGATCCTGGGCTGCCGCTCTGCACAGAAGTGGATGAATAACTGTTGTGAAGGTGGGATGTGGCCAGAGGACGAGGCCACCATACCAGCTGGGACACCCAAATGTCTCCTCTTGTCCCCTGAGAAATGCAGCATGACCTGGCTCTCTTAAATTTTACTGTCAGAGTCAAAGAAATTTGAGCTTCACACTGATCACAACTTGGGAGCAGAGCTAGATGAGGAAGACATTGCTGAGCTGAGCTGGTTTTGAGTGCCTAGAGTGTGGGTGCTCATGGGACTCAGCATTACAGAGGGGCTGTCCTGTTTCAATGGCCAGAAGGGAAAATGACCACATGCTGTGTTTTAGTTTTCAGGAATCCAAACACATGTGCATCCTTGCCAAACCCCATGTTTTCAGCCAAGTGGCCAGCAAAACTGAGCTTCATATGTGGGTCCACTCTGAAAAAGAAGGATTTCCCACGCATGTATAGAATGTACTCGTCGTTTTGCTGATAGAAGTACTCTATCTGGTTCCTGAGTCAAAATATCTGCCACTTGCAACCAGAAGGGTGAGAAGTTTCTTTTGGCCCAGAGCCTCAGTGAGCCTACTTCCTGTTAGTGTGTTCAGCTAGGAACTCACCAGAGGATACTCCATGGATGAATATAACACCTTCATAATCCAGTCACCTCCCAAAGTCCCAATTCTGAATATAGGCAGTTTTCAGGGGCCATTTTAGATCTAAACCATAAAAGTACTCCACATCTCTATCAATATACAGACTCCATACATCTACTCAATCCCCCAAAATTGATTCTCAGATTGCACTTATTCATAAGCCAATAAGGGTTATTCAGCACTAGCAGACTGGAGTAGAACATCATGTGAGGAGACATAGCAGAACTTTATATAGAGCACAAGATACAGTGACCTACAGTGTCCCTGCCACAGGAATTTGGCTCAGCTGTGGCAGAGAGACAGCACTGGTCTGAGTGGGGTGGGCCCATGGGCTACAATTTTTTGTACTAACTTTGTGCACAGAAGCACCAAGAGGCAGATACCCTGCTCCAGGTCACTCTACCAAGGAAGTTCTCTTTAACAAGATTCAAAGGAACACTGGCACAGAAAAGGTTTTACATAGGTCCTGGGAACCTTCTCCCAGGAAAGGCCACTCCTACATCTGCCTTTGTGAGGCCAACCCAGGCACTGGTCCCCACACTCAGCACCAGTCTATTCTGACAATGAACATGTCTTTCAGGAGCATGCAGCTTCTCTTGCCTGAACTTCTTACCCATGGATGCATCTCCACTGGCCAGACCTGCCAGGTCCCTGTTGGCCAAATAATTGGGCAAGAACACACACCACACTGACTGCCAGGGTCCCTTGTAGACCTGCAGCTCCCTGGATGGAATGCCGTGCAGGGGCTGTACCGAGGCCCACCCTGCCCAGTGGCTGGCTGAGACCCAGCCAGGTGGACAGCCCTTATGTCTTCCTACCATTAAAGCACAATATAACAGCTTTAAGATATTGTTCTGAGTGCTTTTCGAGAACTCAAGGCACTGTGACAGTTCAGGAAAAGATGCTGTGACCCAGTGCCTAAAAGGCACCTGTGAGGTGTGGGGAAGACAGAAATTCATCAGTTCCCTTACCTTTCTGAGCTTCCATTTCTATCTCTGTAAAAGGGCAAACAGGAAAGCAATACTTTCTCTGCAGACTGTTGCAAAAGTTAAATGAGATCTGAAGACAAAAATGATTGGCATAGGCGTGCTGAGCACAAGGCCTGAGGTGCTCTAGGGCTTGGTCCATGACTTCTGCTTATTGAACTTCAGGGAACGGGATCGTCGTGGGCTAGGGAGCTAAGGTGGGGCTTGTGGACTCGATAGTCATGGAGAGAAGGCGCGGATTCTGGGATAAGAGAATTCAGGGACAGAGGCACAGATAGGCATGGGGGAGGCAGTGTGCCTGCGCTTGCACAGTGGCAGGTGATAGCATGAGAAACATGGTGGGGAGAAAAACACAATTTTTAAGTTTTCTTTATATTGGAGACAGTTTGGTCTTTTATTAGGTTGATAATTGGGACTCATTCAAAAAGTTTCTAAAGAAAATGGAACTTGGTAAAATGTCTTTAAATGGTATTTGTGAAAGATGAATCAGGAGTAAATAGAAAAGGTAGGTGCCAAAACTGACAGAAATTCATCAAAGCTAATTTGCCTTTCTCCTGGGCCTACAGTTAGATCACATTTTCCAGCCAGATAAAGCCACATGACTCAGTACAAGCCAATGCAAAGCTGCTAGCAGAGATCTGTGCAACAGGCAGACCTGTCCATCACGTGTGATCATACTCACTCTCTTTCCTGTGCATCTGTAGGAAGAATTCGACAGACAGCTTCCAAATGCCACGGGATCTGGGGAGAGCACAATATAGGATGGGCCTTGCTAGGCGACCATGTGGGTCAGAGCTCTGCCTCCCAGCCTTAGGCCTTTATATGAATGAGCAGCAGGCACACTGAGTAATGTCGTGAAGCAGCTGGGGTTAGTTGTTACTTTGGTTAGCTGAGCCTGATCAATGCAAGACAGAACACAGAACCAAAGGAACAAACAGGGCTATTGCCATGATTTAGTTATGAAATGAAAAACTCAGGGTAATTTGGCTGAGGTTGTTGTGAGAATAAGTGAAAAGTGTTTCCTTGGTTGGAGTCCCAGGACCTAAGGACTAACTAGATAGGTCCAGGAAGGGTAGGAAAAGGGGTAAAAGGAAAAATAGGTATTTGTTTGTAAAAGCTGGGTTTTTAATGCAATGATGAAGAAGATAGTGGTGCCATTGACAAATTATCAGAAGGGAAGAGAAATCCAGAAAAACATGATACAAAATATTCTACTTGCGATCAATTTGAGGTGATGAAATAAAAACATGCATCTAAATAAGGGTTATGTTAGTCTTGTTAGGCCCATAATTATTGGGGCCTATGATTCTGGGGGCTGCCTTACCTCTGCCCATGCCTCTACCCCCAGCTTGACCCCTCCAACTCTTACCAGTAGAAGCAGCCTGAAATGTCTCCAACCACTGCCAAATATCCCCTGGAGTG
Source organism: Ctenomys sociabilis (assembly GCA_004027165.1). NCBI lineage: Eukaryota > Metazoa > Chordata > Mammalia > Rodentia > Ctenomyidae > Ctenomys > Ctenomys sociabilis. Next base: position 109,746 of record PVKA01000275.1, on the reverse strand, counting down.
AAACAAAATCATGCCCATTTAGGAAGTACTGGCCTAGAGGAAACTGATTATGGGGGCTGGGGGTGCCTGGGTTGACCTCTCTGAAGCTCTCTGTAGATGTGATTTGGGTAGTTTTAGATCTGCAAGGCTGGGTGTTCTGAGCATTGCCAGAGCTCATCCACTCATTATAAGTCCATTGGAAGGTGACTATATGATCTCAGGCCTCTCTCAAGGCGAAAAGAGACTTGGCATCTCTAGGCATGTGGGTCTGCTTCATATATTATCAGTTGAGCTGGTAACAAAGCTTTCCAAATGGCACAAGCAAATCTGGACTTCAACTGGCAGCCTGGTTTTGGAGGATTCCCTTTTCATTTCCTATGCTTTATGATTTTTTCCCCTGCCTTTGCTTTTCAAAGAGCATTTTTACAAGCTAGTATTCTATACTGGTCTGCCTGAACTGTGAGAAAAGATAAATATTTTCAATGTGTTTTCTGAGGCATATGCTCCCATTGAGAAAATATATCCCTCATGGACATAGCTATTTTGACCTCATTAGCTGGGTAGATCAGAACAAATTTGACAAACAGGGGTCTCTATGCCCAGGAAGTCTCCAGGGGACCTGGGGGCTGGGACCACAGGGGGGACACCTTTGGGTTTCCCAAAGGGTTATAGCAGGAGCTTAGAGGAGTCGAGCAAGCAAGTCCATCAATGAGAGAGGCCTGGGAAGGTGACCTTGCTCTTGGTTCCCAACTCCCTTGTCCCACTTAGCAGGAGTAGGGAGTGGAGCCTGGAGAGCAGGCTCAGAATTCTACAGAGGCTCCCAGACCACCCCAGGGAAGCTCATACTCACTATAAAATCTCCAGCGGCTTTCTTCCTGCAAGGCATGCCAAAGGAGGTTTTATTGGGTGGGGAATGCCCACTCATTGTAACTTGGTGAAGACCTTTCCAGTTTCAGCACTGCAAGCCACACATCCAGAGAATCTTTTCAGTCCTTGGCTACCTAGGTAGGCTTGTTGACCCCACCTGGATGAGTGGACCCAAGTAGGAGCTGTTTGCATTCCAGGGAAAAGACGACAAGTATGCTGTTTCCATGTCTTTCACATCATCCCACCTGTTAGAATTCAGATTTCATGTTTGGTCAACTCTGCATTATGTTTTGGATCTAGAATTCCAGTTCAGACTTATTAATAGCTGAGTAAATTCAGGTAAGTCACTTACCCCCTCTGTACCATTTTTTTTTCTATAATTTGAGGCAATTCTATTTCCATAAAAACTTGTATGGGTCAAATTAGATTAGTGTACGTTAACCTTTTTGGTACATACACATTGCCCAAGTCTAGATAGTTATGGTTATTACTGTAATTAATACCTGGTTCCCAAGATATTAATTACAGCCTTTGAGAAGGGTGATTTTGTAAACCATCATCAGTTAAGAAGCCAGGTAAATGTCAGTCCTGGTCTTACCCGAATTACCTGCAGCCTCTGCAGAGCTGATAATGCCGAGAACAGATGCATGATGAAGTACTCCCTCTTCTTGACTCACACACTTCTGCCCTTTGGTTCCTTCGCTGTTCGATCTCCTTTAACAGAGCTGCTTAATCCTGAGCTTCTACAGTGTTGGCAGTTGGTGTTAGGTTTCAGACCTTGGAATTTCTTGATCTTGTCTCCCCATAATTCTTAGATGGTCTTAACCCCTCACCCCAACACATGACTTTAAAGCCCATCTTTACACAAAACTGTTGAAGCTTCAACTCTAACCCCAACCTCTCCTTTTATAAGCAGCAATATGTTCAACTTATTCTCACCACCAGGCATGAGTGCCCTTTGCTTTCCATCTTTGGAAAAACGTAGTGTCAGACTTTCGCTTTCCCTCCCTCTGAGAGCAGTCAGGTGGGGCTGTCTCCACTCCTTGTCCATGACTCTCACCGCACCCTGTTTGAATGCTCACAGGCATTTTTCCTCTCAGGACTCCCTGGTAGGAGGCTGCAGCATGGATTGATTACCAGAGATCTAAACACTTGCAGGCATCTTAGCAGTCTCTCCTTGAAGCACGAAGGACCAAGGCAAGCAGCTTCCTCTTGCTCAGGAACCAGGAACAGAAATGTGGCTACTTCAATTCTGCTCAAGGGCATTATGTTTCTTGATTTACCTTGTATTAATACTTTTTATATTTACTTATCTGCTTAAAATTAAGGCAAGCTGATGAAATAATCAGCTGGTTTATACTAACGTACAAGGATTTGATCTGCATGATGTGGCATTGGCAAAACATTTTATCATCCTAATCGTCATCATCTGGTGGCTCTTTGTCAGTTGAATTTCTGAGCATCTTAAATCATTTATGGAACAAGGTAATGATGTAAATAATGAATAAATAATACCTTTGAATATTTGTGATTCATTATTTTTGATAACATTGGAAATGGCATCTAATGTCATATTTCAGAGTAAATGAAATATTCTGAAATAACTAACTGATGATATATAATTGATTTCAATTGCTGTGTGGCCTTAGGCAAATTACTTAACCTCCCTGAACTGATTTTTTTACTGATTATAGAGTAGCATTCCACTGATTGTAGAAAAAAAAGGAATCATATTTTTTAATGTGTACGTGTTTTTCTAACTCTTAAATTTTCTGGTTTGAAAGATAGTTTGTTATCTAGCAGTTTAGGGATTTATAATGTCCCATTTGTTACGTCAGTGTTTTCAGTGGCTCTATAGGCATGTAATAGTGCATGCAGTGTATGTGTCTGTACAGGCTGGAGGGTAAGGTCTGCAGGGTTTGAGACTATGACTTTGAGGTTTCTTCTGCTTCATTCTCCTGTTTTTAGTCAAAACCACACCCAAAATTACCTAAACAGATGAAGAACTATTTTTTTTCTTAATTTTATTTTAGGGAAAGGTCTACAGGATGTTCAGGGTCTCATTACTATATCAGACTTGTAGAGATCCACCTGTTTACAGCCTCCCAAGAGGTAGGATTACAGGCACACACAACCATGCCCTGTCTCAAGTGCCACCTCAGTGTGACCTGGGGGTGGGGCCAGCACTGCAGACCTGGGGATTTAACCCCGGGCCCCAGTGCCTGCGTGTAGGCACTTTAATCTGCTGAGCTATTTGGCCAGCCCTAAGATGAAGAATTAATATACTGAGATTTCCAACAACTCTGTAAGTTTTTGTTTTTATTTGTGTTGCTAAGAAATTCCTTTTCTAGGTTAACCTATATCTCTCACATAGTCCTCCACCCACGATCTCCCTATACTCCATGGATGATGGGTAGATACACAGAATGCACAATACAACGCTTAAAAGTGTGCTTGCATTGAATATGTAAGAAGAGTTAGATGTGAAGGCATGGTAGAAGTCTGACAAATCTGAAAACAACAATACCCTCCCCTGGCCTCCTAAAAATTAGAAAGCAAGAAAGCAAACAAGCAAGAAAGACTTTGTCTTTCTACCTATCATCCATTGATCTATCCATTCACCTACAAAGCCTGACTGAGACTGCATCCCCTTCTGCTATGCAGGTCCCGTTGTTGTGATCCTGTTTCTGTCTTCACAGGCAAAAAGATGTCAGAGGCACTCATCCATGCTAATACTATACACACCACCAAACAAAAACTCACAGAGAAGTGTGAATCTGAGGGCCATTTAACACTGTAAATTTCCCCCTCGTATAACAATTATGGAAACACACATGCTAATTGACAATGCAGCACGGCCCTGCGTGAATGTGAGCAGTGCTCAGTGCTCCTTGTAATTCTTCTCTTCGTGGCTGGGGCTGAGCCTGCTCAGGAGATGTCACACCCAGGCCTCTTGCAGAATGGGGTGCTTATCTCCTCGTGGTGTGCTCACACTGTCTGATAGAAGTCTGATGAATATGAAAACAGCAAAAGCCTCCCCTGGCCTACCAAAAACAGAAAGAAGGAAGGAAGGAAAGAAGAAAGAAAGAGAAAGGGAAAAAGAGAGAGAGAAAAACCAAAATTTATCTCTCTATCTACCAATAATCCATTGACCTGGCCCCACCCCGGGCATACTGAAATGGTGATTCAGACTGGGCATGGTCATGCACTCCTGTAATCCCAGCACTTGGGAGGCTGTAAACAGGAGGATCACTAGGAGTCTGATCTGGTAGTGAGACCCTGAACATCCTATAGATGGGTGCTTTCCTAAAATACAAAAAAAACAAAAAAAAACAAAAAAACAAAAAAAAAAAAAACAAAAAAACAAAAAAAAAATCCATTGATTTGAAATAGTATGTTGTGTTTAGGACTGGAGTTTTAGTCTCCAAACATATGATGCTTCATTTCTTGGTTTGGAGGTTGGTAATTTTATTTCATTATTGTTATTAGTTATTTGTATTTGCAGTTACTGAAGGCCAGTCACATGCCCAGGACAGGACTCTGTGACTTATGGCCAGGGTCCATCAGCGGCTGGGCACTGATGGTTGAGGACTTTTCTTTTTTGTTGTTGCTGTTTTTTTTTTTTTCTTTTTTTTTTTTCTTTCATTTTATGTACTTGGCACAGGGTCTCACTACACAGCTTGGATCTGTAGTGATCCTCCTGTTTTCAGCCTCTCCAGCACTGGAATTACAGGCATGTGCCACCACGCCTGGACTTGGTTACTGGCTCAGAACGCCTGGAGGGCAGGGCTTGTGGGGATTGAACCCTGGTCCCTGCACTTTCCCAAGCAAGTGCTTAGTTCACTGAGTTATCTCTCTGGCCCTTGGACTACCTTTCTGTAAGAACTTCTCACTTACTAGGAATTTGAAGAATATCTAAAAGGACAGATTTTTATTTTTTAAAGTTAAATTAATCCTTGTTATAGGATACTAATGTCTTCTAAAGAGGCTGATGCTTCTCCAGGGAGTCCAAAATAGACAGCTAAATGTTCTTGTGGCAGGCTGGCTACCGGGCTTGGGTCCTGGCTCCACCTTAGGGGTAGGGCTACTTGAGGAGCATACTCATCACTCCGAGCATCACCCTCCTCCGGAAAATGAGGATGGGACTGACTCTGTGGTGAGGAATTGAAGCATCTGACCCTGGAGATCATTCATCTTAAAACCAGCAGATTGCTTTGCCAGTCAACTGGAAGGTGCAGTGAGGGTTGGCCTTGGGGATAGCCAGGTGGCTCTGACATTCCAGCTTAAAATGACAATGATAGATTGTAGCATGTGACCCCCATTTACAGTGACCAGGAGAAGTAGGCTGTGCCACAGATGGATCCTCCCTATCAGATGCTCACACCTGGGCCCTTACTCTCAAGAGCACCCACTTCATCACTGAGACTACATCCAGGGATAGACAAGCAAAGCCAGAGGGAGGTGCTGCAGAAGCTTTAAGGATGGCACACATGCTCTTCACACCTCAGTGTGCAGTTTGAACCTCTTATCACTCCATTTTCTGTTACTAACCATATGACAAGTTAAGTAATAGGGAAGTTGAAGCCAAGGCGTTGCATATGATGGTGGCCTTTTTGCTGGCATCCCATGGCAGAAAGACACAAGGAGCACTCAGATGTAGATGTATCTTCTAATTCCCTTCCTTTTTATAAAGCCAGCAAGACTCAGTCTGGAGCGATCCTAGCAGTATTATTCTATCTAAACTAGTTCCAAAGTCCTACCTCTAAAGAGGATAGTCGATTCTACTCTTTATAACTTACAACAGGAAAAAAATTTCCATACATGAGGTCTCTGGGGAACACACTGAAGCCATACTTAATCATTGGGTCACCAAATGCGGACACTGTGACTATGTGTGTGGAGAGAGGTGCACAGGCTTTGAACTTCAACTTCTGTCTATGCCAAGGAATGGGTTGGCCATTGGCTCCAGGTAGCTTCTCCACTTGGGACCCACGAGTGCCTCCAAGACGATTTTATAAGGTGAGTAGCACGTGACCTACTGTTGCTTTGAAAGTCTGATTTTAGGAGAGTGAAGAAGAGGAGAGATGAAAATATGAGGAAGAAGAAGAGGAAATTGAAACCTTGTGATATGTTTTAAATCAATTTTGCCTGCTATTAAATTAAAACTGGATTTGCACAGACAATTCCTTCCTTTAAGATGTTTTGTATCTGTTATAATGCTTAATTTAATAGGTTTAGACATTTTCCACTACACATCTTTAGCAGGCGTGTTGGCTCAGCTATGTACTTTACGTACATATAAGAATATATAGTTGTTGCTACTTTTCTTTTCTATTTTATTTGTGCTTTTATTTGCTTTGTTAATATAGCCACTCATATCTAGCCATAGCCTATTCTTTTTAATATCAATCTTGGTCTTCTTCCACCTATACCACCACCACTTTTCTCTTTATACAATGAGGTCTCAGGGGTATGGAGCATGGGATGTGGCAGGAAAAAAACCCTCTTAGATTATAACATTTTATTGGTTGTCAAAGCTCTAATGACTTTAGCCACCATCACAAAGGTAAAAACCTTGGTGATGTCATATAACATGTTGCCATGGGCTTGACAAACCTTTGTGAAATAAACAAGAGAAAGGAGCTGAAAATACCCGCAGCACATCTCTGTCCCCCACCCGAGTGCCCATCACCACCCATGGACAGTCCCTTTTGCTGATTAGCCCCTGAAGGGCATTTTTAATATAAAATATATATAAAGTCTTCCCAAATCAGAAAGGTCTCCAAGTCTCCAATTTAATTGGAATGGAAAATGCTAACTAATTGGCATCAAAATTTGATTTGTGGGAGAACCCTCCTTTTTTGTTGGAAACACAACAGTGTGTCTGGGAATACAAGCCCAGTCCTTCAAAAATCATCTGTGAGTGCCGCCAAGGAATCAATTAAAGTTGATTTGGCATATCTGCGTTTGACAAATAAAAAGAAATCTCTGATTAGGTAGAGAAGAACAGAAGCTTTCCCTTTTTTGCTCTCTCTTCCTCTCTCTTTCCTCTGCTTCTTCCTTTCCTCTCCTCATTTCTCTTTAAAGGCAGTAGGTGTCAGAAGGGGGTGGGTAGTGATATGCAAAACACGGCCTCCATAACCAAAGTAGCCTGCAAAATTAGGTGTCAGCATGCAAAGCTTATTGATGTATGAATGCGGAAAATGAAAGGCGGCAGTAGACAGCCAAGGCTAAAGGTGAGACAGGCACAGCAAGAGCAGCTGTAGATCCACGTCAAGGTGTTGCTATATGAGCTCGGGTTTTTTCTGGAGGGCCACAGCCTAACAAGGTAAGCCTGGCCATGAAGTGATGGAACAATACAATATAGGCATACACAGTGTGAATACCAAATAAATTGACATGGTGTCTCTCTACACACCCCCACTCCTCCTACACTGCCACCCCTTCAAAGTATGCCTGTGTATTCATTAATAAATTCATATTCTGAGTTTTCAATAAAAGAAGAAAATGCAGTGTAAACTGGAGTTACTTAGTGACACCCAGCTCATTGCTTTTTATTGTTGCTTGCAGCTACGAAGCCTTCACAGTGCACTAGTAGAATTTATTACTGTCTGTCTCTGTGGCAAGTTGGCGAAGTGTGCCTTTTGAAGAAAATTGACCCACACTTCATGAATATGATGAAAAATGCCAATAACACTACAAAGACGAAGCTCTTGACATTACTCTGCAAAGAGCTAAAAGACAGTAATGAAAGTATTGCAATTACAAATCATTACCTCCTCTCTAGCCAATCACCAGCTTCCTTCCTCTTTTTTTTGGACCATTCTCAGGCTCTGCTGGCTGCCCCAGGTGCTGTTTTGCACAGCATCATGGGAAATGGTGAATGCGTGAAGGCTCCAGATGATTTCTCAAAGAAGAGAGAAAGAGGCAAGAGGCAAAGAGCAGAAGGTGGGAAGGATGACTATGATAAAAGTGTCCCTGGAACAGGGAGGAATAAGAATTTTTAAAGCCAGACATCAGAGATCATGACCTTTCTGTGTGACCTCTTTTGTCTAAAGTGTGGAATTAAGAACTGCCCACTTCTTTGCTAGCGCTGTTTTCTCTTGGCTGGGTTCCTTTTAGTGTAACTCAAGGAAGAGCACCTTTTATCTTTTATTATTTGTTAACAATCCAATTCAGACTTTAGTACAACATTTTGCAATGAAAAAATAATGCATTTTCAGGATGCAAGGCTAGTCTACTGTCTTATTCTAAAAATGATGCTGAAAAAAGCAGAACAAATAGATCAGGTTTAAACTGCAACTTTAGGATCACCACATATTGTAATGATGACAGTTCCTGTCCTTATAGTTTTGACAATTTTCTGACACATACCTTGTGTTGATCTTTAGAGTCCTAGTTTGCTTTGTTCTCATTTATTTGAGGTGTCTATAGATAGAGTATATGAATAGTTGCATTTCCTGATTTGCAAATACACCTAATCTTAAAGGAGAACTGGTGGCTTATCTTAGAAATGCAGTGTTATTTTCTACTCCTTCTGTAATACAAGCTATTAAAAATCTTGGAAGTTTAGAGACTATATAAGGTCAGAAATAGAATAAGGGAAGAATTTATGAAGAAAAGACAATGAGAGCTTCAGAGGCCTGCCTGAGAGAGAGGGGAGGCGGATCAAGGAGAGATGCAGTGACATACTTACTTGACTTTGAGGTGGCCCTGCTCCCTCCAGATCCCCTCCCCTTCTTCCTGCTGAAAGGTTCTAGCTCAGGAATGATGCCCTAATTGGAGATTCGGCATGATTCTGCAATGTCCCATTAGAAAAGCGAATTTCCTTAGGAAGGACAGAAAAACATTACTCATTCAACTTAACCAGAAATTGTTACATCAGTTTTTTTTCCTCTTCTAAACTTAGCTGTAGGGCCAGGTGACACAGGACACTTTGTATCTTCATGGTATTTCATATTCTGAGAAAGCCAGAAATTAATTCTATATGGATCTGGTCAATGTAGAATTTTGAAGATCTCACAGATAGTGAATTTTGAAAAGGAAACAGATGGCACAGATATGTCTGGGAGAAAGACACAACTGGGGTCAACAGAACTTATTTTATGCTACCCAATGCTAGTCCTTTGGCCAAAAAATTGGTAAGAGCTTTCTTTCTCTTCGTATTCTTCCTTTCTCTATGCTGTGTAACGTTTTATATTTTCTCTGACATAGAATTTGGGCTAACTGTAATGTTGTCGTGAATCAGCTTTTGGAAGTAGGCGCAGAGATTAAAATCATTGAGAAAATTCATGGTTTATGTGTCAGTTGCACTGCAGCTTCCCCACAGCAACCTTTTCATTGCTAACCGTACTTTCGGCACAGGAGGGTACTGAAAGCTATGAGACTATGAGATTACAAGTGGATAATGAGTGACCATATTCTAGGTACCTATGAAACTGGGAGCAGCCAGGGACATGTGATCCCTTTTTCTTACTTTGGGCATGAAAATGCACACAATAGCACTGAACTTTTATAGGTTCTATTTCTTTGTTTTTTTGGCAGTATTGGGATCAAACTTGGGACCTTGTGCTTGCCAGACAGATGCTTTGTGCTGCTGAGCTATATCCCTGGCCTATGTTTCATCCTTTTCATAATCTCTTACACTTATGAATTCATTTGCTTGCCATATTAGGGTTCCATAGAGGAACAGCATCAATAGAAAATAGGCATATAGTGATGCAAGCATTATTAGGGATACTTAGAGGTGCTGGGGTGGAAAAGTCCACAATGGCCCCTTGTGGGTGCAGAGGCAGAGGCAGAGGCAGAGGCACCTTCGCATTCGGGGTCGATAGGAGAGTCAGTAACTGCTCCCCTATCAACGAGGCAGAACCTGAAGAACAACAGGGGTCAAGGCTGCAGCACCAGTGTGGAGATGGAGCCCTGGAAACGCGCTGTGCAGTCCTGGGAGAATGCGCTGCGGAAGGCTGGAGAAACTGGACACCCACGTCCGAAAGTGATGGCAAAGACGAGACCTCTTCCAAAACAGGAGTATTTTATTCCTTCCCCTTTTATTTTACACAGGATACAATCCCACTGGCTGTTACCCCCTTATGTAGGGTGGGTCTTCTTTCCTCAGTTTGCTGGCCTACAGGTCGATCCTGCACAGACACATCCAGAACTGTGCTTTATTAATCTTCTAGGTGTTATTTTAATGCATCCAAGTTGACATATGGTGATTTATGGCCTCGCTTGTGACAAGAGCACACTTAGTGTTGGACCACAATGTTGTAAGAATCCATTTCAGAAGTGATGGCAGCTGGCATACTCAGCACCACACGTTTAGGCCATCTTTATGGTCCCATTAACAATAGGGTGCACAGCCATCTTCCATGAAGCCTTGAGACGTTCTCGTACTGTGCTCCACGGAGCTGCTACTGATGCATCAAATTTGGCACATGGGGGTGGACTAATTTGCCTTTCTTGGGCTTTATGAGTTAATTGAATCTCAGTCTTCCTAGAAAAACCAACCTCTTTGAGGAATAATTGGCCAGTGCACCTTCTAAAGAGGAAATCCAATCCCTGAATGGTCAAACTAATAAATTAAGATACTGGTTTTCCAGTTGACCATTCTTTCATTCCAAAGGAACACAGCAAGTACCTACTATTTGTCTGTACTGTTTCTAAGCCACACAATACATGAGTGAATCTCTCTAAGGCTTGAATGACAATCAGAGCCAGGAACTAAGCTGCCTGATGCACAGCTGGGTATTAGCCTACCTACTAAAGAGCAAGGCCATCCTCTGCAGGCAGCACACAGTACAGGAGTATCCAGAAGCAAACAGAGGCTAACACTGATGTTCCTGCCTAAAACCCAGATGAGTATTGCGTGAAAGCTCTATTGCACATGGAAAGGATTTATAATAAACTATTAGTTAAAAAAAAGACAAATGAGTGCCTGCTTAGGCAGACGCAGAAACCAGGGTTAGCTCCCCAGCATGTCATGCTGTCCCCACCCCCAGGGCGAGCTGAGATGGCTATTGAGACTGGGCATGGTGGTTCATACCTATAATACCAGTGCTTCGAAGGCTGAAAACAGAAGGATCACTATGAGTTCAATCTGTGTAGTGAGACCCTGTACTAAATACAAAAAAAAAAAGAAAGTGAATATGAAAGAACAACCAGTAAGCAATGCACCTGAGAGTCATATATATATATATATATATATATATATATATATATATATATATATGAATAGGATATAAACTATTCATACCACCAAATTGGTCCCGCTATAAAAAATGTTTATTTGCTCTTCTAACTTCTATGAAGGAAGGATAAGGGAGAATGTGCTAAATTTCCTCCCTTGATGAGAGTTAAGGCACATGGAGCTAAGTAGGATACTTTCAGGAGAGTACTGTGCATTTATCGTTAGGTCAGGTTCAGGGCTTGACACACCATTGATGTTCAGTTCATGATTGAGTCAAGTTGTTCAGGGGCTCAAAGGAAATGGATTGATTTTTAGGTCTAATCCACTTGCTCTCAAAGAATCCAGCATAGGCCATAGCAAAAGGTACACATTCAGTGGAAGTATAAAAAATGCAACTGAATTTGATATGACACCAGAATACCTTTGATATGAAAAGACAAAGACAGATTGCTATGTATTATGGGCCCAAGCACTCAGCCTGTGTTGACAGATGCTCATAAAAATAGGCAGTAGTGACTTAACATATGAGCAGGATTAACATCCAGTTAGGCTGCTGCAACAAAAAATCCAAAGTTTCAGTGGCTAACCACTCTAAATATTTATTTTGTGTTCATAAAACAATCTTACATTCCTGGTTTTCAGAAATCTTTCCTTCATATGGGATTAAACTTCTATCTTATGGACTTGCTAGACATTATGGTCTTGTAGTCTTCTGTTATCATCCAGCAGAGAGGAAAGTGTTTCATAAACAACAGACTGTTCTGCTCAGATTCCACTGATTAGAGCCCAGTCATATCATATTTAATAAAGGAGTGGATTTGGGGTAGGATTAGGGATTGGATTCCTTGTAGAAGCTATGTGCTGTGGAAGCAAAGAAGGGAATTTTGGCAGACGGAAGTCTCACACAATTGGGGTATGTAGGGCTCAAGTAGTGGTTAGTAGTAGCAGAGTTAAGTGTAATGTACAGCCTCTCTGCAACTATACTTCATTATTAATTATTCTTCTGCTTCTTCCTATCGCTGTTCACTCAAAATTCAGAAATTTGAAGAAGCAATAACACACTCATGTGAAAGAAGGCTGTGAGAGAATGCTGGACTGGTGGCTGAATCATGGAAGAAAATAAAGAAATGATAGGGTCTAGGATCCTTCTAGGTTTCATATGGAATAAACGTTAGAAAACTTAGTGTGTCCTCAGGGAGTAGATGAAGATTACCATGAGAAAACATTCCTCCAAGGCCTGTTAGACAGGTCTCTTGTTAGTCATAGAGAACAATCCAAGAGACACCCATGACATCCTGTCCTTGCACAACATCCCTTAGAGAATGCGTGCACCCGCTTCTCAAGGTCTGTCTGCTGAGACAGCCCAAGTCACGTCGTGCCTGTATCACCTATCCTAGTAGAACTGCTCCCCACTTCTAGGTGCTAAGGATTCATCCTGGAGAGAAACCAACTGGGGCTCAACTTCTGATAGTCTTTTTGTCAGCTTAATTTGTATAAGATAATCATTTAAACTCTATGGAGACAGTTTCTAGCTTTGGGGTCCCCTCATGGGTTTGTTAGCTTTGCATACATACTTCTTGCACTTAGATTTGTCAGAAATGTTCTGATTGACATCCACTAAGGCTGGGCACATTTTTATGAGTGAGCCAGAGAGGCTAACATGCTTTCTAAGGGTGGGAGTGGGCACTGAGCTCAGGAAGAGACCTATATTATTGTGCTACAAGCACCACACTTCTTGGTGGAAATAGAAAACCAGATTATTGAAAGAACGTAGAGACTTGCTGGCAGTCTTGGGTCAAGGTGAGGCAGTAGCTATATAATTTTTCTATTTGAATTACACCAGGGAGAGACTGGCCTCAGGTGTTTAGAAACCAGCAATCACTCCTTGTTACTTGGCCATAGAAATTTGAATGGGGTTGTGTACATGGATTCTAATATTCAGGCCATCTTCTTGCTTTGTGAGTAATGCAGTTTTCCCCTCAAGTTTTGCATTTACTCTAAACTCGATGGCCAGAAGGGCTTGGCTAATGTCTTTTAATATCTAAGCCTTCTACATGTAGTGCTTGGTTAATAATAGGAAAAAAGCTTGAGTGACTCACCTTGACCTCAAGAGGAAGAAAAAAACCATTCTTTTAATAATTCTGGGAGTTTATTTGAATGGAAGGCGTGTGGCGTGCTGCACAGTCTCCTTGTAGAGGTGCGCAGGTCGCGTGGCAGCACCCTTGTATTTTATGAAGTCAGCGAAGGAGAGGGCAGGCCCACTGCTTCTCTGAGAACCTCCAAGCTCATCTTTTGTATGTAACCCATGGGTGGAAAGAAAGCTTCGGTTTAATGGACATCTCTCCGAGAACTTTTCTAAATATATAACCTTTGTTGTAAGTAAGGTTAAAGGGTCATTTTTTGAGTGTTCTCCACAAAGGGCATGCACTTATTTCAGAGGACTCAACTCACTAATTCTCCCGTTTCGTCACTTCGCGTTTTCTCCATTACACTAAGCTGGAACCTACCTGAGGGTAGAGACGGTCTCTTGATCAATCTCAAGATTCTTTGGATAACAGAGTGGGCGGAGGTCCGCCATGTGCTGAGGGGTCTCAGCCAGGGTCCGGCTTCCTCCTGCAGCCATCAAGGGGTGGTGAACGCGTGGCTTATGTGCTATTCGTTTCTTTTTAAGGTGAAATATATTACTGTATGGATTGTGTTTTTCTACACAAAACCCTCAGTGTTGAGGTTGAATTGCAGCGTTGGCACTTTGTGATAAATAAGTGAGCTTGGGGTTGCATTTTGGGTATTCATCTCTAAAAGGCTCATTAGACCAGGGAGATAGCTCGGCAGTCTAAATGCCTGCCTGGCAAGCCGGAGGACCTGAGTTTGATTCCTAGTACTGTATGCTGGGCTGGCCCCATGCTAAGCTGGCCACTGAAACCAAGCATGGTGGGACATGCCTGTAATCTCAGGGCTGGGGAGGCTGAGACAGGAAGATCATTGAGTCCAAGCTGTGTAGCAAGACCTTGTACCCTGTACCAAATAAATAAATAAGTGAATGAATAAATTATATATATATATATATTATATATATATATATATATATATATATATATATATATATATTATATATATAATCTGGTGGGTAATAGTGAATATATATATATATATATATTCACTATTACCCACCAGATTAGGTAATATCTGAAAACATTTTGGGTGTACAAAATGGGAGAGAGTCGCTGATCCTACTGGCATCTAATGTAGAGTCTGGAGATGTTGCTATCATCTGACATTACACAGGACAGGCTGTCAGAGCAAAGAGGAATCTGGCTCAATGTGTTCTTAGTGCTGAGGCTGGGAGACTCTGCCCCGCCTCTCCCATCACATAGTCCCCAAGAAGGTTACTCAAAACATTCATTTAGCAATTATTTATTAAATGTCTTCCATGTTGAAATCCAACATAGACATCACCCGGAAAGTGCCTTGAAATTTTCTCGCTCTTTCTGTTTCTGCCTTCACCTTTCATCCCTTCTTTTATTGCAATCTCTGAGGGGTGCAGAGGGGAAATGGTAGTGTATTCCAAGTGGGAATGTCTGCAGCCACAGGCGTAGAGCTTTATAGTTACTAACTTAATCATAGCACTGTCTTATTCGGACCGTTCCTTCTGAAGATAAATATGTTTATGCTGCAAGAGCTGCCTTGCACAGCTTGGAAAGCCCTTTGGAGATGGCATTGAAGGTAAAACAAAAAAAAACAAAAAAAAAACACAGACACAGGATGTTTACTCTAATGATGCACTCAAACGCATTGGGGATTTTTAAACATATGCTTCCAGCCTCTCTCTCTGTCTTCACATTGCTGCTAAATCGTACAGAAGTTGTAAATAGAAATAATGGACTCAGTTTATTTTTAATTAGAAGGCTGCTGCTTATAGCACACTCGTGACACTACCAAGCATGTCTCTTTCATTTGGAAGCAAAGAGCGGAGAGTTCCTAGGGTTTTGAACTTGAGCCAGGTTTCCTGAGTCTGTCGGTCTCTGAGCCCCTGCAAATCCTGTTCGGTGGCCACAGGGTGATTTTCTGCATTACTTATAAATGTCTTTAGATGAAGCAGAAATATTATTGTTTCTCCTGTTAGGGCAAGAGACATTTGGAGATGTTATCTTGTCAGTTTTTTTCATATTCAATTGTTACTTCCTATCCTTTAATTCAATGAACTGAATAGTCATATTTAAGTTACTTTTATTTTTCAGAGAAAAAATGTAAAGTTTTTTTTGTTAAAATTTTAAACATGTGATGGGATTATCACATTGTTCCGTATCAATCAAAGAAGCTGTGTTATGGGGCTACACGATTTATCCAGAGATAACATCATCTGAGGCCCAACTATAAAATAGTATGGATGGAAAGAAGCCTACTATTCTATTGTTTATGGATTTCTTGGATTTTCAGGAAGCTTCATGGTTGCTGTCTCTAAACTAAGATGAAGAAAGTGCGGATGTAGGAAATTCCCAATGGATCTTCCTGCTCACGGACAGGAGTAACCACATAAAGATCCACCTCCACGCCTGTTCTCTCTCTGATCCTGTGATTCAGGAATCACTGTCTGCTCTGAGAGAGACACTTCTCATTTTACCTAGCTGTGGAATCTTCCCCAGTGGTTAGCCTTTCCTATGTGCAACAGGATGCTAACATTGAAGTTCAGCCAGAGAACCCTATTGCTACACTAGAGTGAGGATGTCTAAGCAAAGAGTTGGATGGAATTTGAGCATCAACATGTTCAGTGATGGCCAATAAGGCTTATGTTGGGAGAAAAACAGGTTTAGAAAAAAAGGAAATACTAAGAAGTGATTTAGAATTGGTTGTCCAACATGAAACTTCATGCAGCTATTGAGCTTTTGGAAAGTGACTGGGTGAGTTGAGATACACTGTAACAGTAAAATATCCACCAGACCTAGTGGAAAACAGCTTAGTATTAAAAACATCTAATTAATATTTTATACAGATTATATATAGATTAAATGGCTATATCTTAGAGATATTGCCTTAGATAAATATGAACATGAATCTTACCCCTCTTTAAATTTGGTCATCAGACAACTTCAATTTATATATATAGCTTGCATTTTTTATTTGCTCCTGTTTCTGTCGGACCACTATGCTTGAGAGTGCTGCCTAGGCACAGCCTCAGCCTCCCTAGTGCATTCCCATAGCCTGAAGGTGCAAGTTTCAAATCTGTCATAGTCTGATTCAGCCCAAACTGTGCTGTAGGTTTAAGTTCTCTGGGTACTGATTGCTAATGTCACATAAAGGCCCCATGGCAAGGGGTTGCAAATACCGGGTAACTGAACCTTTAAGGGGTCAGTTGCATGATTTTATCTCTGATGAAGCTCATTATGTGCAAACGCTTGTTTAGTTTCAGATCCATGGATATTTCAGCCACAAAACTCTACTTAATGTTCTCAGGTTTAACTTCTTTTTCTTCCTTCCTTCCTTCCTTCCTTCCTTCCTTCCTTCCTTCCTTCCTTCCTTCCTTCCTTCCTTC
>PVKA01000275.1:0-93081 GCA_004027165.1 Ctenomys sociabilis | reverse complement strand
TGGCCCATCTAACTTCTTTGACAAACAGAAATACTCTACCATCATTTTTTGAAACTTTTTTTTTTATTAGCCTTCAGTCATCTAAGTTGAAATCTGCATTCAATTAAATTATCAAACAGATTAAACTTGCAGGATTAATGTATCAAACAAGCAAAGATCTTCAAAATAAGCAAAAGTGATATAAAATGCAAGGAAAATAAAAGCAACTGACAATAATAACAGTTTTGAGGAACCACGACCAGAAAACATGAAGATTGCCTATTCATTAAAACTTTCTATTTAAATTTTAATGTGTCAGAAAATATTTTATTCTATTTTATCATTTTGACAAGTTTATTATAATTCTTTCAAATATATCTGGAAGTGGGGCAGTTAGATCATATGGTAATGTTATTTTTAGTATAGTTTATCTCTTTAATCTTTTTTTTAATTATTTAATTTTTAAATTTATTTATTTACTTGATACAGGGTCTTGCTTTATACTATCTCATAGTGACCCTCCTGTCTCAGCCTACCCAGAGCTGGGATTGTAGGCATAGGCCACCACATCCAGTTTTGGTGGCTGACACTGCACGTAGTACTTGGGATCAACCTGTGTCCTTGAGTTTCTCAGCAGGCTCTTAGAACACTGATCTATCTCCCCAGCCCATTGATTTTTAATTTTTTTTGGAAGAACTGGGGATTGAACTCAGGCCCTCACGCTTGCCAGGGAAGTGCTTATTCCACTGAGCCATCTCCCCTGCCCTGCTTTTTAATTTTTAAGAGAATTTAAAACAATAAAAACAGCGCAGACTTTCAAAACAAGATGATAGGAAATTTTACAATGGTCATTAGATTGCGTGTTGCTGTTTTCAAAGTAGTTCTTCAGCTTACCAGATGTAGGCATGCAAAATCAATGAAACAGTATAATCAATAACTGTTCTTTTCAATGAACTAATAGAAAGTAGTACAATTGTTTTAGCAAATATATATCCATGCATCTTCTCTCCTCCATCCCAACTGTTCTTTCCTTTTGACCAGTTTCTTCTTATGGGCCAATCATTTAATCTCAAAATTTATTCCCACTAGTACTGAAATGTACTAGTGAATGAAAATGTACTAGTAAATGAAAGTGATATACAGTTGTATTGCTCATGCCGGTAGGGTTAAAATATATTCTGCTATAGAGTTGATGGAATTGTAAATTGTGCCAAATTTTGAAAAATAACTTGTTACTGTTTAAATAAATTTTAACTTGTTACTATCTAGATAAATTGCCATATCTGTGATTTAGAGAGTGCCTTTTAGGAAACAGTCCTACATAAACATTAGGACACATGTATAAATATATAGACAGAGAGTTACACAGTGATAATCTGGGTCAGTTAAATGTATTAAAAATAGTTTTATAAGGTAATCACTGACAATTGAATCAAATTGGTTAGTTGGTAAAAGGGACATGAATGTTATTGACTGGAAAACATACACAATAAAGCATATATTACTCTTTGAAACTAAATATATATGTGTAAATGTGTATGTACTATGAGCACTATAAGCACTGTATTTAATGAAAGCCTACTGTGCTCCTGAATATTTTATGTTAATTTTCTCATTTAATTCTTAAAATAAATTTAGAATATGTACATTTACTAATTCACTTATTAGGAAAATCAGACAGGGAAGTTGAATAAGCAGCCTGAGGTCACACAGTATAGTAAGATTCAGCTGGTGCTTGTAAAAGGTAGGCTGGGTGGGTGGACTGAGTGCCACAAACCCAGGAGGGAGTCTCTGCAAATCTCCCCTGTGGGGCTGTGCTGCCTCCTGAACATCCTAAGTGAAGCCAGTGGCACCTCCTGGGCCTCTGACACACTTGATGCCAACATGAAGGAAGGGCAATAATGACAGGTGCTGCGTAACATGATTTTCTTAGCATAGCTTTGGGAAGAAGTGAGGCAGGTAAATTCTTTAAAGGTGGATCAACTTTGGATAGAGGTGACAAGAAATAGCTTAATAATCCTACCAGAAAAAGGAAATTTAGAAGCAGCATTAAAGGACTCACTCTTCCGCCTTAGCTTCTTTTGAAGTTGAAACAGTCCCTGCCAAAATGAGAGGACGTGTTTGAAGCTACCTGATGCATGACACTTAGTAGGTTTTCAGGAAAAGTTGGTGAAGAAATATAGCTCCCATCCTATCATTTAGTAGTCCTATGTAGAAAAAGAAACAAGCTTGTATGAATAAAGTTATTTAATTAAATAAATTTATTTAATTTTAAATTTTACAGTAAAACAGCTCTAATTTATTAGAAATAATGAGGATGATAAGAAGAAAGAGAAAGAGAAACAGGAGGAGGGGGAAGAAGAGAAAAAGGAACACTGTTCATTTGACTAGTGATCTGCTCATACATTTGGTCTCTGTGGTTAGAGGTAAAGTATTGGTTAGTTAACTAAGGAAGTAGGGGCTGAGGAGGTGGTTCAGTAGAATAAGTGCTTGCCTGGCAAGCACAAGGGCCTGAGTTCAATCCCTGGTTCTGAAAAAAAAATATAAATAAATAATAATAATAACTAAGGAAGTAAGCTCACTTACAATTAATCAGTTTGTTGCCACTGCATGATTTCTTCATTTTTGTATTAGTACACATTTTAAGCATATAATGTTTACATTACGCATGTGGATTGAGATGTGTGCATGACATAGCTTACTTCTTTTAAAATATTTGTGCTGGGTTGAAAGTAGAATTGACGTATCTGAAGCCCTCAGCAAGAGTTGGCTGGTGGTGACAATGGTTAGAACTGGCCTCCTTGGTCAGTTATCCAGAGGGAGTTCTTCGCCACTTCAGAGACCAAGTTAGTAATGTGAAGACCAACAAATGTCTTCATCACCTAGATGACTTTATACCCAGTGCTAGATGCTGTGCAGGATGTAATTTGAAAGTGTAAAATCCTGGGCATAAATTTATTTGCTGGTTCATTCGGTGATATTTTCCTATGACACAAACACTTTGATCATTGAAGTACTCATGGTTTGAGAATCTACTTTCAAAATACTTACAGAGGTCTAGATACTGGAATAGATAGAGTACAAGGTCCAATATTGAATAAGATAATTTTTTATTATGTTTTGAAGAAGGTGTGGAGGAGCAAATATTAAATTGTGTTATATGCATTGTGGCACTGTCAAAATTCCAAGCATTGAGAGACCAGAATGACCACACAGTTGTCAGGGCCACAGCAGACTCTCAAGAAATGCTATTTGAACTGTGTACTCTCAACATATATCTGTCCATTTATTCATTTGGGAACTATTCCACCGAATCAGAGCTAGAGTTTGGTTCCTTGATGGGGGTGCTGATGGCGACAAGGGAGGGGAAATTTCAAAAAAGGGGGCTACGTAGGTAGGTAAATGGAATTTCTACAAAGAATTTAAGCTAGGCATAGTAGCACATGCCTATGATTCCATTACTTGGGAAGCTGAGGCAGAAAAATTACTGAATTTGAGGCAGACTGGTTTACATAGTGAGTTCAAGACCAGTGTAAACTGAATAGTGAGACCCTGTATCAACAACAACTCACACCCACACACTAAAAGCAAAGTACAGTAAAACAAAACCAAGGAGCTTACTTTGTTGGAACTGTGGGGGACCTTGACCCCTTCCTCACTTTGTAGGTGAACAAACTTGGGCCAACCAGAGGGAAATGATTTGAATTCTGGACCAGGAACTTGGCAAATAACAGCCCTGAGCATGGTACCAAGATTTGCCACTGCCTTCATTGTCTCATCTTGTGAACAGAGTGCCACTGTCTGAGCACGGAGGACAGTCCTGAGCCTCTGGAGTGAACGCCATGATGCAGTCCATTTCAGATTGCTGAAAATGGCTGCAGCAGGGTATATAGCAAAGAGCTGATGCAGATTTAGAAGGAAAAGGGCTAGGGAGAAGATCAGTAGAAGTGCTTGTCTGGCAAATGAAGGGTTCTGAGTTCAATCCCTGGTCCTGAAAAAAAAAAAAAAAAAAGGAAAATAAGGATAAGGAAGGACAGAGGAGAGAATAAGAAAGATACTGGTCATGAGCACCAGGTCCCCTCCTCAACGCATCACATGTGCTGGCTTCATTAATTATCACGTTGGCCTTTTGACTGGAGTAGATATTGCTTCTCCTTACACACAGGGTGAGGAGGCTGAGGACAGCTCTGTGTCTTGTCTACATTTGCCTACTCGGTGTGGGAAGGCCATGATCAAGCCTACACTCCTCCAACGTCTATGTTTATGCCCTTAACGACCCCACTGACTACAAAGCAGAAAGCTTGTAGATATCATCCACTCTCACACTCTGATTCTTCCCTTCTCTATTAATGCCCTCTCAGCCTGTCCACTCTCCCCACCCCGGGAGGTGACCCTGATGGGCATCATGATTTTTTTCTCTTGTGACATCATTTAATCTTCATCTCTCTTCCATTCTGATTATTAGTTCTATTTTACAGGGGAGGAAACTGAGGCTGGGATATTCAAGCAAATGGATTCCACTTGTCTTGCTTGTAGAACGCAGGCCTGGAATTCAGAGCAGAACCTTTCAGTTCCAAGACCATGTTTATCTACCTTGTAAAGTGGGTTTCTGAGCTATAGAGGGGAAGGATTACTTGTCCCTGTAACTTCTCTTCCATTTTATGTTTGAGATGAAGTCCAAAATTTACCACCTTTGCTTCTCTGCACCTCAAATTCATTCCCTGCATTTTTTTTCTAGAGTTGGTTTTTAAGGGCTGGATCTGATAGTTAATTGTTTAAGAATAAGATGCTCAGGTACTTGATGTCATGATATAAACTCAAATTTACAGGGTTGTTGAGATCATGTCATATATTTGCATTAGATATTTCCTTTATAGAACATGTATTAGGAAAAAGATGATTTGATGGTAGTGATATATGCAATGATTAGGGCAGTTCTGTGGTACTGAGGATTGAACTTGGGAACTTGAGCTTGCCAGGTAGGTGCTTATGCTGCTAAGCTATATCCCCAGCCCCAAGATGATTTTCTAATAGCAAAGACAATGTCATATGATAACCATGTTCTTGAAGAGTTAAAGTTACTAATTGCTCTCTCACCTTTAGTAAAATAAATATGTCTCCAACTTTGGGTTATTGGATAGTCTACATTAAAAGAAACTTAAAGCTGTGGCATAAATCGCAACTTCTTTCTTTTTTCTTTCCTTTTTCATTCTCTGTCTCTCCCTGCCTCTCTCTCTCTCTCTCTCTCTCTCTCTCTCTCTCTCTGTCTGTCTCTCTCTGTCTCTTTCTCTCTCTTTCTGTCTCACCTCAGGAATGCGTGAGGTATATGACAGATGGAAGAGAAGTCTGTGATTTCTATTTCTCAGGGCCAATATAAAGCACTTTTCCAAGAGCCCAGACTGCAGTTCAGAGAGGCTGGTCAAGAAATTGCTGAATATGGACCATCTACCAGCTTTGGGGTTCAGAGTATAGTTCAGGGTCTGACAAAATGCCTGTACTCATGAACCTTACAATTTTATAGGCCTTTACCACACCCTATGTGAGAGTGGCTTTTGAAATAAAGGCCATACTTTCAGATAGCTGGAATAAGTGTCACTCAGTTTGGAGGTTCTAAGAATACTCTAGAGACTGTTCCATTACTTTTGCCAGGAAGCATAGAACAGACATTGCATCAAGTTGTCCCAGTGTCTATGTCACCACCATTGTTGATGGGCCCCGTATTCTTAATTTAGAAAAACCTCTTAGTAAGATTCAAGCACTTTCTATGAACATCTGAAATGTATTTATTACTTGCTCTTTTTTTTTTCTTTAAACAATTTATTTAACTGAAATGGACTTCTATTTATTTCTGAAGTGACTTCCTTTAATTTGATTCATCTTATCCCCAGGATGATTTACAGGATATTCAAGCCAATATAAATATCTTATAAATATTTGATTATTTGGGTATACACCTGCACAATACCTCAGCAGTCTTTCAGCAAGAAAAACGCTGGAGAGTATGGACTACACACAATTACTAGGTACAGTGAACATCTGCTGCAAATATTTCTGAGGTAAGAAGGCACCACATACCTGTTCACCTAAGAAATCCACCCTTACAATACAGGATGGTTTTATTTTTACATGAGACCTAGAACACTTAAGCCTCCAATTAGGTACTGAATGGCAGAGCAATGCCCCCAGTTTATGCCATGAATTTGTAGGGAATAGGTTCCAACACTCAGGTTCTTTTCCATTGGTCCTCGCAAAGTGTGCTTCTCTGGGAGGGGCAGGCTGGCTCTTAGCTGAACCCAGGTACCTTTCTCTTTGGCTTCCTTCTTTTTCTGATGATTTTCCTTGACGTGTTTCGGGAAACTGCCACGACTTTTTTGAGTGTTTAATATGCTCGATACACACATTAATCCTCTTGGCAAGTATCTTGCCCTTTACTTGCTTGTTTACAGCAATGCCAACAGCATGCTGGGTAACGTTGTAGACTCTTCCCGTTTTGCCATGGTGACATTTGTGAGGCATTCCTTTTTGCACAGTACCCATTCCCTTGATGTCTACAATATCACCCTTTTTGTAGATTCACATGTAAGTGGCCAAAGGAACAACCCCATGTTTTCTAAAAGGCCTGGAAAACATATCCCGGGTTCCCCTCCTCTTGCCCTTTGTGTTAGTCATTTTGGCAAATTACTGGAAGATGGTGGTTCCGGCCGAAGGGCTTTTTTGTGTTTTTGAGACAGGGTCTCACTATGCAGTTCAGGCTGGCCTTAAACTCACTTTGTAGCTCAGGCTGGTCTCAAACTCACAACAATTCTCCTGTCTCAGCCTCCCAAGTACTGGTATTACAGGCATGCACCACACTTGCTCTTCTTGAACATCTGAAAGCAAAGCTCTGGGCAGTGGAACCATGCAGCAGGAGGAGCAACTGAGAAACAGAGGTGCAGCCAGAGGGACACACCCCCAGATCTGGTAAGCTCTGACACTGCTGCAGCACTGTCCAGCCGGTACTGTGTATGTTCTCTAAGCTTTGTTGTGGCCCTGTTGTTGGGACAAGGATTTGCTTAGGACAAGGCCTGAAAGAGAAACTAATAGTGTTTCCTTTGCTTTGTCAATGCTCTCTGTGAATCTGCAAAGGGAACTGGAGTCAGGACCAGTGCAGCAGGCTGCTTAGCCTGTGAAGGGCTTGTTCTTATTTCCCCTGAGTCATCCTCCTTGTGGACAAACATTTGTTATTTAGTCATTCAGTTTTATGTGATGGAACCAGTGGGGACCATAGTTGCTGGAAAAAAGCATCAACTTCTTTCAATGAATGACCCCGGTAGTGAGGAAACACGTGACCAACTCCAGGATTCTTCTCTTCCAATTCTCCAAGTAACCTAATAACAATAACTCAGTTAATTCAGAACCTCTGAACCTGCTGTCCATGTTTAGAATAAGACTTGTGCAATCTATCAAGTGTTTCCTCTCCTTTTTTATTCACATGGTCCACTCTTTGGGCTTCTCAGTGCTCTTATCATTTCCTCAGACTCATTTATTTATTACTCTGCAGTGTTAGATATCAGGCCCACAGTCATTCTTCAGGTGGCTAACTACAGTATCAGCCTCTTAGGGAGAGGACTGGTGTCTTACATATCTCCAGTGTTTAAAGCATTACATGGCCCCGTGTCATAGTTGTGAATTGAGTTGAGTTGAATTGATTCATATATCTGCAATTCAGCACCAACACTAACTTGCCAGCCTCGAGGTGGAATGAACAGTGCCAAAGGACCTAAGAAAAATATGAAAGTTGATCAGGTCTTCAGCAGAACAGCTCCACTCAAAACCATAAATTCTCTGTGAGGACGGGAGGAAGAACATGCTTTGAATACATAACCCTGGATCCCTATGAGAAAGTGGGCAAAGAAGGGGAAGGGTGATTTAGAGAAAAGGAAAAGAAAATTAAAGAAGATAATGGAACACAGAGACTATATTTTGAGACTACAACCGAGAGGCCACTTCATCACCATGTGTTTCTAGGGCCAGTGCTTTGGAGCAAAGTGTGGTTCTAGGGGCAGAGGAGGAGCTGCTCAGCCCCTGATGCATGAGCACCTGGAAACAAGCAGGAAGCAAGGAAGAATTCTGGACCTGGAGGTACAAAGCTGTGGAAGAGGTGGAAGCTGGGTCAGAGGTCTCCGGGCTGGAGGCGAGAGAACAGAGTACGTAGTTTGGACACAGGGTTGTTTGGAGCCAATCAAGATAGATTTTAAAGGCTATCCTCGAAATCTCATCTGGACTGATGAGAACTGCACCTCCTTTGCCTACTCAGGGAAAGAAAGACTGTGCAAGGGACATCCGAGTCCAGGGGTGGATGGCAGGGAGATGAGATGGGACAGAATTTGTTCAGCCAGCAGAAGTAGCCTGCTGATCTAAAGTGCTGTGGCGTTTAGGCTCCAGTCCCTCTACTCTTGGGAATCTTGCATGATACCACTACACCAGTGGTGCTGTTAGTCCCTCTACTCTTGGGTGCAGATGGTGGCTTTGGTAAATAGGGGATTGGGCCCTGAGGAACCAAGGGAAAGTGGAAATCAAATCCTTTTCTCCCAAACGTTTGAGAGTCTAGTGTTTTACTGTATGCAAAATGGATTCTTTCTTTCTTTCTTTTTTTTTTTGCTGTACTGAAGTTTGCTTATTTGCAATGATGAGGTTTATTGCTATCTGAGGGAAAACAGTCTGAAGTTGGGAAAAATTCAAAAGTCCACATAACACTTTATTTTCTTTCTGGAACTGAGTCCTATCCATGTCTTCAGGCAGGGCACTCTATTTTTCCATCTATAAAATGGGATAATAACCACTTGGACAGAGATACCATGGGAATAAATCCATTCTCCAGGCCTCTCTCTTTGAAGTCAATGAGAATGTGTTATCATTACCATAAACTCTCACACTCTCCCTTTGAAGGTTTGGGCACAAACCTGGAGGCATCTCAACTACATTTAATTGAGTTCATTTTCATCCCAGCAGAATTACAAGAGGTGGGTAATGTGGATGAGTGGGTAGAGGGAGCCATTCGGGTAGAGGAGGGATGAGATGGTCACAGCAGAACTTAGATCCTAATAGTAGGCACAAGCCCAGGAAGAATAGTGCTCATCATTAGCAGGAGGAGTACATGGCTTTGTTTTTCTTTTCTTTTCTTTTTTAAAGAAATCGTTCCCTGTGCATGCAGAAAACATCAATGAAAACACCTGGATGTCCTCTGGGCCAGAAGCTGGCTTTCGAGACACAGTTCACGGTGGCAAGAGGAGAGCCTATATACTATGGCTAATAGCCAGAGGAAGTACAAGAAGTCGGGAGCGTCCCTCGCAGGACAGGTGTGTCACCTCTGAGTCCTCTTTGGCAGCAAGTTGACAAGTCCAGAGTGAATCCAAACCTTCAGACACACACCTTTATCATTCAGGATTCACGCTCGGCACAAACCCTGTGGGTGATTTTTTTTAACCTCTTTCTTTTTTCCTCTCTGCTCGTTCTGGGCTGATTTTATTAATTTCCCCCAATGGCACTCACAGCCCTGCGCTGACGCAGCCATTGACGATCTCCTTATTCATCTCCTAGCAGAGAGGCCATTTGAATGAATATATGTTCCCCATTTTCTTTGCATTATAAATTCAGTGTTGTGGGAAAAGGAGTGAAAGGTAATGGCTTGGCCTCCACAGAGAAATGTCCCTATTTGAGAAGAGAAGGTTTATAGGGAGGAACAATTGACAGCCTCTCACTACAGTGGGTGCATTTTTCTGTACAACTGCATCACCACTAATGATAAATGAAGAATGTTTGATAGCTGGCTCCATTGTCTGACAGCTACAGTTTTGGCCAGAGGGCCGTGGCAGGCTTTAGACTTCTGTTCAAAATGAGTTAAACATATTAGGCATTATGAAGGCACAGAAGCCTGGAGAATGAGTGCTGAAATGAGTGATCCGGGTAGGCTCCTGGGTACACAACTTGCAAAGCAGATGTCATTCTAATAATGTGTGATATAGAACATGCCTGGCCTAAACCCTGCTGGATGAAATATGAAGCCCCGTTGGTGATATTTAATACCATTTTATGAGGTGCCATCTTATAAAGACAATGCCCGCTGTATGTGGAATGCTTAAGGTATTTTGCCAAAGGCATAGGGAGGTATCTGGAGTAAGTAGAATTTTTATTATTTTATAAGCCTTTACTTTGTAATATTTCTGTTTCCACATTATTGTGGGGGCTTGCTGCCCTAACCTTTTGTCGAGTGAACTTGATGAGCAGCTTGCTGGTAGACTGACAGATAGCCTTCGCTGTTTCTGCCAGAA
This sequence comes from Ctenomys sociabilis, assembly GCA_004027165.1. Taxonomy (NCBI): domain Eukaryota; kingdom Metazoa; phylum Chordata; class Mammalia; order Rodentia; family Ctenomyidae; genus Ctenomys; species Ctenomys sociabilis. The sequence continues at coordinate 82,792 of PVKA01000275.1, read as the reverse complement.
AAGACCAATTTCTACCTAAATGCACTCTTCAGAAAACCCTCAAAGAGGAAATACAGCTTTGCTATAAGCATTCTTCGAGCAGAGATTTTGAGGTTGGCATATAAAAATATTGCCTTTTTTCAAGTGGACCATTTCTAGGGTAACAGAAGCTTTGTATGGACTCCAGCTATCAGAACATGCTTTCTCTTTTCTCCATGGTTTTTGATACTGAAAACCCATCAAATTGCTCAATTCTGGGTTTGCCTTAGGACATTCTAAGATAGACTAGACATGTGGATCTTAGCTACTTCATCAGTGTAGAGCTCGCGCTCCCTAATGCCTTAAAAATTCTAAGTGTGGGAGCAATGATAGCCCAGGGTGGGCTGGGATTTCCGAAGTGCAGAGCAGATAGGACCAAGGGGTAGCTGGTAATAACAGAACCTCATTTAAGATAGACCATATTCATATTTTATGTTAGTGCCTTCACAGTTACCATTTCACATCCTCCTTAAGGCATTCCAGAGATTGAGAGCCATAAAGCAACATACAGATGCCCAGGGAAGGCACCATGGGAAAGGCATCTGAAGAAATGCAGAAATGCCTGTTCTCTCCACCCTGATGGGCTGGGCGGTGACATTTCTTTGAGGATCTGTAAAGTGAAGAGTCTGGTATAATTAGCAATATAGTGCATGATGATGAGAGGAGAATTTCATTTTTGTTTTTACTGAAGAATTATCTATTTTTGAAAGTTTGGAGAATTTGGGAACATGGAAGATGAACTAGTAAAGCATGTTTTCACTGCATGCATGAAGTTACGTAACCTGGGACAGTTAATTCACAGTTCAACTTCTGGCTCTCAACAGTGTTCTCTATTAACTTTAATACATAGGAATGGTGCCCACAGCCTGCTGATGTGTGTGGTTAGGGCAGCTGCTCTTTAGTGCTCTGTTGGCCTTCTGCCACCACTGGTGCAGCTCTTTGCTAACACATAGCTTAGTGTTTGCTTTTCAGTGGTTCTATAACCAATTGTTTTGGTTCTTGTCATTGTGCAATTGAGTTAAATATTTAGTCATTGTTGAAACATGGCTGCAAAAGGAAGAGAGTTATTCCTCTGTGTTTCAACATACATTTTTGGAATGTCAATGAAAGCAAGACAGTAGAAGAATGTGCTATTTAAATAAGCATGTGCAAGACATCCTCAAAGGTTGGGAGAAGATCATTAAGGCTAAAGGCACTTTACATTCACATTCCTTTGCAAGTGTTTTGGTTCTTACTTTACCTAAGGAGTAAATGAGAAATTATAATGAATGGAAGCTGAGTGTGGTTTGTATGAGCTTCAAAGACAAACTTAGGTTAGATCAGAAGATTGGCAGAAATATGTGATCTGATTTATGTATGTTAAGTCGAACTAAAATGTTTGCCATCAATGTAGATGCCTTTAGGAGATCAGTGCTTTCACAGACTTTCTTCACTGAATCTATTGAAATTGCCAATGGAATGCCAAATACATCAGTGACCTTCTCAGATGAACCATATCTTCACTCTTATTTCTGGGGGAAAGGATGGAAGTTGGGAAAAGTTCTCATTTGCTTTGAAACTTGAAGTCCCAGTTCTGCTATGTGGCAGAAATAACCTTGAGCAGGCCCATCAGTTCACCTTTAGAACTTCTTTTCTTTTCTGTAAAATGAAGATAATAATATCTTTCCCCACCACCTGGCACCACTGATCAGAGTAAAAAATTACATAATGTGCAACTTTTGATATCTATGGATATGAATTGATTCCGCTATGGTTGACCCCTATTGTTACCACTAATTCTGTATAACCAATTGCTACTACGTGGCTATTATTGTGACTAGAAGAGTAGCCGCTGATACTCTTCTACTCTACATGATTGTGCTTTGGAAGAAAATCATATACTAGGCTGTAGTTTTGGAGAAATTTCTGGTCTTCTTCATGCTATGGACCCTGTGTGGAAATTTGTCTTTTTTATGTATTTGGTACAGGGTTTCACTGTGCAGCTGACTCATAATGCTGTATGGGAATCTGTAGAAAGCTTTTCATCTCTAATATGCATAACCTGAGGGGCATTTTCTTGCTAAAGGTCAACAAGTTGCTGCTTTTCAGTGACCTAGGTATCTTTCTACTTCACCAGTTCCATTAGAATGTGATTCTATGTAGCAATTCTATATTTCTTGTTAAAATGAAAACAGTGCTCATATTTAAAAATTTATAAAATACCAGATTCCTTATTACTCCTTTAAGTTACAGAGTCTTTAGATATTTTTTGTCATCCTGTGAATTATAACAACTCTTATTCCCTGACTTATAAATCACTGTGGTTCCTTATTTCCCAACTTGTTCACGAGAGCCAAAAAAGAACAAATTGTCCAAGCAATTAACTGCCTCACATATGTGTAAGTGCCAGATTTCAGGCCTGGCTCTTCCTTTTGTGGACAATGGCAGACTTGAGGCTCATATGACAATAAATTCTATGCTGGACCTGAGATCTATTCTTTCAATGGAATTTTGGACCACTTTCACTTCCCAAGAGAAGTAAAAGAGATTGGAAGATTAATGTAATATTTTTAGTTAAGGTATTTTGAAGGATTGTCCATTCAAAATAGAAGCATTAAAGAGAGAAGAACAAATGATAGATACAAATCCCTATCTGAGTCTCAGATTGCTCTTTTGATGTAAATTTCTAGATATATTAATTTGAGAAGAAGCTTTAGTTCCAAACAAAAGAAGGTGTGGATGTATGTTATTATAAGGCCTGTCTATCTTAGCAAGGTTTTACAAGAATCATATTATTCCTCTTTCACATCCTTTGCAGAAAGTCTTCAGGTTCTTCCCTCAAGAGATTAGGCACAATGATCAAAGCCCCTCAGGTGCTGCTGTACTGCCTTCCAGGGAAGTACATTGTTGCTTTAGGCTCCAAATGGCTCTGCTCATTGAGGACTCCCTCTCCTAGAAAGAGTGATGATTTCATCATATTCTTGGCCAAGGAATTTAGGGACATGCAAATATTTGTCTGTACTCTAAATTTTTGGGTCTTGTAATTCCCATTGCATTTAGTTAAAAGAGTCAGAGAATCACCTAAGTAGCCATAAGTTTCTCAGGCTTCTGGAGGAATGTTTTTGAGTACTGGTACAAGAAGCCCATCATCTTCATTTGTGTTCAGAAAATCGTTACAAAAGATTTAAGAATTTTTAACCTATTATAAAGTTCTAGTGTTGGTGCAAGGAACCTGGACAAACCAGATCCATTTTGTTTAAGTGATGATTGTGTTTCTCATTCTAAGTAAATAAATGAAACCACATGTTTTGCATATAAGTCTTCTAGGCTTGTCTTTCACATATGTACCAAGAAGAGAGGGGCTGCCTGCGGTGTGCTGACAGATCACATTCCAGAGGTGGCCAGCTGTGCAGTGCAGAGTCACTGTGGGTCTAGAACTATGTTGCTTGTACCCATTAGAAATCATAGCAAGGGAATGAAGGCTTTTCTGGGAGAGACCATAAAGATCAGTTCCTGGGCCCTGCAGAGGTAGGTGCACCCCAGTGTGGAGTTCCTCTTCTCAAACTCTTCACCTATGGCAGGCAAAGTGAGTCACGTGCCAGCAACTGGTCAAACTCCTGAGGCTCTTCTTTCCTCCATCTCTTCACAGGAGCAAAAATGGTGAAGTCTCAAAAGAAAAGTTCAACATCTTTGGCTTTGTTATTTGTCATTCTTAGGTCTTCAACACTGGGTTTAGGCATGGGAGAAAACCTTGTTTTTAGTTTTGCAATTCATTTTTTCTAAAAGTTTTATCAGTATGTAATGGGTAACAATCATAGCATGTGATGAAAGTTTGCAATCTCAAAAATTTTGAAATATTTATATATTCATTGTAGTATCATCAAAATCATGATGGTGAACTTATTAACTACCTCCCAAAATTTCCTCGTGCCCCTTTATTATTTTTACTTTTGTTTCTGGAATCACTCACTAGCTTATTACCAGTCTAATTTTATATTTTTCACTTATTAACAGAATAACTTAATATTCTTGCCTATCAGTTTAGTTGCCTAAACTGACCTTTCTGGTATCTCAGTTTCACTTCTTGTTTTAGAATTTTTCTCTTCACAGTGATTTCTTGGCCTGGATCAAGTTCTGCAGATTTCTGTGCTTTGTGTACTTGCCTGGCTGACTACTCTTGCACCCTAATGCACCCCACGAATGGCTGCACTCCTGACACGTGACCGTTGGCTACCAGGCTCTGCAGCTAACAAAACTTTCTATTGCTGCTACTGGGCTTTCAATACATGCTAGTGTCTGGTGTCTATGTGGCTGGATCTCCTCCAGGAATTGCCTCTGAAAATTACATGAACTGTTACTTGATGCTACAGACTCTAGTTCATAATTTTGGTTACCCTAGTCATCTCACCAAGAGCTGACCCTAGTCCTACTAAGCAAACATTTCATAGTAAAAGTAGACCAAGGTTATTTTGATTATGCAAAAGCCCCTTGAAATCTCAAGTTATCTCAGTGCCACCATTATGAATGCATTGGCCTATAGGTAGGTTGAATAGACTGGTCAATACAGAATTTTGGAGGTTACTGTAGGACCTATGGACTTACTTTCAGGAGCATTATTACAACTTTTGATTTAATAGTGCTTAAGTATTGAGAATTTTTGTTTATGTGGAGTAGCCAAAGGACACAGGTAATAATAGCTTCTCCATCTGAACCTTAACTAATATTTTGCTGAAAAATTAACAAATAACACCAAGAATGACAAAATAAATCCATTTCTTTAACATTTATTGAATTATCAACATGCTCAGACCTTGGATTGCTTAGTGGGAGAACTAAATGGCTGAGATTTTGTCTACTGTCATGTCAAAGACAATATAGAGACTGGAAAGGAAAATTTCTGATGTAGTATCAGAACTTATCTTGGCAAGACTGCAGTAACTATTAGTTAGGTTTTCTTTGATTTTTCAAACTCAAAAGTGCATTAATTAGGGTATTTTTCATGCTTTAGCTAATCTCTCATGCTGAACACTAGACCCAACTTGAGACGGGTATCTGCTTGATCATTCTAGTCCTGACAAACCCTCTGGAACTTTGATGCTTGACTTATTCTGAGCAAAGCCATTCTAAGTAAATTATCTAATCTGCTTGCTGTATTCTGGTTTCATGGCGGACAATGCTGTGCTGTGGATAGCTAGACGTAGCTGTGCCCTGTCTGCATGTCTCACTGAATTTGTATATACAAATTGCTCTTTGTATCCAAATGAAATTGAAGTGCTATTTTTTCCTGTATAGCTTTTGAAAGAGTAATGAATTTTTAGTACTGATTAACTTTTTTTCTCAGCAATGGAATTTTGGAAGCAGGTGCTAAAAGGTGCCTCCATTAGGACGTCTCTTCCAACTTTTCAGGGAAAAGGGCAACATATACAGAGAAATAGCCCTGCCCACTTATATGTCTTCATGCCCACTGTTTTGAACTAGTGATTTTAGTCATGCAATTTTATTAATACACTCATTTATCATTCTGGCCAGTGCTGCACCCAGATATCTCAAGTTGTCTCAGAATTCTCAATGTATTCCCCAAACACAATTAACTTAAATTGATATATTTCATAGACATGTGCCATATAGCTATGAAAGAAAGAAGTATGTCATGAGACTTCAGAAATGATTGAGAATGCCAATTTTAGTCTATGGTGACGGTATCTGAGTCAACCAATGCATACAGTCCTTTAAGGGCTACTTAGCTTTGCACAGAATAAATCTATACTGTAGTGAATTATAAAATTTCATGTCTCAGCAAGGCACTTTTTATACATTTGTGTGGTGAAACTGATGGTGAGTAAGTGTGTGTTCATGTGCGCGTGTGTGTGCATGTATGTGTGTGTGTGTGCATGTGTCTGCATGTTTGTGCATGATTTTATGGAGGTGAATGAAGAATGGTGGAAAATAGTCATTAATAGTACAAATCTACTCTACAGCTGGCAATAGTGAAACACAAGCTAAAGAATTCGTATCTTTTTAATCTTTGATGCAATTAAATTAGTCCTCATCTTCTAGGTTCTTTCCTTGAAGAGAATTTTAGAGACTGGGTCACAGTGACACTTGAAGAAACAGAACAGTTTATTAATCTTTCCATAGAAGAGGAAATAAAAATGATGTCATCTGCACAAGGAGACTGAGGCATGTCATTAGGTTGTTTCATTTATTTATTTATTCATTCAACACCTGTTTATTGAGCCCATAAATATGCTAGACACTGTAACAATTAGGGACATAAACATGAATTTCACAGGGCTTCTTCCTATACTGCCTTTCTACAATGCAGTTGGTAATGAAATCTATTTCTTAGAAATAATGAACTGCAAACACAGCACCCACCCATAGGCTGGGTTTAGTAAAGTTTTATTGACAAAAACCCTGCTTCTCAAGGGGTTCTCTGTGGCACACTAGCCTGGGAAAAAGAAAAAAGGGAAAACATTCTGATCAAAATATTTAGAAAATGATAGCCATTACCCTGCCTTCCTCTGGGTTCACAAAGGATAATTGTTTATTTAAATCTCTGAAAAATCATCCTGAATTTGATTTAACCTAGCATTCCAAGATCATATGATTAGTGCATACACTTAAAATTGAATCAAATAACACCCTGGATATCCATGCTAGGGAAGGCTAGAACACACAAAAGTGGAAATCAATGTCCAGAAGACCTTCAAGAATTAAAAAAACAACATGGAAATCTGTATTTTCTCTCCCAGCTTCATGATTGAGACCCTATCCCCTAGAGACCTCATTATTGTGCCTTTAGGGTAAACGCAGAAGAAAAAATTTAGATCAGCATAATTACTAATATTAGTGATATTACTATATGTTTATATAATATATATAATATACACTCATATATAAACATGAACTTTTTGTAAAGCGAAATACAAACAGATCCAGAACTGAAAAACTGCCCATCCTCTCCTCCAAATGTAGTTACCTGAACAAATTTTATATTAACCATATGAGTCAAGTGCAATGAGACTAGCTCAAGTAAAACTCGCCTCACACCACTTTGGATCGTCAGTTTCTATTTCCTGAAGAGCAGCGGAAGACTCCCCACTCAGCATCTTTCCTGAATCTTTGAGGAATCCCTCTATGTTTAAGAAATATAAATCAAGGTTAATTGAAGAAAAACGATACAAAATGTGTTTTTATGTTGTTCTGATAAAGTGGAGGCTGGGCCCTAATTGCAAAACAATACGTAGGTGAAAAATAGAACCTGACAACTCAAAGCAGCGCCGGTTGATTGCTTGGGGTTCTGGGATTGCACGGGAGGGCGAGGCTCCCTGTCCGCCTCGTGCTTTCTGGGGAAAGGCTTGAAAGCCAGGTGCATTATTTCGGTATCAATTATTTCAGCCCTACAGATAGTTCACCGCACCAGACTTGGATCTTTGGCCCTTGAGTTGGCTTCGTCCCCTCGGCGCTGGGACTTGAGCTTCTCGCGCGCGTAGCCCTTGTTTCCAGATCCAGGAGATTTTTCCTTTATCCCTTTCTTCTGGATATTGTCACCACTGTCAAATGGGAAATACATAGAAACAGGAGATTAAAAATGTAAATTTTATAAACAGAAATCAAAGGTCCTAAATCCTTAGCAAAGAAAAGCCAACATAAGTAAGAACATTAAAAAACATACATAAATAGTGCTTCCAGGCTGAATACGTTAAATAATTCAACAGTTAAGTCATAAGCGTTCTTAAACTTAAGTATAAAGATGCCCTTGACAATATTTCACAGCCTTGCATTTCTTTAAAATATTTAGCATTCTCATTAAAGAGAATGACTTTAGTTTATATATTAGTTACACTCCTGCTTGTTAATATGAAGGAATTTAGGAGCAAAAACCATTCTTATGTATATAAGCAAAAGGCAATTTACATAGAAAGTTGGACAACAATTCACTTTTTATTTATTTCTGGATCATCGGCATCTACATATAGCTATACAGCATTTAAACAAATTTGTTTCTTAATGTGCAATATTAATATTCACTGCCCCAAAGTGCCATTTGCTAATGCCATTATGAAGACAGGTTCTTTCAAAGCTACATGGAAGTCCCTGCTTTAGAAAGACTTAATGAACCTTACATTTTTTGGAATACTGCACAGTGTAATGCCTATTACATATTCATTGCTAGAATGGAAGATTTCCTTTAACTCTGCGATTCCTGGTCTAGTTCTCTGTAAAACACTGTCAAAAGTCACCAGAGACTTTCGTGGAAAATTGTGACTCTTGATAGCAGGATGTAATGGGGAGGTTTAGAATAGAGAAACCAGGAGTCTATCGCTCCACAGGGAGATGTTCTGACAGACAAATGGATGGATAATACAATTTTTGACATAATGGGATGAAAAAGTTTATGCCAGAAAGAACTGAATTAAAGTTATTACTTTAAAAGAAAGTCTGAAGTTTGAAATCATCAGAATTTCCAATGTGTGCTTCATTTTACTGCTTATATGCAGAAGAGATTTTAAAACAGAGATGCTGTCAAGTGATTTATAGAGTTACTAACAAGGCTTCCATAAAATTTTAGTTACCTCTTTGGAAACATCCACAATAATAAACACAATGTTGTTGTTTTCCTCCCATATTTTTTAATAAAGAAAAACTAGCACGGTTCCCTCATGTTTCTATTTTCTCATTAACAACAAGCTGAGGTATAATTTTCAGAGGTGCTAGAGAGTTTTTTGAGGAAGACAGGACTGTGTAGACTTTTGCCATTGTGGAAAGATCCTTCTTACTGCAATGGCAGGCCTGAGCACCACCTGGGTAGTGGCCTCTATTGGTGCAATGAGGGCGGATTTTTGCCAAGCTATGTTCTACCTCCAGGTACCAGCACTGAAGCTAGCCTAAAATATGACACCCCTTCCCAGAAGTTGTCCCTCTACCTTACTCAGCTCAGAGCATTTTTAACATAAAGCCACCTTCTTTCTCCTAATTTTCTCCATTTTATTTCAGACTTTTAAAGAAACCTCACGTAATGTTTCAGTTGGTTTCCACAGCACCCCACCTCAGCACAGTCTACACTGTCCTTTCACTGGGTGTACTTTATGTGTACCTGTTATTTACCTTTATTTGCAGAGAGTCATGCACTGTGTGTTTCTTCCTTCCTGTGAGATACCTTGAGGTTCATACCATGTCCTTCCATCTTCATATCACAGAGCTATGCAGGCTGGGATTAAGGTGAGGAGAGTGAACTGTCTAGGATCCAAACCTGGAGAAGACACTCCCAGTGTCCTGTAAGTACGTCATCAATCATGCATCCTAAGGGTAGTGTTTTCCTTCCCTGATGCCTGGCCTTGGTGCCAGAACACGCCACTGGACACATAAGCACTGCATCTCCATGGGACAAAAGTCAAAATGCCACACTGGCTGAGTAAACTGTAGAGCATGCTGTATTTTGTGTAAGTAGATACCCTAATAAAATTATTTTTTCTCTCAACGTTTTTGCAAGTAGACAGTTATCACCATATCTCATCTACTAGAAATGGATTTCATTTAATTACCTAGGAAAAAGAAAAACCTGGATAGAGTGAGATGAATACCTACGAAATGCTAAGCATTTGCCTCTGCCAGGACTCAGCTGCTTAGAGCTACCATTGTCCTAAACTTTTATACAAGTGATGAAAAAACAATGCTTTAAAAATCACAGAATTCAGTAAAATTAATAGCAGAAGAAAATAAGAAAGAAAAACTAAGACACACAAAAGAAAGAGAGAGAGACAAAGGGAAGAAAGGAAAGGGGAAGAAAGGAGGAGAAAGAGGAGGAGATGCGGGAGCAGAGGGAGGAGGGGGAGAACCCCCAAGAATTTATGACCCTCCTGCCCCTGACTTTCCTGCTCGGCAAGGTCTATGAGGAGATGGTGCATAGGGCACACGTATGAGCAACAACGGTCCTGAAAGTCCAATGACACAGGGACTGTAGTAGACCTCAGGTGCCCACTGTTAATAAGGAAGGAAGGAAGAGATAGGTCTTGGAGATGTGCTGTCGCAAATACTATGCAGGATTCACATAAATAAAGAGATAAAAATATCACAGTGATTATTATAACATACATACTTTTTATTTGTCAATTTTACTTTAATATAACTGTGGAAACATAAAATTATTAAGTAACAGGAAATAGTAAAACAATGGCATCTGATGTTTTTTCTATTACTCTGTTCAAAATAATTACAGGCTCAGCAAACACTTTGGAAAATTAAACTCCAGGTTTTCAACTTTAAGTTAACCAGTCAATTTGTATTCTTAGTTTTCAGTGGTATATCTAAATGATAAGAAGGATATCTAAGAAAAAATTATATTAGAATCAAAAATATCTACTTGGAAATAAGATTATGATTATGGTATGAATTCATTAAATTATTATAATGCTTTATAAAGTGCATTCTCCAGTATTATCCAATTTGATTCCCATAGAAATGTAACCATATGCAGGTATCACCATTCCCAATGTATCAGAAAGGAAACTGAGGTTCAGAGAAGCCTAGGAATTTAATTGAGGTCAGCTGATAAAGTACATGTGCATCACTCTGTCCTCAAACCAAATGGAAAGAGCATTCCTTTCCTTCTAATCATTTAAATATATCAAAAATTCTATCATACAATTGAAATCCTCATGCATTATTGTATAAAATGTTCCAAAAGCTATGGGCCTGGCTTATGATGATTTAATTTCACGTGTTTGCGTTAACACATTATGTCCATTAAAGACACTTCGGGGAATTATTTGATGCTTGCTGAAATGCCTTCCTGGTCTTAAAAGGACACGGTTTATATGAATAGAATCTATACCAATATCTGAGGTGACTGAAGAACAGAAAATCTAAGGTAAGCTCTTTTTTGTATGGAAAAAAGCTGTGCTCTCCTAATTATGAAAAGCACAAAAGACTCTGTTTTTCATCAATGCCTGGAGTCTTACAAAGGAATGAACTGGACAGACCAGCAGCTACCAGTGAAAGGCTCTGAGCATCTATGCAGGCTCTAGAACAGGTTGGCACATTGCTCAACAAGGCATTGGACAAATTTGGATGGCTTTTGATGGGAAATAATCCAAGAATGACCAGCCAATGCCTTTACACAAAGGCACTACGCCTGGTGTCAATCATTTACCCTCCTATCCTCTGTGGGATGTTTTTCAGCCTTGTTAACACCCAATCAGAGCAAAACAAGCCATGAGCCATGAGGTGGTGGAGGGGGGGAGGGACAGAGAGAGGGGGACAAGGGGAAGGAAAGAGATGGAAAGAGAGAGAGAGAGACAGACAGACAGACAGACAGACAGACAGAGACAGAGCCTGAGAGCCAGAGCCAGAGACAGATAGACAGAGAGAAACAGACACAGAGAACACTACACTGCTACAAAGCATCAAAAAGAAATGACTCCATTGGCAAGGTTTGCCAGGTGTTGCTCAGCAATACAATACAGACAGGCCCAGGGCAGTTACTATTCACAATGCAACTGACAACTGCACTGAAAGGGTATCACTTGGAGACCTAAATTCCTGCCACAATATCAAGAGAATGAGATGCCAGACAGTGAGGGGAAACTCAGATTCTAGAGGAGGAAAGCATTTAATGGTCTGTAGCATCCTAGCCATCCTATCTTCTCTACCCCCTTCCCTCTCCCCTTTTCCCTTCTATTTTCTTTCTGCCACCTACTTATTATTCAAGTGTGTATGCATAAAAAGCATAAAATATAAGAGAGCAAGTATATCCCATCTGATGCCACTCATATACGCAGTTAAGTGATTTCAGATTTCACGTGTGGTGATTGGGAACAGTGACATACGTCTCTTACAGATTTTCAGACTGTTACACACTACCCTTAAGAGCATAATAATCCACAGGAATTCAGACCCAAAGTGGCCCTTTGATTTATTTGAAGACTGAGTTCAGCACATTGGTAACTCACAGAATTATGCAGAAATTAAGTCTTTGGCACTTCTTCATCCTCATCCTTCTGAAAAGTTTAAATTAGTCTGAAAAGTGAATTCAGACTGCTTGGAAACAACAGCTTTACCTTGTTTAGAAACAAAACTGCTTCAAATTCTGGACATCTTCACATCATAATTCAGGATTCCTGAAGGAAAAGGAAGCCCGGCATAACCCCACAGGAGACCGAGAAGGGGCACTCGCTGAGAAGCCAGGCAAACGAGGCAGCTGGGCCCAGTTCCAAAGCAAGGGGCCAGGAAAATCTGAGTAAGATTGCTGAGAACCACACTTGAGATCTAGCACAACAGAAAGGTGGCAAATGTCGCATGAGGCCTGAAGTGACCTTCTAACCAGCTCAAGACACCATTCTCTCTCCATGATGATGTCCATATCTGCAAGTCTTTGTTCACTCTCGAGAGGGTTTTAATTTAATTTCTTAAACTGAAGACTTCATTCAGATGTGCGGTGATGGTTTGACAGGCTCCCAGAGCAGCAATACACAGACTCAGTGCACACCATAGATGCTCCCTGAGTGGTTTCAGCAAGCAACAGAGCCGCCCTTCTCTACTAGTGGAAAAGAGCAGGCTCTGGCTCCCCAGGCCATGTGTTGAGTTTCCCCAGTACTCTGTAGTACAGAGTGGGGCAAAAATGACACCGAAGAAGTGCTAGTGTCCACGCGTCAGCTGCACTCTGCTCATGTCGGTGAGGGGCTCCTTCACTGTTTCTGTTGGGTAGCTACTGTCATGACACTGAGAAGATGGGGATGACTGATGCTCTGAGATCCTGGCCACTCTATGGCTCTGTCCTCCATGCTATCTACTGAAGAAAATTTCTCCACAGGAATCCTATCTTTTTAACCCTCTATTTCATGCGCTATATTATGTGAATGGTTTTTAATTCAGCCAAACCTCTGGGTTCTACTGCCGAGCGTCCCGTGAGCCAGCAGTGTGAACTTCTTGTCCCTTTGTCTAGTGGGGGGAGATCAGCAGGCACCTTCACTGTTCCATGATTCACAGCCACCAGTCTTCCCAGCGACCCTTAGAACTGGCTTTCAAAGGGTTCATCCATCTCAGCAGGAAATGTAAAAAAGAGCAGTGAATAGATGGAGTCATTGCTGCTGTCATTACCAGAGGCACCATCATCCTCCAACAATTGATTAAGGGTATGACACTCAGCTTGACACTACTGAAAAAGTTAAAGCAAAAGCCACAGCTTTTGCCCTCTAGGGGCACAGACAACTGGAGATGCCTTAGTTAACACATACAGAGGAAAACACCGAGACAACAGTAATTGTATAAACATCAAAAATTAACCACTCTTACTAAATAGATCAAAAGAGTCTCCCTGTTGACAGGACACAGGGCAGAACTCTGGATCAGGGTGTGGAGGAGTCTGGGTGGGAGACCAGGGATCTCACTATGGTGGGGCTAGTATTTTATGACTAAGGGAATCAAATCACTTAACCATTTGTGATTTTTTGGAAATGAAGGCAATGGTAACCCTGTCTCTGAGAGAGAGTGAGAGAAAATTAAGGAAGATGGCTCTGAGCACCTAGGTAGATGATAGATGTTGTGCACGGAGGGCTGGGCACTTGGGTTATGTACTGTCCTGGACACAGACATGACAGTGACTTTCTACAGGAAGCTTCTACTCCAGGGAGAAGAGCAGATGCGTACATATAGGAGCCTGCTGTGAAACAAAATGCACTTTGTCTAGAATAGGGACAGCAAGTCCTTAGCAGTGTAGATACCTGTCCTCACCCTTCACAACCTCCTTGTCTTTGTTTTAGATAAAAATTTTTATTAGTATAAATTTGCCATATCTGATATTACACTCATGGGGGAAGTTGGTTCATGGGCACAACACATGTCAATTCTTTATTCTTATTTCCTTCTTCCCTCCTCCTTCCTTCATCTCTGTCTCCTTTCCTTTGGCAAGAGGGATGAGGAACTCCCTGTTTTACTCCATGTTGATCTGCTCTCCCCTTGGTCCTCTCTCTTTGCTTGACTCTCATAACATGATCTTGGTTTAGTGTCTCTGACTTTGTTTTGAGCATTGGCTTGGAAGCAGATTTCTAACACGGCAACCAATACTTTTATAATTATACTATAAAATGGGATGAAAGATACTCTATGATGTGAGTGCATCGACATTTACTTAAGTATTCCTACAGAGAGATATTTAGAGTGGTCCTAGTTTTCCTCTTACAAATTATTCCATCAATAGACAACCAAGTCAAGACTGTGCCATTGTTTGGGATGTTCACTGCATTTCGGATGTCTGTGTGTGCTTACACTGCAACCTGTCACATGGGGGGACCATCTGAGCACCCTGCTACCTTCCACTTGTACTACTTATTAGGTCCTTTTTGTCCCTCTTCACTGCTCTCCCTCAAAACTCTAACCTCAGTCTTTTTGCATGTTCTTGTATAGACATGTTATTCTGAGCTCTTAGCATTCGGAGATCAACCAGCCACTCATCTGTGCTCATGCCCAGCAATTATTACACCATCCTCCACACTTCATATGTACACTTTCTTCTAGAGGGACTCAGGTGAAAAAATTCTGTGCCCACAAGGCATAAGCAGGTTGATAGATATGAAGGAGAAGATAGATGGATCAGCATCAAATTAAGTACCATTTACACGAAGTGGATGGGCCTTCCTGCTGGGGCTCCCACTTCAGTGCCTAAAGTAGAGGTGGTAAGGACAGTTTCCGCTGATGAGGTGCCACTGATTCTGGAACTAACAAGTATGACAGTTTTGTTAAAACATATTTAGAAAATGATAGGCATATTGGTGTGTGTGTGTGTGTGTGTGTGTGTGAAATAAAAATTCAAAGGGACAGGATCATGCAATCTGTTGTTCACACTGATTTGGTTGTGATCTTCAAAGTCTGCCCAAGGCCCACATATAACAACTTGGTTCCCAGATTGGTGTTACTGGGTGGTGGTGGAACCTCTAGTAAGAAGTCTTGGAATCTCAGGGGCAAGTGTCTCATTTCTATCTCCTAGCTACAAGGTAAGAAACTTGGCAGTACCTTGTGCCACCCCAGGCCCCAAAGCAGTGAAGGCCAGCTGACTATGAATGGAAATCTACAAAACTGTGAGTCAAGAAAACCTTTTTGCTATACAGGTCGACTGTATTGGGTGTTTGTCACAGTAACCAAAAGCTAACCAGCACACACACTGGAGATGACTCTTCCTCCTGGAGGTAGTAGCAAACCATTAAAAGATCTGATGCAGAACTTCAGAGCCATGTTTGTTTTAGAGGAAGAGCAATCCTCCCACAGCATGGAGAAAAAAGCAGTAGGGCCAGATGGGGGTGAGGAAATAACACACCTATGAGGAAGTAGAAAGTGAAACAAAAATCTATTGGAGAGGTAGAATTAATAGGAGACTTGACTGGCTAGGAAGGTACGTGGGTGGCAAAGAGTGAAGAGGAGAGTTTAGTTACTCCCATATACTTGCAAACAATATCTGGACGGGCTGGACTGGTTATTTTCATCCAACACTGGGGTGAGAGGAAAGTCAAGAACAAAACTATCACTAAAATTCACATGGGAGATCTGTGCTGGAGGCTGCTTCTCAGAGCTCAGAACTCGGAGAGTGTGTCTTTAATGCTAGAGCGCATCTCTCCATCCATGCTTAGATGCAGTGCTCTAGCATTAAATAATGCTTGCTATGATTCTTGACATTCCTATGTTCTGATAATGTCAGCGCAATCTTATTATTCTTTTATTAATGAGGATTAAAGAGATGAAGTAACTTTTGCAGGTTTATGTAGCTGGCAAGTGGAGGAATTAAGTCAAAGTCAGGTCTGTCCCATGCCACGGCCACTTCCTTCCACTTTGTCACTGTCTTGTCTAATATCGCTGATGATCATGGTAATCCTTTCTGCAGTGCTCCTCTGCTTTGGTTTTCTTACTTCACCTCTAGATTCTTTTAGGAGGTTACATCTCCTCTAAGAGAGTCTTCTTAATTTATTTGATATTTTCAATTTCATCTCCCCTAGTGCCTTTTTTTTTGGAAAAAGTATTATTTGCATTTTACTCTTTATGGTTGAGATCTTAGAGCAATTCAGCAAGTATATATTAATGTAACATTGACGCACCAACTGTGTGCCAGATGTGACATCTCATGTCACAGTGCCATCTACATCTTGGTATATGTAGGTAGCTCCTTGACAAAGTAAAAATCCTGGAGAGTGTAGTTCAGTTCCTTTAGGGCCCCATATTAGCACAGAACTCACCACGTAGTTGTTTTGATAAGTGCTCATTGTAGGAATAAATAAGTAAGCAGTAAATTCACTAAAGTGGTTGTTAAGCACTTTTCATGTGCTTGTCATTATCTTAGAAGCATAGAGTATAATTAACACATTATCTCTTTATCTGTATATCTCTAGCTCTATCTCCATTCATCCGTCCATTTAGTTACCTTTTGCTGAAAAGAATTTGAATGTCAGATACACCGTTACTAAACTCAGGTATATGTAAGATTGCCTCCCCACCCCTGAGCCTTTTCTGGTGTTGGGAACTGAAATCATTTAGGACCTTTGAACTACATCTTTAAATCATTATTTTATTTTTTAATTTGAGATAGGGTCTCACTCAGTTCCCCAGTCTGGGCTCCAGCTTTGGTCTCCTGCTTCCTCCTCTCTGCATGCTGGGATTATAGGCACACACCACTGAAACATGCTGTAGTACTGCAATTTTTATCTTTAAAATACAAGTGGGAAAGTGCTCTGAGAAGCTATGTGACTTTCCTTAAGAAGCACAGATACTCTGACAGCACAGATTGGAACTTTTAAAATCTATACCCAGGGGCTGGGGAGATAACTTTGTAGTCTAAGTCCCTGCCTGGCAAGCTCAAAGATCCGGGTTCAATTCCCAGTACTGCATGTAGTGCCTGGTGCCCTGTGCCAGCCACCAAAACCAAGCTTGGTGGAGCACAGTTTTAATCCCAGCAGTGGGTAGATGGAGACAGGAGGATCACTCTGAGTCAGAGTTGCATAGTGAGACCCTGTATGAAATTAATTAATTAATGAAAAATCTGTACTTGGCTGGAGGGAGGAAGAAAACAAGGGAAGAATTGAAAGACAGAAAGAGGGAGACAAGAAAATAAGAAACCACTTTCAAAATGCACACTTAATACATGCAGTCAATGGTAGAGGTAGAAGAAGTTTATATTTGAAATGGTTTTCAAGAGGAAAATGAAT
The DNA here is from genome assembly GCA_004027165.1 of Ctenomys sociabilis. Lineage (NCBI taxonomy): Eukaryota > Metazoa > Chordata > Mammalia > Rodentia > Ctenomyidae > Ctenomys > Ctenomys sociabilis. Next base: position 65,606 of record PVKA01000275.1, on the reverse strand, counting down.
CAAGTATATTTGTAGAGGCACAATCTTTTCTTCCATTGACTTGAGCAGGAGCTGCTGCTGTAAAAGTGACCTGTTCTATGGCATCGCCTGAATTTTAAAAAAATTGGGAAGAAAAATATAATGGCAGACAAGAGTTGCTGGAGTGAGTCTGCACTGATATAGTCAGGTACACACTGCTAAACATGATGACGGCCACGGAGTGGGAGACCTCCAGTCCCTGCGCTCCGCTACATAATACCCGATGGCATCAAAGCCAGCCACTTGCGGAGTAACACAAAAGAACGGGAGAGACGTGGTAACCGGTACGCCCCGGCATCCTAGCATTGGTAGGACGCTGAGATCTCTGCTACCCTGTCACAACAACGGCATCATACACTTTCAGCAGAAGGAACCGTTCTACACTTTCCCGCTCTGGAGCCAGTGGCATCCAATTCCCCTCTGCCTCTGTAGCAAAACCACCTAGGAAGGCGTGCTCCACAAGATGTTTGTGTTTTTCTTTGTTCTCTGTAAACAGCAAGGCAGGAAACAGTTTAGAGTGTTCACACCACACATTCTCAGCTGCAGCCGCTCAACTCTGCACCGCAGAGCAGGACGGAACCGGCACAGGCCCAGCCTAAGGAGTCAACCTGGCTGGGAGCCAGTAAAGTTTCAGTTATGGAGCTTTGGAGGCCTGAAATTTGAATTTAATATAATTTTCATACCCAATAAATGTAATTGCTTTGATTTTTTGAAGATACAGTTTAAAATCTAAAAACTGTCTTTATTAGTTCACAGCTATACAAACATAGACACTGGGCTTGCATTGTTCTGTGGGCTCCAGTTTGCTGACCCTACATGAAGTGTGGAAATTTTGAGGTGACTGGATTCTTCTGTGGACCTGGGAGGACTTTCTAGAATCAAGTGGCTCACTCACTCCATCCACAGCTCGTAGCTTCAATGGTTAATTGACGTTATTCTTTAATTCCCAGCTACACATTAAAGATATGAACCTAAAGAATTTTAAAGTCATTATGTGGGTGAGGGACTGTTAAAAATAAATCCTCCTGGTTCAGAAGTGGTAAAGAGGGAATATTAGGTGGTAAGAAATCTACAAATATTCAAGCAAGGGGCACAAAAAGCATGAGGGTGGCCACAAGTCATCGCTAAAGGTCACCTGTGCCACTTTGTGTCTTCTCTTTATGCCACTCATAAAACAAAGTTAAAGCAGCTTAATTTAACTGTCTAATTAGTAATGGATTTTCCATTTTATCTTTTTAACTGTAGGTGATACAAAGATGAGGTCTAAATTTGAATCAGGCCAGGAAGACATATTTATATACTAGTACTTTAACAGCAGTGCTTTCTCGTGACATGGTCTACATGGAGGACAAAGTGTATCTGGTTACTAAAGAACTGATGTTAAAGTTCAGGGAGATGCAGACATAGCTCCTCTCGGTGGCAAACCTCCCACAGCTGGTATGTCCCAGTCTTGCCTCAACCACTCCTCCTTGCCCTCTGTGGTTTGGTGTAATGGACAGAAATGGTGATGTCACTGCTACTTGGTGTCTAGATTTCTAGGGGAAGAAAACCCTGGGTTTCTGGGGCAGCCTAGACACCGTTTGTTCCTCACAGAGCTGTACCCGGTAGGCAAAGCCTGAGCTCCTTTCCTTGTGTGCCCCTTCTGCTCTCACGTTGGAAATGGGGGCAAACCTTGCCCAACAGATCTTGAAATGCAATACCTTGGGATTCATCTTCTTAATTGGTTTTATAATTCTGAGTCAGAGTGTGAGAGAATGGGACCAAGATATGGCTTTGAATGAAGACCAGAGTTTTCAAAATTTGGCAGAGAATTGAGAGCATTTTGCCTGCAGGGAGCCGAGGACACTGAGCAAGCCCACTCCCATCAGAGAGTCCAGGAGACACCCAAGGATGAGGAGGGGCACAGACTCATAGTTCCCAGCATAAATCCAGAGAAGTGTCTCTTTATAAACTCGACTTTGTGATTTAATCTCCCTGTAGTCATTTAATCCTCCTCCCAGACAGGACCTGATTAGCTCCCAAACAGCAATGAATATCCCCACAGGTGTAATACTCACTTGAGAAACACACAGCTTTTCAGAGTTGAAAATATGATTTTTTTTAAATGAACAGTTCTGTCAAAATACAGAGAAAGACCCTCAACCCATCCAAAAGAAATCCTTAAAATGTCCATATTTCTATTCATTTCTACAAAAAAATCTGTCCTTTTGGGGAATCTCTATTTTGTTAATAAGATGCCTACAATCTCCTGAGCTGTCTTTTGTAAGGCAGCTGCAACAGACATGTCGGAACAAGCAATTCTCTTTCTAGTGATGTGCATTCAGCTTGCAGTTTGAAATGCAACAGTGTTTCAGAAGGGCTTAGTGTCTAGCAAGAACTGCAGGAATCCACACAGGGTGGCCTTCCTGGCTGGCCCTCCTCCCTGTGACTGCATTTGAGAAGAAAGCCTTGCAGTCTCCTACTTGGGGCAGGGGATCCCCCTGCATCAGTGTTCTCTGAGCACTGTGAGCGGTGTCTCTGCTTGGAATCTAAGATGGGCTCCTCTATAGGCTTCAGCTGGGGATTGTGGCCCGGCCTTGGAGCCCGTCAGCATCTGAGGCTAATTGTAGGAGTTCTCTTTCCCCACCCACAGAGATGAACACAGAGAGACCAATTTGGTAATTACTCTGCAGCCTGGTGCCCTACTGAATTGCTCCAGTAATGGAATAAACTCCTCTGAGGGGATATTTACTCAAACATGGGTGGAAAATCATTTACAGAAACTGGGCACTAGCTCCACATAGCTGGTATTCTTCTTGGGCATCAGGAGCACAGAGGTGGGAAGTAGGCACATGGAGGGGAGGCACGTGCTGGGCAAGATGTGGCCTTGCACAAGAGTGGCATGTGTGAGAAAGGGTGGCAATGGCTTCCATTGTGAGTAAGCTTGGCTCACTTCCCTTTGTTCAATCCTGGGTCCATTTGGCTTGAAACTGGCAAGAGAACAGGATCCAGAGGAGACTGTTTTTAGAGTAAAAGGGGATAGGGAAAAGAAAGAGAAAATGAGAGAGGGGGGACAGGAGAGAGGGAGACAAAGAGGAGAGAGAGGAGGGAGAGGAGAGAGGGGAGAGAAGAGAGAGAGAATAGAGAGAAGACAGAGAGACAGAGATAGAGAGAAAGACAGAGAGAAGAGAGACAGAGAAAAGAGAGAAACAGAGAGGAGAGACAGAGACAGAGAAAGAAGAGAGAGACAAAGAGAAGAGAGACAGAGAGAAGAAACAGAAAGAGACAGAGACAGAGAGAAGAGAGAGAGGGAGGAGAGGGAGAGGAAGGGAGAGGGAGGGAGAGAGAGAGAGAGAGACAGAGAGAGAGAGAGAGATCTGGACATTTAGTTGTCACAGGGACGGCAAACACCTCTTTGATTAGGAGAAATGGGCTGTGTTGTGGCCAGCAAAGGAAGAAAACCTGGCAGAAAAGGTGAGTTCACTGGAACCAGGCCCCTCACTCACTCCGGGAAGGTGAAGGAATAGTCACAGAAATAAGTGCAAGCAACCACTGGCACCTGTTACTGGCCATTAACAAGCGACCATGTACTGCTAATCTGTGATCATAAAAAGGCCATCTGCTAATGCTCAAAGGTCATTAAGATGCCAGCCGTGTTTATCCTCTTCTCATTGGCTGGGCCAATCATTTCCTAGGTAAAAAAGGAGCTAAAATGACTTTTGCGGTGGTGCTGTGAGCTCCCCTGTCATAGGCCCACCAGTGTTTCCATTCATTCTCTACCCACAGTCGTTAAAATACAGCCACAAAAATAGCAGGTAAACCTAGGCACACACATGTTCACGTATGTCCACTGTGTTCTTTTCACAGAAGTAAAAAGTTGGAGGACATCAATTTGATGATATTTGTGGTTAATAATATTTATCAAGAAGGAAAGGTAATTTCTTCATTTTGGGCTTTCTTTTATTTAATTGGACTGCTGAACCTATTTCATATAATCAGTGTCCATAGTCCTTAAATATTGTTTTTCTCAATAAATGAAACTTCTTTTTTATTTTTAAAGAATGCAAAATAATATAGAAAAGAAGTGTCAGAACAATATGAAATTTAGATACAAGAAGGAAGAGTCATTGTACTAAATTGAAAGGGGACTTTGGCTTTTCCTTGCTACTAAAGGAGCTGTGGGGTAGCCAGAGCCGGGATCGCAGGGGCGGGAGTGTGCCCCAGGAAGTGAGCGGGCACACGGAGGCCCCCTGCCTCGGGGTGCAGCTCTTATCCTCAAGAGTCAGCACATGGCTTACTTAATTTATCTGGCTCTCTAACCTTTTCAAGTAGATTTGTATATGTAGTTCTCTCTGAAGAGTATAATGGAAAGAATTTTTCTTTACTTTTTTACCTTTAAGTATCAGTAAATTGAATTCTGCTTCACAGGAACTCAGCAGGGTGACAAGAATATGTTGAGTGTTCAGAGGTGTCAGTGATACCCTAACAGTTAGCTAGGACTAAATGGTCCCATGAGAGGGCCTGTACACATAGCCATGCATCGCGTATCTGCTTGAAAACATCTCTACAGAATGGAAGGAGTTGCTTCTTTCTAGGAATCTTCCTGGAGAAGAAAAGATGCAAATAAACCTCAGGCTATAAACTAACAAAAGAATGCAAACTTTATGCAGAGAATGCAAACTTTATGCATGTCTATGGTTCCTTCTCGAGGCTGTTGTGGCTGGTAACGGGTGGCCAGACAGGTCGCAGGTTCTACTATCAGGTGGCAAAGACAGAACTAGCACGATGTACCATAGAATCTGAGCAGCACTGTGTTTCTGTTTGTGCCTGTGTGTTTTGGGGTAAAAAAGCAAAAACGGTCAAATCTTCAAGGTGATCACTAAAGAGACCTGTGGACCTAAAACTGGGGCTTTCAAGTGCTCAGGTTTTAATCTCGGATGCAGCTGAGATTGTTGCTTGGATTTTTCCTCAATTTTTGATGACACCACCTTTTCTCATTGCATCCTGGCCTTTCATCTCTGCCAATTAACTAAGTAGTCAGAGCCTTGTTTTGAAAAGTTCTGAGTAGTTAGTTAAGCTCTTTTTTTCTGAGCCAAGTCAAAGTGTCCTCTGGAGGCTTCTGAATGAGGGGTCTGTCCCCTGTCCCCACCCTGTCTGCCTGTTAGTACAGCCCTGGACTTAATCTTTCCCTTTCAACCAGTTGCAAGGGGGGAGGGAGTCAGCATAGGGGGTGGGGTGGTGACCGCAGGTGGCTGAAGAAAGGGGTCTTGTTCTCCTGATGCTAAATGGCTGGTTAGCACTGCTTTGCCTGTGAAATCCAGCTTCTGTCACTTTGTGGTTAATTGCTTTATTATTCTCAGACCCAGATTGGACCAGAATTAGTTCTATCAGGAGCCAGGACTCTCCCTGGCATTTGGCCAGGATCCTTTGGATCCTTTGGTCTGGGGTTTTGTAATCACACCACCATTTATGTTGGCAGGAGGTGCTGCGCTTTCGCTGCGATTTCCCACTTAGACACGCGCGCGGCTGCCTGTGGGCCAATGGAGGGTAACTCTGATGGGTGCGGAAGCTTGAGGGTCTTCCCCATGACTCCATTTCTCTCCATGTCCCTGCCTGGCTTTATTGATTTAGTTTGCTTTCCTTTCTCCATTCCACCCAAAACGGCAGTGTTAGTATCCTGATGAAAGGACAGCCTGTTTTGTGTTCCGTGTGGGGTTTTCCTCCAGGCTTCTCAGAGCTTGATCCAGGTAAGGCTCTGCCTAGTTTGCCAGAGCTTTTCTGCATCATCTCTCTGAACTTCAGGGGGAAACAAGTCAACAGATAGCTCACACAAGATCTCTTAATTGTAAGCAGAGGACGGCTGGCCCCATACCACACTCTGGGAGGCAGAATGGAGGTTGCACAGACTGAGCTGCTGAGCTGCGGGTGCGCCTGGTGAGGATGAGGAGAGAACTACAGCCTGTTTTTTTTTTTTTTTTTTTTTTTAACAGGCAGGGCTGTAAAACACCAGCCAGGCCCAAGTTGCAGATGCACTACAGAGCTCTTTCAAGCCCTTTTCCAAGGCTCCACTTGTAACTATTTTTAACCTTATTAAAAAAGGAGTGAAATGCTTCAGCTTCACAAGCACATACTAGTCTTGCAGTAAATTTCTTTGGTTTACAACTCCACCTTTGATTCAGAAGGCCAGCGGGCATGAGAATGTGGATAAACGTAAATCTCCTCCAGATCTGCTCATGGGAACCATACACAGTTAGGCTTGTGCTGGAGACCAGCGCCAGGTCTCCAGCTGGAGCAGAGGGGAAGGAAAGGCTCTGTTCTGTGAATTTTCAGGCAGTTCAATCTTCAACTCAATCTTGCAAAGACAGAACTGGTGGCATTTGTGTAATAGAAACACAGACAAAAGTCAGAAGCATGCACCCAGGCAGGTGATGGCTGATAACTTGAGCCACACGTGACCAGTTTCCCAGCCCAAGGTCAGTAAGCTCGCAGCAGCCAACTGCCATAGCAAAGGAAGACACAGGGCTGATGTTATAGGGCTGCGTCTCACTCTCTTTTTTTCTCTCTCTCTCTCCAACGTTTCACATGGCAGCTCCTCTTCTATCAGTGGCAGAGGCTAAAATCTCATCTAAAATTGCTTCCAAGCTTTCTGCCTTGGAAAGTCCTTGCTAACTTTTGAAAGAAGGACTTATAGGGCCAGGCAAAACCCTGCTCTGAAATACCTGCACGGGTCTCTTCTTTGTTGAGATTTTACATAGAAATATGCTATTGCTTGCTATCATTCTTTTTATTTAGGTCTCCATCATGGACAAAAGACAAAACTCAGCTTTCCATCAGATAGACTGTCAGGAAGGAGGTCTGAAGTCAGCTGACATGGTAGAAGTTTCTGGTTTGTAATTTTAGCAGTCATGATGATGTCTGCTATGTGCATTTGCTGAAATTACAGAAGGTTGTCTAGGACAGATGAGGTAAGATTTTTCTTCTAAGGGAGGTTTTCTTACAGCTGTAGGAGAGATTCCCAGTTATCACACAGAGACATGGAACAAGCCAGAGAAGAAAGAATTCTGTAGTTCCAGGGTGGGTCGGGAGGTGTGAGAGTACACACTCTGCTGGTGTTGCATGGGCTATTATGGACATTTGGTGAGAGGGGCAGTTCTTGGGATCATATATGAGCCTCATATATGTTAGACAATCGCTCACCACTGAGCTGTAATCTAGCAGTCCACCTCTGGCATTTTTCATTACTATGATTACTTCTTTCTATTCACTTCTGGTAACAAATTTGTTTTCCTTGTATTATGATCAGTGCAACCAGGAGGATTTCACTCCAGTGCTGGAAATGTGAGGAAGATTTAGCCACTCAGAGTAGTTCAGAGCTTTGGCTGCATGAATTGATTTTGGCTGCATCCAATCAACACAGCCAGTTATGCTCTCCCTGAGATTTCTCACCATAGAGCTCTAGGGAAGCTTGTTCTTTTCCAGGCTGGGAACCCATATGTGGTGGGCTTCTAATAGTTCTCCAGTTACAAGGAAAAGAGAACCAGTAAGAGCTGAAAGGAGGTAGAAGAAGCTATGTGATGGGAGGAAAAACACACATGTGAACATGTGTCTACCTAACACCACTTTCCTTGATTGCAACCTGCTGGGTCATGTCAGGTGCTATAATTTACAGTTGGAAGAGTCTGACTAATATAGGGAGGGGGTAGCAGAAATGTTGAGAGACAGTGGGACATTGTTTTCTGTTAGTACTGGTGACTATAACCATTGTGACTTCCTTTACCTAGGGCAAACCAACACAGGTGACGACAACAGAATTTCTCATCCTCACTGGCTCTTTCTCTTTAAGATCAGATCTGTGGGAATGTAAAAACCAGACAAAAATGAAATGTTTATTGTTACTGGTCTCCATGCATTCAGTTGTAGGAAGACATTTATCAAGCTGATTCTCTGCTTATACTTTCCCTGGCTTCCTCAGTTATTCATTATCCACATGTATTTCAAAGAGAATATACTTGTTTTTTTTCTTTTTGTATTTTGTACAGGGTCTCATATGCCACTTGGACTCATAGTGATCCTCCTGTTTTCAGCCTTCCCAGCACTGGGATTATGGGCATGCACCACCACACCCAGTCTTGGTGCTGGCTCTGTGCACCTGGAAGCAGAGCCAGTACGGCATGTGGCACTGGGGATTGAACCCAGTCCCTGCACTTGCCTAAGCAGGCACTAAGTCTGCTGAACTATCTTACCGGCCCCACATTTTGAAACATTTGACAAGAAACTTCAGGTCAAGCAAGTGTGCAAGTTTGAGGGGTACACTGATAAGTAGGCCAGGCATGGTCTCTGCACTCATAGAACTTATAAACTCAGTACAACACACTGACATGTGATGAGATGAGGGTGGTTTCCTGGTCTGACATTGATTGAAGATGCAGTGACCAAAGTGGCTCTTAATGCTGTTTATTTACTAGGTCGCAGGACACACCTGTCTATGTCTTTATGGTGGACCCCTCTCATCCTAGTGTTTATTCGCTGGTTGAGCTGCGCTCTATGTCGTAATCCACTGGCCTTAATAGATATAAAAGTAAAACTTCTAAGAATTGGACCACTTCTATTAACTTCCTTTGCACAATACTAACTAAAACATATCCTCAAAATAAAACAAAAGAAATAAGAAAAAATAAAGACTTACAAGAGAGAAGAAAGAAATCATAAATATTGTGCTGATTCCAGCTTTGTGAAGGGCAACTTTTTTCTTTTCTCTTTATTGCATCCTCCCATTTTCTGACGTGGCCTGGAAGAGGCTGCTGATGGTGTGTACATGTGTGTTTCTGAGTGGTGATACATCCTTGGAACAGAATGCGATGGCTCAGTGCTCATAGCCAATGGAGCTATAGATACAGTGATGCTTCCTTCATTTGCAGGAGTAGTAGAGTCTGGGGCCAGGGAGATGGTTCAGTGGAATAAGCGCTTCCCTGATAAGCACCAGAGCCTGAGTTCAATCACCAGTTCTAAAGAAAAAGAGTAATAGAGTCAGATTTAGGTTTAAATTCTGGCTTTAACACTCAATAGCTCAGTCAGACTTCTTAATCACTCTGGACTCTAGAATCCTTAATGATAAAAATAAGCTAACTTGCTGAGTATGGAGGTTCATGCCTGCAAATCCATTACGCTAGAGGCTGGAGCAGAAGGATTGCAAGGAGTTTAAGACCAATCTGGGCTACATAGTGAGTTCAAATCCAACCTGAAATACAAATCAAGACCCTGCCTCAAGAGAAAATAAAAGGCTAAACAGCAGTATTTATCTCATAGAGTGAGCATGAGGGTATGAGAATTAGTTGAACTAAAACCTGACAAATTTTTAACAAGATGCTGGCATATTAAAAACCTACAAAGCATGCTAAAATTAATAATAATTTCCTCTCATCCATGGGGAATGCATTCCAGAGCTTTCCTAAGACCATGGATAGTACTAGATCCTACATGTGCTGCATTTTTCCCTAGTCATGCATGCATGCCTATAGAGAAGTTTATTTTACAAATTAGACACAGTAGGACAGTAACAATAGTGGTTCATACTAAAATAGAACAATTGCAACAATGTGTAGTAGGAAAATCACCAGTGTTGCTACTTTTGTACTTGAGGACCATTATTAAGTAAAATAAGGATTGCTTGATATAAACTTTATGATGCCCCAACAGTCAGTTTGATAACAGAGATAGTCACCAAGTGATTAATGTGAGGGTAACACATACACACACATATACTGAACAAAGAGATGATTGAAGTGTTATGGGAGAGCAGGACTGCATGGGAGTTCAGAGTCTTATTCAGAACAGTATGCAATTTTAAATATATGAACTAATTATTTGTGACATTTCCTTATGTAAGATTTTCATACCATAGTCATATACTTGATGTACATTCCAAAGATGCACAAAAATTACAGAGAAAAACTGGCAATTTTACTGTAGTGAAATCTGATAAACACCACTTTCATCACAGGATCGGAGTTAGCATCACTAATGATGGCGCAATGTAAATAGCGTGCCTTCCGATACGGTGTGCTAAGGGTACAGCACCACATTTGTGATGCTCTGGCCAAAAAAGCATAACCAGAATTTATAAGAAAGTCTCAGGCTAGCTGGGCGTGGTGGCGCATGCCTGTAATCCCAGCACTCGGGAGGCTGAGGCAGGAGGATTGTTGTGAGTTCAAGACCAGCCTGAGCTACAAAGTGAGTTTAAGGTCAGCCTGAACTGCATAGTGAGACTCTGTCTCAAAAAGACAAAAAAAAAAAAAAAAAAAAAAAAAAAAAAAAAAAAAAAAAAAAAAAAAAAAAAAAAAAAAAAAAAAAAAAAAAAAAAAAAAAAAAAAAAAAAAAAAAAAAAAAAAAAAAAACAAAAAAGAAAGTCTCAGGCTACCCCAGTCAAGGAATAGTTATTAAAAATATCTAAGCTATTTCCTTCAAAATACCAAAATGAGAGATAAAAGATTGAGAAACAGTTTAAATGCAATGTATGATCCAGCATTGGACACTAGATTACCATACAAGACACTTTAATGAGATAACTGGGAGAGTTTTAATATGGTCTTTAGGTTTGCTAATAATTTGTTTCAATGGGAATTTCCTGCTCTTGTTAGTGCATGCTCATTATATAAGAGGTGAGTAGCTTAGGAATTGGAGTAAAGGGTATACATAAGTTCTTTAAACCAATTTGTTGCATTTTAAAATGCAAAATTATTTCAAACTGAGTGAGCATGCAAGTAGTAAGCACTCAACAAATCATGCTGCCATTCAGAGGACTTTCCCACCGGCCTTGCAGGCTGCGCCTGGGTGCGCCTCTGCTGAAGTCCACCTGCCTCACGAGCGGCTCGCTCATCTGCAGGACCCTTCGGGGACTGGCCATCTCCATCTCCATAGTGCCACTGGTGAAGACATTTGAGACAAACAAATTCTAGTCACAAATTTATTCTTTGACAGCTCCTAGAGGCTGAGATTCTCTTTGTCAGGTTGGGAGATTGTGTAGTTGGTAAAAATTCAGGTAGCTGCTCCTGTGGCTCTGCCTTTGGCTTCGCTCAGGGCCTACCTCTACATTTGCCCCTGCTGGGCCTGCCTCCCAGTCGCCGAGGACTCTGGGGGAGAATGACTTATTTTCAAAAAATGTTGAGTGTCTCGGTGTCACAGTCACATTACTAATATAGGATGTGCATTAGGAGAAAATTTAGGAGATGACTACAGCTAGCAGCAGGCTATAATAGTTTCAGAGAAATCAAAGCTGAGATAGTCTTTGGTCTATGAGCTGCACAAGGTTACAGAAAGTAAACATAGGTTCTTCATTAACCACAGTAGAAAGACAGGGTTTGTGTTGACATGTGAAAAGATCAGTTTTCAGATAAAAAGAAAAAATGATTTCTCAAGTAAATAAAACACTTCTGAATCTTGTTGTCAAGTAAGAAGTCCAACAATGACGAGGTCAAGGAGAGTTTGTACTAAATTGCAGACATGTGATACAAAAGACAAGTAGGTGCAACTATATAGAGATGCAGATGCCGGCAAGGAGCAGGGCTGCGTCCTCCACCCAACCACCCCTGTGTGTCCTTGTGAGAATCTGACCCAGGATTGCATGTAATTTTCCCAGGTTTGATTTTTGTGGATCGAGTAGCAGCCCCTTGAAGATGAGGTGCTCTGCAATGAATGAATGGTGAATCAATGGTGATGATCTCACAAGGAATGTTGCGAGGTTAACAAACACAATTTGTAATGTGCACTGCAAATATAAAGTGCCATAAAAATGCTAATGAATGGGAATGCGTGTCCACTCATTAGCGGACTGGCGCAACGGCCAAGGATAAGAGAGAGAGAGAGAGAGAGAGAGAGAGAGAGAGAGAGAGAGAGAGAGAGAGAGACACTGCCTTTTGAACACACAAAGTGCTATCCTATTCATCTGGCCGCACACATGACACCGTGGGAGGCGCTGGCTCTGCTCTCATTATTCACTCAAACAACTTCCTCTCCGTCTCTGTCTGGGTCTCTAAGCTGCTCTCTGTATGAAGAAAGATTCCCTGAAAGCTTTTGGTGCCATCAACAACAGCAGCGGCAACAAAAGTTTGTCTTGAAAAATTCATTCACAGAATGAAAAAGTACAATGGAAATCTATCTTTATAGATGTTTGGGAGAGGGAGAAGTGAGGGAAAAGATCTAGGTTGTGTTTTGCATTTTGGTAAGAAATGATAGATAGCTACATAGTAAAACAATTTTATTAAAAAGATCTTCTCTCCCTGAATTCAGAATATGAATTGTACCCTCTTATCATCCAGTCACTTTCGAATGAAAGTTAAAAATGCTGATACTGTGGAACTAGCCCTTGGTACTCTATCTCCTTGCTGATATATTTGTCTAATACTTTGGCTTTTGAAGTCCCATTACTCAGGACCAGGGAGCAGAGATGTTCATTTTAATTCTTTCTTGTTACTGAAAACAGGAGTGCCAGGAAGAGCTTGTAGATAAGATTGCATCCCCTCCTTCCATGTGTAGGTAAGTAGTGAAGTTTGAGCCAGATAGTGGAACAAATTGAGTTTGTCGTTACCCTGAGAAAAGGTTTCGACCTCAGATTTGTGGGATTTTATTTAGGAAAATTGCTGTGAAGTAGGATTCCGTGCTGGCCAGAACAAATCTAAGGTTCAGATTTACATAGCTAAATGTACAGAGAATTAATTTGGTCACTTTGATTTTAGAAATACAGAAAATGTACAATTTTAGTAGATGTAGAATTTCATTGTTTATTCTTTCCTAAAGAAAGGAAACTCTTTCCATTGAAAAAATACATTAAAGAGCCATTAGGAGGCTTAGGGCTGTTGTGCTACAATGGGACTGATGGAATTGTCACCAAGGGGTTCCTTTTGGGTCTCCTGAATAGTGCTAAAGGAGGTTGGTTAAGTGACCCAGATTAAGCTCTTCAACACAGCTGGTGCTTAGTCAGTTTTCTTTCTCTTTTTTAAAAAAATGTATTTGGTACAGGATCTCACTACTAGCTCAGACTCATAGTGAGCCTCCTGTTTTCAGCCTCCCCAGCACTAGGATTACAGGCATATGCCTCCATGCCCAGCCTTGGTGGCCAGCTCAGTGTGCCCCGGGGCTGGGCCTGTGCTAGCCTGATCAGGCGCTTAGCCTGCTGAGCTATTTCACTTGCCCACTTAGTTTATACAGAGCTGTCCAGAAATTATTTCAGTGCTTGACAGTGTTATCATCATTAGTTATTCTGCTATAAGCTAGATTTATAGATTTTGCAACATTCATAAAGCTAAACACAAGAAACATTAGCAGCCTCACTAATTATATCACTCCTTTACAGATACAGTGATAAAAATGGCAACTAAGGTGAACGGGCAAAATATTTTAAGATAACTTTAAAACCAGCTGCTGATTGATGTTGTCTTTGGTGAGTATTGGGTTTTAAGTGAAGAACATTTTTTGAAGATTGACTTGTACCTATTGGTAGTGCTGGGGCAGTAACTGCATCTTAACCTGGCTATAATCAATTGTGCCATATTTATATGGGGTTAAGAAAACTTTGATCACTATAAAATTAAAATCAGAGTATAGAGAAGGAGCCAGGAGAGGGAGAGAAGAGGAACAAATGGTCATTAAAGAAATAGGGGGGCAAAAGAGACGAGTAACTAGCCTTGTGCCTCTTCCCATTTTCTTCTGGTTATCGATCTTGCTCTGTGTTCTCCAGCACACACCTTGTTATAAATGAGGATATTGAGTGAAGAAAAGAGTTAATAAATCCACTGCCTTTGCCACAGCTGCTAATGGAAATCCATGAGCAGCTTAAGTGCTGGTCAAGTAAAAGACTAAACTGAGATTGGAGGACATGGTGGCTACAGATGGGGAACAGCCTGTCTGTCTGTGAGCTAAGGCAGTGAGTGACTTCTCTGGGTGGATCACAACTCTTACAATCTCAGAGACCCTGCCTGTTCACCTAGATAGCAGGTCAGTGCCAGAACTGAGTACTCACTGCAAAGCAGGAGATGTTAGATTTTATAAATGAGATTTTACTGACACCCAGCCACACTCATTCACTGAAGTATTGTGTATGGCTCCTTTTGGGCTACCGGTCAGAATTCTAATATGGAAAGTTGAAAACATTTGCTATTTACTTAAAAGACAATGCAATTTCTAGAGACTTAGTAAAAATTAACTAATTGGCTAGATGAAGATTTTGTGGTTGTCTAATTTACATTTTTCTACTTTTCATTGGGGTACAATATATGCTTGACTTAATTTTTTCACTGCAGTCTGACCATCAGAAGTTTCAGGTGGGAGTAAGACAAATATGAAAAAAGAATTCCCTGCTGTTTGTGCAAAACAAAAAAAAAATGTGACCCTTTAAGAAAAGGCCTACAGTTATGTTTGATAAACCAGATTTTAAATGTCTAATCATAAAGTTTTAAAATTTATTTATTTATTTATTTAGTACAGTGTCTTGATATGTAGCTCAAACTCATAGTGATCCTATGTCTCAGCCTCCCCAGCTGTGGGATTACAGGTGTGTACCACCATGCCTGGTTTCAGAGGCTGGCTTGGTGTGGAGTTGGAGTTGCATGTGGTACCGGGGATTGAACCCAGGTCATTGCACATGACAGGCAGGCACTTAGACCACAAAACTATCTCCTCAGCCCTAGATGTAAGTGAAGGAAGTGAGAAGGAAGACAAAATGATACATTTATGAGTATATATAGCACAGCTTGGATAATTATACTCCTGATTTCTGCTGGTCTATTGAAAGGCACAAGTAATGCTTGATTTTTCTCTTCTTTTCCTTTTTAGTTATTTCTCATTCTCGCTTTTACAATTTTGCATGTTTATACTTGATAATCTAAACAACTAATTTGAAGACAACATTATGCAATATGACAAACACCGCTGAATTCCTGTTATCTTCTTTAGTGAAATTCTGTATCATCCCTAATATTTTGTGTACTAGATTTTGTTCTCTTTAAAAAATTGAAAAGAATTTTACTAAAAGACAGCAAGCACTATATATACACTGAGCTTATAATAAAACATCTGGGCATTCAGATATATTGAGTACAATCTAATAATATTTGCATAGTCAACATGTCATTTTTTTCATTTCCCCCTGCAAAACTCTTGGATTTCCTATTATGCTTGTACTACCATTGCTTTTGTGCAGTTCTATGTCTTGGAGAACATAGGTGAAGTCTTCGCGCTTTCATGACTGTTTCCAACCATGGCAGTCCAGGACAGAGAAAAACCAGTAGGCCTTGCA
Organism: Ctenomys sociabilis; assembly: GCA_004027165.1. NCBI lineage: Eukaryota > Metazoa > Chordata > Mammalia > Rodentia > Ctenomyidae > Ctenomys > Ctenomys sociabilis. The sequence continues at coordinate 50,320 of PVKA01000275.1, read as the reverse complement.
ACCAGATAGACCCAAGTGCTCCTCCTGGCTCAGCCCTCAACCCCTCTGAGATTCTACTTTCTCATCTGAAAATAGAAAGCCAACTCAAACCCCAGAGCTGACATGAAGATGGAATGAGATGCTGCTATAAAGGCCTTGGCAGGAGATAGACTTTCCAGGAGTGATCACAAAAATGATTTTGTTTGTGGGAACTTTTTTTTTATAAATGATAGTAATTGCCTGAATCAATTAAACAATACTTTTTAGTATTATCCTATATTTTTACTTTATCTTTTTATATCCATATTTCTCATACCTGATTGAATTCTGAGCTCGCAAAAGTAAGTCCCATGCTTTTGTTTCTGTTAATATGGGCTACAAATAATTGCCTGATGAGCATCAGGACTGATGCTGGTTCTTGAACATATTGTGCGACTACAGAATGAAACTAGATCACTAGACTTTCCTAAACTCAGAGATGCTATTATGAGATGATGTTGGAGTAGGAATGGTAAGATCTGCCTTGTCCAGATTTCTACACTTGGAAAGCAAGAGACACAGGTAGAGCAGAGACAGTCTTGAGAGTGTAGGACCCTCCTCATCAGGGCCTGAACTTGTCTTCTTTGCCCATAGCCTCATAAAAAGTTTTACACACAAAGTAAGGTTATGGTGGAGATAGTTTACATAACAAATTTACTATTCTATTCTACTGAAAGTGGAAAGGATGCTGAGATCTTTTCAAAACTACCATTTTAGGGCCAGCAAGATCACTCAGCTGAGTGCATGCTTAGGCAAGCTCAGGGACTTGGGTTTGACCCCCAGCATTGCATGCTACACTGGCCCCACTCTGAGGCTCACTGAGCCAGCAAACAGAGACCCTGCATGGTGGCATATGCCTGGCCTGTAATCCCACCACTGAAGAGGCTGAAAACAGGAGGATCACTATGAATCTGAGCTGTGTAGTGAGAAGCCATACCAAATACATTTAAAGAAAGAAAGAAAGAAGAAAGAAAGGAAAAAAGAAAGAAAAACTACTATCTTTAGAGTCCTGCTCAAGAGCTAGCATAAGGCTTTTCATGTTTATATTGTTTGATCAATCTTATGTGCCTATATCTGAGCAACTACTGAATATGATAATATGTAATACAATAACCATTATTAATTTCCTACTATTTTGTTTTGAAATTCTGCATCATTTTTTATTGTTTTCTTTTAATTCTCTTCAAAATAAAAACAAATTTTTAACATCCTCAAATGCTTTGAATCAGACCTAAGGCAGAACACAGAAATTACAGTGGCTGCCCACAGAGTCAAATGTAGACAAGTGCCACAGACCTGCACATGTGCTAGAGACCCAAAGGGCCCAGCAAGAAGCCTGGAGCCCACTGCAACGTCCCATGTGAATCTGCATGAGGTGGCCTCAGAATCGGTGACAGAAGACCGAGGGGCCTGTGCTGCGGTGCCAAGGGCTAGCACTAGAAGCTCAGGGGCCTGCACTGGAAGGCCTGAAGGCTGATGCTAGAAGCTGAAAAGTCTGCCCTGGAGCCAAGCGATGATGCCCGAAAGGTGAGAGTTGTAGTTCCTTCAAAGATAGCAGCAAGTGTCCTGTGGTGGTGAGGACTGAGCTTCTCTAAAGAGGACAGTCAGAGCTCCATCGTGGAGGTGGAGGTCCTCTCAAGATCATCCCCTTTCATACCACTTAGACAACCATATTCCTTTCACACTTAAAAACCACACTGATTCAATGCAGCTGGGTGTTTTCCACTTAAGTGGACAACTATTCAATACCCTACCTGAGAATTTATCAATCCTGTAGATACATTCTTGTATCTGCAATTCTATGTATCTATTTTGGGGATATTTTTAGATAGAATGCTTATACAATAAAATGTTCTTTTTCATGTATATGCACCTGTAACTATTGACAAATTTATGCAATGTGTAACTTCTATCCCAATTCAGACAGAGCATATTTCCATCCTGAAGGTTCTCTCATTCTTTTTTGTATTCAGTTTCCCTCTGGAGCCCTTACCCTTGGACATCACTGAACTTCTTACAGAGCCTAGGATTTTTTTGAGTGCCATATAAATAGAATCATACAGTGTGTGTCTCTGTTTTTTTTAATTAATTGTATTTTATTTTGAAAAGCAAAAAAATGAAGGTAAGTACAAAAATCAGAAACAAAGATAGAAACAGGGTAACATAAAACAATGCATATGTTACAGATTTTCAAAACAAGTGTCTGTTTTTGAGTTTCATAAAGCAGTGGCTGTTCTCTTTTATTATTGTTGAGTATAGTGCATATAAATGTATTTCAATCTATTTGTCCATCACCATTGAATGCACTTTTGAGTCACTTCTGACTTCTGATAATTAGAGATGAAAGCATTGGAAAGATTTCTGAATGAATTTGTATGTGTTCCTATGCACAGGCCTGTGTTTGAAATTTTCTTAGATGTGTGATTTTGGGGTCATGTAGTTCAACTTTATAAGAACCTGTTAAGTTATATTCCTAAGACATTTTTACTGTTTTCTACTCCTGCCAGAAGTATGTGTGAGTAGCTTCACATTTTGTTAACATTGTGTATTGTTATTTTTCTTTTACTTGGACCAATCTAATGGTTGTGTACTGATAGTTCAGAGTTTTAGTTTGGATCTAGCCAATGGATAATGCTGTTGAACAATTTTTCACATCTTTCTTTTTTGGTTTACACATCTTCTTTGGTGATGTGTGTTCCAATCTTTGGCCTATTTTTTGGAGAGAACGAGAAAGTTATTTGTGTTTATGTCGGGCATTTTAAGCTGCATCATATTTTTGCTAATCAACCACTGTAAGCCAATCAGTCCTCTGTCACATGGGAGTAATTTATTTTTTTCAATTCCTTATAGCAATGAATTTCATTAAGAGGATAAGGTGAACCACCCAAATGTCCAGGGTGAACCAGTCACCAAGTTTTCTTCCAGTTCATTGGTGAGTTGCAAGACATGATCCTTGGCCTTCTCTGTTCTCTTTCTTACTTCTGCCCCTCAACCCCTTACCAGCTTCCACACTGACTCTTCACTCCTTTTCTTAAAGATGGAGCACCACCACATGCTCCTGCTTTAGGACTTTGACTGAAGGCTTATTTTGCCTGAAAGCCACCCCCACTCCACAAAGCCATCGTTCTCTCCTTTACTTCATCATTTAGGTCTCTGTCAAATGTCACTATATTTATTAGATCTTCCCTGACCAGCTCATGTAAACTACTTACTTTCTCCCTTGTATCTTCCCTTGTATCTCTTTGTAGCATTTATTACTAGATGGTTGCTATATTTTATTCATTTCTTTGTTTCCTATCTTTTTCTGCCCACTGAAATGTAAGTTTATACCAAAGAAGGAATTTGACCTGTTTTGTTTCTTTGTTAGATTCCACAGCATGGAACAGTTTCAAGGATATAGCAGACATTCAGTAAATTGTGGGTGAAATTAATTAGGTTATAAGAATAAAGATGAGAGAAATGCTAAATAGCTGTCAGAGTATTTAAACAGGCCTGCTCCTATCACTTGAAAGTTTATTAAGCTACTTCACATTGACCCATCTGAACTCCAAAACTGAGCTTCTTTAGCCTAAGTCTGTGTAACATTTCTAAACCATCCTTTAAAAATCACTACTAAGAGGGAAGTAAACAGATGAAGTAAAGATTGTCTTTGTTTGAGGGCCATCACCTGAACTCTCTTTGTCTCTGGCTGGTTTATTGATAGAACGAAGCAGAAACAAGCTGTATAAGACTGAGTATTCTTCCCCAGGTATAGTGCAAACTCTTGAGTAAGTGCAAACTCTTTTTAGGACTCCCTTATCTTTTGTCTTGGACTGTTACAGACTTGTTTTCTGTTGTCCTGGCCCCCTATGTATGACACACACAGACAGAAGAGATGTTTGGTCTTCTGTAGGGTTCTCTAAATTGCCTGGAGAATCATGAGAAAACATAGTTCTCATCGGAGGGGGGTGAGATATCCTTGAGTTAGAGGTCTTCAATGCAGGGACTTTTCAGGCATTAACTCTTCCTGAGTGGAACAGAATGGTGTCAAGAATGGATTCTCCATGCTTTTTCACACTTCTCAGTGTGCCTCCCATAAACAGTTTTCCATACTTTCCTGAATGTGTATGTGATTGTTCTCACTGTAGACCGAGACTATATGGGGAGAGGAGATGCAGTCCAAGAAAAAATAGGTGACAAACCAATCCAATGAACAAAGCATCTGCTGAGCATTCAGCAATAAATGGTTGTTTTTAAAATTAAAAATAAAAATGGTTGCCCAAAGGAGAGAATCTTCTGGAAATATACCATCTCTCTTTTTTATTTGACATATATATTCTGATTTTCAGTGCATGTTCAGCTCAAAAATTATTGGAATAAAATGACAATCTAACCTACATTAATAAAACACAAAACAGTATTTGAGTCTTTTTATTGTCAAGACTTCATGAGTTAGAGTGAGTGTTGTGGGGAACAAGGGGACACTGTCTGCAGCTTTTCCCTTGGGCAGAGTTCCTTTATAAAGCAGAGCCTTGCGGAGTCTGGTTTTCAGAAATCTTATAAGCTGAGCATGTTTCAGAACTGATCTTTGCCTCCTTGGTGATCTTAAGTAAAATTATGAAAATCTTCCCAAATCCTGGTTTTATAACACCAAGAAATACTGACAGTGATGCTTCAGGAGGTTAATGATGGTCTAATTATCTTGCACCAATAAGGAAAAAGAGCCAGCCTTTTGGCAAGATTATGTCAGAACTAGTCAGATAATACAGATATTTCTACCTCCACACATTTTCTAAAGGGGAATGTTGCTGCTTTAATTAAATGTTATATGAATACATTTCAAATAGATCCAAACACAGGGCAAACTCTGTTTCAGAACTGCTGTTCCTACATTCAAAATGTATTTGAAATGTAATTAAAAAAACAGATAATGGGGAAGAAAAACTAAAATAACTTGAAACAAGCAGAATATAGTAGCTCATCATTACACTAATATATCAAACAATGTGATCTTAGCTTAATTATCCCCTTTGAGAGTTGAGAAAACTAAGCATAACCTTCAATTTACAGCTGTTTGGTGCCGGGAACCTGAATTATTATTTAAGAAGAAGGGGGAAAAATTTATTTATTGTGACCTCCACTCAGTTTTTATTCAGCAGGAAAATCTGTATATTCACAAATGAGGGCTATTCATTCTCAGACTGCAGCATTCTTCAGCTGTCCAGGCCTACATCAACCGCACTTCTCCAGCTTTTGTGTTCATCTCGAAGGCTCTTCATCCAGATTGTTCATCATCTTGATGGTCGAGCTTTATCTTGCTTTTGTGCAGCTGCATTCCGCCTATCCAAAGTGCTGAGGACGATGAGGGAGAGAAAGCAGAGGGAGCAGCTAGCAGGAGAGAGCGCAGAGAGTGGAAGAAGAGAAAGGAGAAAAGGCAGTGGCCAGTGCACATATGAGGATAATTTGTAGTTTCTCAATAATAATAATAAAAAAGGAGGACAGGCTAATTACTGGCTTAACTAGGGCAGCCCGTGGATCGTCATGTCAAAAGGACTGCCGTAATTATTTGCCATCAAAGCACACTCATATTGTGGCACAAAAGAAGGGCCTTTTGCAAATGGATCTTGCTAATAAACAGGGCTGAGAGGAGCATTATGTGTCTCCCTGGTTGCAGGCACATTAACACAGTGACACAGAGCGTAACTCCAGGCCTGAGGAAAAAAAAAAAAACCCACCAGAATGATAATTATGCCCCTCCCCTCCCCAGCCTCCCGAGCCTTTCCCTTTGTGCTGGATGAGGAAGCTGAACATGACCTATCCGAGGGCCCAAGGCAGGCTATTAGTGACCCCTGAGCCCTGACAAGGTGCCTCTGTTCTTTTAAAAGCTGCCTCTTGAAGTCAGGAGGGCCACGTGGACCAGTGGGCTCTGCCGAAATGGTCCAGCAAACACTTCAGCCTTAAAGACACCTGCAAGGTCGCGACCAATTTAATGCAGATGAAGACAGCAGAGACAAGGCTCTGTTGCATCCTGGGGCTGCAGGCCTCATCACCTTTTTTCCTTCTTTGTCCACTCTTGCTCAAGTGTATGTATTTATGTTCTCAAAACTCAGTTCACGGAAAATAGTGTCCTCTTGTTTCTTCTCCGTGAGGGAAGAGAGTCGCAGGGAAACATTTGCCTGCCACGGAATAATTTATGAAAGAAAAAATTATAGGACAATAACATGTAAGAAACGTGGGGAGAAGGAGGAAAAGGTGGATGCAGAGGTAGCCCCCTAGATTAACTCTTCTCCAGGAAAATGTAAACATACTGGTTCCCCACAGATATGAGGTCACTGCTGGGCCATGGAGCTGCATTTAGAGTATAGCACTGACTGCTTTTCTCTCTTCTTGCTGGGAATGTGGTAAGCGGCTCCTCAGTGAGAGAAACTCTACCAAACTAGCCTGGCACCCAGCTGCTCTCCTGGGAGTGGAGCTTGTCCAACTTCGGAGATCGCTGGAGCTGCAAATCATCACTGAAGACTGAGGGTTGATCTATTTCCACAAGCAGCCCATGTGGAAGGAAAAGGTTGATAAGAGAGTCTGGAAAATAAGCCTGATTGTTTGGGGAGAGGTGTCTTTGGATGCCAAAGGGGCATCGCAGTGCCCAGAGGATGGTGCAGGAGAAGTCTTGCATTTTCTATGCACCAGAAGCAAGCCCAGTCCCTATAACTCTTATTTTACCCAGCAGACAAATTAAAAGTGAAAATTTGCATTGCAAAAGAATTCTTGCTTCACAAAAGCTAGCTTCCCTGAACATTTAAATATTTAATTATTGGAAAGGCTGGAGGTAGATAAACTTAAAGTTAAAATGTTAAGATGCATTTCTAATGGAAGAGCTACCAGAAATGACTTAGAGCATTAAACTCAAAGCAGATAAAGGGGCTTTAGAGTTTGGCTTAAGCTATTCAGGATATGCCCTATGTTTGAAGCAATTTACCTTTCATTTTCCTTTTATCTATCTTTCTTTTTCTCTCTTTTCAAACAGTCTTAACACTAAGGAACTGGAATATCAACATACTAATTATAAACTTTAGATCTTCCGAACAGTTAAGAATGTAAAGAAAAAAAAAAGGTTGAAATCATACTATTCCTTATTTTATGTCCCTAGCCTAAACATTTTTTTCCTGAAACTTTAAAAGCTTATATCAATCTGCATGCTCACAAAACTTCCTCCTCTGTGTATTTAGTCCAAATCCCAAACTCAACTTAACTTGCTTAGCATTAAATTTGTGATTTCTTTCCCCACCCAACACACTCTATTCACCGTTTGTTGACCATAACTGTAACTCTCTAATACTTAGGTTGGAAACACTGTCATCCTTCTTTCCTTTCTTCCTCCAAAAGGTCTGAAAACACCAGAGGCTCTATTTTCAAAATATCACTGGGGTTCTGCCACCATACAGGCACTCCACTGAGCTGCAAGCCGTCTGCAGGTGTCTACTTCTGGGCATAGTAAGCCTGGTCTTCCTAAATTGCAAGTTGGTCATGTGGAAAGTGTGTTAGGAAGATGTGTGAGATACTCCAACTCCATGTCCTATTTCTCCATTCCTTGGTTACTCTGCTGCAGCATCAGGGGCCCCAGACATCCTCCTAAACACAAAGGAAGGGTACACTTAGCTCCCCCACGACCCAATCAGTTTTGTAGAACTTTCCTCCACTACACTGGCTCTCACTGTTTCATGTAGCACTGTGATCGCCTACCACCTATACTCTTTCCCCCGTATAGTTTTCATTTTTCAATAAAATGTATTGAGCATAACATATAATTTTCTCTATTTATTTTTGTTTTAAATTTGGAGGCTAATATAGAAGATTAAGGTTTCTTGCCTCTTTGAATTTTTTGAAGATACACCTCTATGTTCCCAGATTGGGCCTTTATTTATTTTTTAAAATTTATTTTTTATTTTTTAATTTATTTTTTATTTTATTGAAGTAAAAATATCAATCAGACAGTTTCAAGACACCTTAACAAGACACATTCGATAAATTAATACATTGCAAACTGTTTTCATAATGTTTTGGTATTGTACAATGTGCATACATGTTATTATATTTACAGATATTATTTTAGCAGATGTCTCTTATCAGTAAATTAAGAGTGTAGCTGTTTACTTATGTTGTTTTTTATACATGAATTATATAAAAAATTCACTAATTATTTTCCTAGTTGATGACCATAGTACTAGAAGCCGACATAATATCCTGTCTAACCACCATTAGTGCAGATCTTGCCTCTCATAGAATTATGTAGAAGCACAGCGTTATCTATCCCAACTGTACTGTGTATACACACACATCATGATTTTTCTTTCTATACCCTTTCCTTTGTCTACACCTCTCAAAGGTGGACACTCCATTGTCATTCAACTAACTTAGGTGCTTGAACTCGACACTACACTACAACACAGTCCAGCATTCCACAACAATAGTGAGTTATTCAAAGAAGTTGTCAACCATAGCCATTTACAGCTCAGCTTAATATTATGGCCCCACGATGTATACTTCATTTTTATACTTTTCTGCTAGATGGTTAAGACCTAGATAGATCAAGACTTATATATCAACACATGAACTTTATACTTCTTATGTGGTCAGTGAAGTCCTCTCAGGGTGGATCTTACAGTCCTGTACATTGTTCTGTAGATCATTTGTCTGTGTCATCCATGTGGATGAGTCAAGGCCAATGCTTGAACACTTTGCTCTCTGTGAGAGCCTGAGAGAAAGTTTTATCTCCATGTGACTCTCCCCAGACACACTATAGAACTTCCGTCTCTTTCCTCTGTGGCTCCATAATCTCCTTGTTCAGAAAATATGGAGCTCACCTGAGTTTCATGATGTTGCAGTACAGGTTCTCCTATGTCCTGAGTCTTCGCTGACCTTGAAGAGGTCAAAATGTTGGCTGGCCTTGTGGCTCTTCTATTTCTCCAACTCTGACTTGTGATCTTAGATTGTTAACCATCTAGAAGAAAAGCTGATTAGTATCCTGCAGCATATGCCATTCACTTTGCCTTATCTGACTCAATTGATTTTACTTGTTGTACGTTTCCTTTTGTATTTCTGCTTTTCGCTTGTTATACTAGGGAGACTACATGATATTTACAAATGTGTGTCTTGTTTATTTCACTTATGAGTATATGTTCAAGTGGCTTCCACTTCAGTATAAATGCTTCGAACTTATCATTCTTAATAGCTGAGTAATACTCCATTATACAGAAATACCACATCTTTTTCAACTATTCCTCATGTGATAGACATCTTGGTTGTTTCCAAGATTTTGCTATCACACATTGCACTGCTATAAACATAGGTGCACATATATCTCTATGATACAATGTATCCAGATCCTTTGGGAAAATTCCCAGTAAGGGGATAGCCGGCTTGAATGGGATTTCCAGTCCTACTCTTTTGAGGAGTCTCCACACTGACCTCCACAATGGTTGTACCAGTCGACATTCCCACCACCAGTGGAGAAGTGTTCCCTTTTCCCCACAGCCTCTCCAACATTTGTTGTTGGTTGATTTCCTTATGGTAGCCATTCTTTCTGAAGTGAAATGGTATCTCAGTGTTGTTTGTATTTGCATTTCATGAATGGCTAGTGATGTGGAGCATTTTTTCATATATTTATTCACTTCTTTAACTTCGTCCTCTGAGAAGTGTGTATTCATTTCAGATGCCCATTTCTGAATTGGGTGTTTAAATTTGAGGGCCCTGTTATATCTTAATTCTTTATATATTTTACACAGTATTCCTCTGTCTGATTGCTTATTAGTTAGGATTTTTTCAAAATTTGTGGGTTGTCTTTTCACTTTCTTGACAATTTCTTTTGACATGCAGAAGGTCCTTAAGAAAAGTTGATCCCAGTTGCTGATTCTTTCAAGAGCTTCCTGTGCGAATATATGTTTGTTCATGAACTCTTTATCTACCCCATGTATTCAAGAGTTCCTCATACTTTCTCTTCCAGGAGATTGAGTGTTTCTGTTTTAATGTTTAGATCTTTAATCCATTTTGACTTTAACTTAGTGCATGGTGATAGAGCTGGGTCAAGTTTTAGTTTTCAGCATGTAGAAAGCCATGTTTTCCAGCACCATTTGTTAAAGAGGCTATCTTTCTTCCAGTGAGCTTGTGTAGCACCTTTGTCGAAGATAAGATGGCTGAGTGTTTTCATAGATGCCTCTGCATCTTCTAATCTATTCCAATGATCCTCAGGTCTATTTTGTTACCAATACCATGTTGATTTTATCACAGTGGCTTTGTAGTATAATTTCAAACAGTAATTGTGATGCCTCCTGCCTTGTCTTTATTGGCCAAGATTGCCTTTGCTACTCTAGGTCTTTTGTGCTTCCAAATAAATTTTAGCATTGATTTCTGTACATCTGGGAGGTATGTTGATGGCAGTTTGATAGGGATTGCATTAAATCTGTACAGCAATTTTGAGAGTATGGCCATCTTAATGATGTTGGTTCTTCCTATCCAGGAGCGTGGAATATCATTCCATTTCCTGAAATCCTCTATAATCTCTTTTCTTAGGGTGTTGTAATTTTCTGTGAAAAGATCTTTGACATCCATGGTTAAGTGAATCCCAAGGTATTTCATTTTCCGCGGTGCTATTGTAAAAGGTATTGTTTCTATAGTTTCCCTTTCAGTGTGCTTGTTATCTGTGTAGAGGAATGCTATTGACTTTTGAGTATTGATTTTGTATCCTGCTATGCTACTGAATTTCCCTATCACTTCTCATAGTTTTTTGGTGGAATTCTTGGGGTCTTCCAAGTCGTCTGCAAATAATGATAATTTGACTTCTTCTTTACCTATTCTTATTCCTTTAATTTCTCCCTCTTTTCTAATGGCTGTTGCTAAGTATTCCAACACTATATTGAATAGGAGGGGTGATAGAGGACATCCTTGTTTTGTACCTGATTTAAGAGTAAAAGATTTCAGTTTTTCCCCATTTAGGATTATATGTGCTTTTGGGTTGTCATAGATGGCTTTTATCAAGTTAAGATAGAGTCCATCTATTCCAATTTTCTGTAGGACCTTGAACAAGAATGAGTGTTGGAATTTGTAAAAGGCTTTCTCTGCATCAATTGAGATGATCATGTGGTTTTTAGATTTCAGTCTATTAATATAGTGCATTAGATTTATAGATTTTCGAATATAGAACCATCCTTGCATCCCTGCGATGAATCCTACCTGGTCATGGTGTATGATCTTCTTGGTGATTTGCTGTGTTCTATTTGGCAGGATTTTGTTGAGCATTTTTGCATCTATGTTCATGAGGGAGCTTTGCCTATAGTTCTCCTTTTTGGTTGTGTCTTTCCCTGGTTTTGGAATCAGTATTATACTTGCCTCCAGAAATGATTTTGGGAGGACTTCTTCCTTTTCAACTTCATTGAAGAGTTTGTGGAGTGTGGGGATTATATCTTCTATAAATTTCTTGTAGAATTCAGCTGTGAATCCATCAGGACCTGGACTTTTCTTTGTCGGTAGGCTTTTTATTATGTTTCGTATTTCGTTGGCTGTTATTGGCTTCTTGAGAATTGTTATATCTTCTTGATTCAGTTTTGGTAATTTGTACCTTTCGAGGAATCTGTCCATTTCTTCTTTGTCTTCTATTCTGTGAGCGTAAAGATTCTCGAAGTAACTATTTATAATCTTCTGAATTTCCGCTGGGTCGGTGGTGATTTCACCTTTCTCATTCCTTATTGCCTGTACTTGAATTTTCTTTTGCCTCTTTTTGATGAGGTTGGCAAGAGGCTTATCAATTTTATTTAGTTTTCCAAAGAAGCAACTTTTTGATTTGTGGATTCTTTGAACTTTTTTTCTTCATCTCAATTGAGTTAATTTCTGCTCTAATCTTTATGATTTCTTACCGTCTTTGTGCTCTGGGTTTTGTTTGCTCTTTTTTTCTAGTTGTCGGAGGTGCAACATTAGGGTGCTAATTTGTTCCCTTTCTGTTTTCCTAATGTGTGAGTTCATAGCTATTATTTTCCCTCTAAGAACTGCTTTCATCGCATCCCATAAATTCCGGTAAGTTGTACTTGAATTTTCATTGAGTTGTAGATATTGTTGAATTTCTTGTATAATTTCTTTTGCAACCCATTGATTGCTGAGTAGTGTGTTGTTTATTAAATTCCATGAATTTAGTGGGTTTTTCTGGTTTCTTTTCTCATTTATATCCAGTTTCATTGCATTGTGGTCAGATAGTATGCATGGGATAACTTTTATTTTCTTGCATATACTTAGGCATGACCTCTGGACTAGTATTGGTCTATTTTGGAAAATGACCCGTGTGCAGCTGAAAAAAGTGTGTATTCAGCTGTGGTTGGGTGGAACACTCTGTATATGTCCACTAGGTCCATTTGCTACAAGCTCTGGTTCAGTTCTGGTACTTCCTTGCTAAGTTTTTGTCTGGTTGACCTATCTTTTTGAGATAAGGGTGTGTTCAGATCTCCTGTTAAGATTGTGTTCTTAGACATTAAGTTTTTCATGTCCCTTAAGATTTGTCTTACAAAGTTGGGTGCTCCTGTGTTTGGTGCATAGATATTTATGAGTGTTACTTCTTGCTCTTGAATTTTTCCCCTAACCAACATATTGTGCCTTCTTTGTGTCATTTGATCATTCTTGGTTTGAAGTTGAGACTGTCTGAGAACAGAATTGCTACTCCTGCTTTTTTCTGAGGTGCTGGGGCATGCAGTATTGTTTTCCATCCTTTGACTTTGAGCCTATGAATGTCCTTTTGAGTTAAGTGTGTTTCTTGTATACAGCATATTGTTGGATTTTGTGTCCTAATCCACTGTGCCAGTCTATTCTCTTAATTGGAGAATTGAGTCCGTTTACATTTATGGTTATAATTGAAATGTGCTGACTTATGTTTGTCATGATATTTACCTTGTATTGTTTACTCCTTTGTAACCTGTGTTTAATTGACTGTCCTGTTTAGTGGGTTCCTTCCACTTTCATTCATGTAGTTCTGGTCGTTGTGGTCTCTCTGTAGAACATCTTTCAGCAGCCTTTGAAGGAATGGCTTTGTCATCATGAAATTCTTTAGTTGTTCTTTGTCGTGGAAGTATTTCACTTCTCCATCAAATTTGAAAGAGAATTTTGCAGTGTATAATAGTCTGGGCTGGAATTTGTTTTCATGTAGGACTTGAAGAACTCTGCTCCATGCTCTCCTTGCCTTCATTGTTTGTGTAGAGAAGTCGGCTGTAATTCTGATGGGTTTTCCTTTGAATGTGAGCTCCTTCTTCTCTCTAGCACCTTTCAGTATATTGTTTTTGTGTTGGATTTCTGGGATCTTAACTATCATATGTCTTGGTGTGTTTCTACTTGGGTTGAGGTTATTTGGTGTTCTGTATGCTTCAATGACCTGAATGTTGGATTGTTTCCTCATATTTGGGAGGTTTTCTGCAATTATTTCTCCCCAAATTCTTTTTATGTCATTTGACTCCTTCATTCTCGTTGATACCAATTATTCTCACATTGTTTATCCTGGCATCATTTTGCAGGTGATGGATTATTTTTCCTGCATTCTTGTTGTTTTTAAGAGATCCTTTCTCACCTTTTCACTAGCTGCTCCAGCATCTTCAAGATCTGAAACTCTGTCTTCGCTCAGACGGTTTTGTAGACTTGTGATTGCTATTTTTAGTTCTTCTATATCTCTTTGACTGTGTTTCATGTGTGCTATTTCTTTTCTGTATTGCTCATTCAAGGAATCCATCATATTTCTGATCTCACTTTTTTAATCCATGTCTTCTTTAGAGGTAGTTATTAATTCTGTTTCTGCTGTATTTCTTCAAAGTTGGATTTCCTCTGTATATTTCTGGACTTGTTTCTGTATTTCAGATGCTCTGACTTCAAAAAGTTCTTTTTTGATTTCAGAACTTATTTCTGCTTTGAGTTCCTCATGATCTTTCTGCTGTTGTTTCTTTGCTTCAGATGCTGTTAATTCATACATTTCAGCTGCAATAGTGCTCTCTGCACTTTTTCTGGGTGAGCATAGTTTTTCCACCCAATGTTTCTGGAATTCATTCTTTATTTCAGATGCTATGTATTCAAATATATTTTTTTTTAATTTGGGGAATTACTTCTCATTTTATTTCCTCTATAGCTTTCTGCTGTTGTTCCTTTGCTGCTGTATCTGTTAGTTCATTCACTGCAGCTGAGCTAGTGTCCTCTACCCTTCCTGATGGACTCGAGGTCTAGGATTGAATTTTTCCCCTTCTCTTTGTTATTTTGTATAGCACTGACCTTTGACCTTTGGTGTAGAACTTTGGTGCAGCTATAACCTTAGCTTGTTATGATATTCGGGTGCCAGTCTATTAAGTTTGAGATTTTCCTGGTATGCCTATCCTGGATCTAGCTGTTGTGTTCAGTTCCTTTTTTGCTGCAGCTCCTTTGGTTCCCCTCTGTTGGTTCCCAGGGTCAGTCCTCCTGTGTTAGGCAGGTCGTTCCCCAGGTGGGTGGGCCTGGGCTTTGCTGGGTCTTCTGGGTTCACAAAAGAATAGTGCATGATCTTCTTCACTGAGTAGGCTGTACTGGGTCGGCCAGCCTGTGCTGGGTCTGGGTCTACAGGCCGTAACCCAAGAAGGCTGGGAAAGATCCCTCTGGTGCAATGGGCCTGGAGCCCTCACTCACAGGCCAGGCTGTGCTGGGTTTTGGTCTGTGGCGTTGGACCTAGGATTGTTGAGAAATGTCCCTCCAGTGTGGAAGGCTTGGAGTTCTCACTCCAGGCCGACCTGCACTGGGTCTGGGGCTGTGGGGTGGGACCGGTAATCACCTGGAAATGTTTCTCTGTCACAGTGTGCCTGGGGCTCTCACCGGGCCCGGGGGTTGGGGGGCAGGTAATCCCTGGGAAATGTCTCTCGGGCACAGGGGGCTGGATTTCTACACTCCCTGAACTTTGGGGAAATTCCCAGAGAATTGGGGAAATTCCCACTCGTTTAGCGGGCTTTAGTGCAGGTGATCCAGGGAGGTGTTAGTGAGTGGGTCCTGAGGTTTCAGGCCAGTCACTGGCTTGGAGGGGTTGGGGGCAGGGATCCAGGTAGCACGTGTGGGAAGAAGCCAATGTCTCTCCCTCAGACTCACCACACTCCTGGTGAGTCGTGAAAATTCCCACTCGCTGGGAGAGCTTGGGGCAGGATCCAGGAGGCCGCTGGAGTCAGCTGCTGTCTCAGGCCGTGGGTCTCACTGTCTTTGAGGTCTCTGGGGCTGTGCAGGCGTGGGCGGGATCAAGGAGGATGGCGGAGTCGGCCTAGCTATCTCCGGTGGTCTCTGGGGCTGGGCGAGCGCAGGTGGGATAGAGCAGATTGGGCCTTTATTGTCTAGATTTTTATTTTATTTTACTTATTTTATTTTATTTTAGGGAAGGGTCTACAGGGTGTTCATGGTTGCCTCCTAAGAGCTGGAATTACAGGCATGTGTATCTCAATCGCTAGTCTCAGCACACCCAGGGCGGGGCGGCACGTCAGGCCCTGGTGATCAAACCCCTGAGCCCTGAGCCTGCATGCAGGCACTTTAATCAGCTGATCTATTTGACCAGCACTAGTGTCTGGACTACTGTATAGTATTTGCTCCCATATGTCATTAAGACTGAGTATATAAATTCTACAGTTTAGGCAAATGGACAATAGCATTAATGATTAAAAACTAAAACAGAAAAACCAGAAAGTGTTCAGAAGAAAGAATAAAATTTGCCAAATATAGGAGAAGAATGAAGGTGACTCATTCTCTACACCGAGATCTGTTATATTCTACCTTCTTCCAATCAAGTTGTCACTTTCCATCCTTGCTCCATACTAAATAAGAAAATAGCATACTCCAATAAGATTTTTTTTTTTTTTTGGATAACTGAAAGTATTTGCTTTTCTTTTCACATGTGTCCCTTCTCCTTTTACCAACAGTGCTGGGTCAGTTGCCACAGAATCAGGACAAAGTGGCTTTGTTAGGATATTCTGTTTTTCCTCAACAGTGAAACAGGGCATTAGAGCTTGATAGGCAGGAAAAAATGATTGAAATCACATTCAAATGCACCTGCTTTTCCCACTTTAAGCCATAATATTATCAATGGCTATTTTATTGCATTGCCATTTTCTTAGGCAACTGGATCTTTCAGTGTTACAAGGTAAGCCACAGGTGGTTCAGCTGCCAAGTCTTGACTCCCAGTCCTCAGCTCAAGTTAAAAATCTCAGGCTGGGGAGACAGTAGGATAAGTGCCTGCCTGGCAAGTGAAAGGTCCTGAGTTCAATCCTGGTACTGTAAAAAAAAATGTTAAAAATCTCTCTCTCTCTCTCTCCCTCTCCCTCTCCCCCACTCCTTTTCCTTTTTCTTCTTGTTTTTTTCCTTCTCTTTCCTTTTCTCTGTCTCTCCCAGCACCCCCTTTCCTCCATACCTGTTTTTATTTCTATATAGCAATATATTTATCAAGCTTACATAAGAATGTCAGGGGGAGCATTTGAATAAATACAAGCCATTTATCTACCATCACAATATACTTCTAGGACAATGAAGAGATCTGGGAAAGAAGAAACATGGTTAGGAAAGGATGCCATTTGGGGTTTGGGTTAAATCCCTGCCAAAATCTATGATCTCAGAGTAGGGATTGCTCTAATTCTCAAGCAGGAAAAGCTATATTTCTCCAGAACTTTCAGGTCCCCTCAGACTTGGGCTCTACTAAAAGAGAGCTGCTGGGAACTGGTGTTTATTTCAGAAGGCCAAGATCATATATGATTGCAAACACAGAACAACAAGGTTCCAGGGTGCTAGACTTGCAGCTACCACCTGGCGCCAACTGTTGTGTGGCATAGAAGAGGTCATCAGACCCTTCAAATTCTCACTTTTACCTTAATGAGCAAGGAGGGAGCCTTCATATCTCTCATGATTTCCCCCTTAACTGCGGTGCCCTGGGCTTCATCAGTAGCCTGGAGAACTTCAGCAAATTCCTGAACTGGCATACGCAGCTATGGTGAAGGAGAATCATTTGTTAGCCTCAGTAAAACCTGGACTCATTACAACTGCCTGCTTGTGAACATACTGACTAAGGAGGCCTTTCATATACGTTTGAGAAAGGAGAAAATTGTCCAGACTCATGGAAATGAAGCAGTGTTACTTTATCAGTAAAGTGGGGGCAGAGGCTTTGGTTTGACTAAATGATGATGCTACTGTGAAAAAGTAATAGGGTTTCAAATGAATTACTTCACAAAGTGTTTTTTCCCTAAGTATTTCCAACAAATGTGATGTTCAGGAGGATGGATGAGCAGGGCTAGAACATGCACCTCACCACAGTTTTCTTATGCACTTTTATTCAACTTTTTCCTCTTTTGGGTGCTTTGAAAGAAATCACCTAGAAAGTCTTTTGAGAACAGTTTTGGAGACATCTGATTTGTGTGTGTGTGTGTGTGTGTGTGTGAGAGAGAGAGAGAGAGAGAGAGAGAGTTTCCATAGCATATAATGACATGTTTACATACTGATCCTAAATTTACCACTGTTTGAGTTTGGGTTTGGTATTTTCAGCTCCTGCATGTATTACTGTTAAAAAAAATTCATTTGCTTTCCTTTAAAGTCATGCATGTGCTATCAATTACAAAAATACACCTTGACCAGAGTGTTTAGTGATGCCCAAAATCAGCCCAAAATCCACAACAAAGAACAGAGGAAAGAGAATCCCCACATTTAGTGCTTGGATCAAAAGAAAGATGAAAAAGTTCCATTTAGAAAAGCCAATCATTCTGCCTACCCATGAACATCATCAAGCAAAATGTCTATATGTATTTCTGAACCTGAGAGAGAAAGTTTGAAATTCAGCTTGAGTATTCAGAGTAAACTTAATTTTATAGCAGTGAGTAAAGTTATTTAATATTTGTTCTCTTTTGAGAATGTAATGTGCCTGTGTTTGTGTTCTCTGTACCTTAAAACTTGAAGATACACCATACACATGTATGTGCAGACACAAACATCTTAAAGTATATGTATATGTGTCATATATATGTGTATATGTCTATATCTACATGTATCTATCTATCATCTATCTATCTATCTATCTATCTATCTATCTATCTATCTATCTATCTATCTATCTATATCTATCATCTATCTATATTGTATGTATGTATGCATTAAAAGTTTTTCAGGCCTTCCATAGCATCCTTACAATTTTTAGGTTCTTTTACTCTTATAGTAAAGTATGATACAATTTTTTTTGAAACATTAATGTTTCACATGTCAAGTATAATACATGTTCAATGTAACGTATTTGCAAAGTATAGGAAAGTAAAAGAGAAAATTAAAATTAGACAAAAACATGAGAATCTATCACATTAAGGTAGCAAATATTATGTCATCATTTTGTGTAGGCTACTTTTAAACTGATTTTCCCAACCTATTATCATCTAAGAGGAAATTGATACAACTTAGGTGAACCAAACAAATTGTGGTTTAAATAGATCATTTACTGTGATATTTTAAGAGAATGGGCACTATTTAAAAAAATAAAGGGCTGGCCTAATAACTGAGTGGATTAAAGTGCCTGCAGCAGGCTCAGGAGTTGGGGGTTTGATCCCTGGGGAGTGCTGTGCTGGCCTCGCCCCTGGAGCATGCTGAGATGGCAATTGAGACACGTGGTGTTGTGCGCCTATAATCCTAGCTCTTGGGAGGTTGTAAACAGGCAGATCACTATGAATCTGAACTAGTAGTGAGACCCTGAACACCCTGTAGACCCTTCCCTAAAATATAAATAATATTAATAATCTTCTCTAAAACTACTATCAATTTATCATGCATCTGTTATGAATCTTTGCATATATATATATATATATATATATATATATATATATATATATATATATTTACTGATCCTCAGTTTTCTTGAAGTTTTATCCCATAGATTTTTCTGTCTGACCAATCTTCTATTATGATAGGTTTATCCAAGCTCCATTTTGCTAATATACCAATAAGCTAATGAAGTTCCTTTGGCGTTTTATTTTGCTGGCATTTCTCACCTCCTATCCTGTAGCAACTCAACTGAATGACTTGTATTGTTGCTCCCCTACTTTTTTGGGTGGTGATACTAGGGATTGAACTCAGGACCTGACCCTTGCTGGGCAAGCACTTATTCCATTGAGTTCTCTCCCCAGCCCCTGTTGATATCTTTTGAAACCGTAGTTTTGAACTATTCCTTCTCGAGTAGTATCTACAGTTCATTCCTCTGATGCTTTCAGGCCAGTCCACTCTACAAGGATCTTTTCATCTCTGCATCCATCCTGATCTCCATTTTTATGGTCACCTTCTCCCATCCAAACTTAGCACAATGATTACCCAACTGTGTATTGTATTATACCTTTGGTGTATTACTTTGCATTATAGGGTTTATCAGTCTACAAATAGCCTAAACTCCCTTTCCCTATTTTATCCTGCCTTTCCCTATTTTATCCTATTTTATCCTGCCTTGAAAAATCCTGTGACTTCATTTTTTCATTAAAATTATGATTTCCAAGTGAGTTGAATTTTTAAAGATTCTGAAAAATATCTATTTAATTGTAAGCTTCATCTTTTCTATTCTTTTTAAATATTTAACACTTGTGTAAAACTACTAACTCAATCTTAGTCTTTGGTATTTTAGTGGAAAATCTGTCCTCCTACTTTTGTGAAGAATAATAAGGTCATTAGAGATACAGTAATCTATGGTGTCAGAAAAATTATAGACTCTAGACTTCATTAAGTTAGATATTTGGCCTCATCATTTAGCATATATGTTACCTTGGCTAATTCACTTAGTATTTCTAAACTTTTGTTTCTTTGTTTTGAAAATTTTACCTCATAAGCTTGTTCAGAAAAATCAGAAACATGCTATATTGTTTAAAGAGCCTAGAATATTGATATTGCTCTTTGACTAAAATTTCTTCTAAGTAGCCCCCAGGAAGCTATACATGGCAGCAGGAGCTGGACTAGTGCTCAGTTCAGTGCAGATCCAATTTTACTTGGAAAAACAAGGTGAGCACGGCCCTCCTTGTGCTTCCATAGACTTTGTTTCTGCTGATTGTATCTATGACATCATGGCACTACCACTGTTGGGCTTCTATCTGTTTCACCTGTTAAATGGTACCTGCCTTTCAGGGAAGAACTGGCCTGTATTTCTAGAGGTTAAGTGGAAAGATAACACACACACACACACACACACACACACACACACACACCCCTTTGATGACTTCACTCTAAAAGCTATTGTCCCAAACATTACAAAGTTGCCTTGTATACACTTTGAGATGCTGTATCTTTTTATGTATAGTTAGTATTGCTGGGAAATATTTGATATCTCCCTTAGCTAGCTATCAAAGAGTTATTTTGTCTTATAAATATTTGCTGCTACTATTATGAATGGTGAGGATCCAGTACTGCATAAAAGCTAAGACCAGCAGAGTACCTTAAGAGTCTGGTTGAGGATTCAGGGACTCATGAATATATGTATCTATCCCCTCCCTGTGTGACATATTAAACACTTAAATTTTACAGCTTGGTAAGTAGAATTCTTTTCAGGAGAAGTTATACTAGAAATTTGCAATTTTTCATTTGGTAGAAAAAATATATATGTTTTGTGCTTGTCTTGAGTCAA
This sequence comes from Ctenomys sociabilis, assembly GCA_004027165.1. Classification (NCBI taxonomy): domain Eukaryota; kingdom Metazoa; phylum Chordata; class Mammalia; order Rodentia; family Ctenomyidae; genus Ctenomys; species Ctenomys sociabilis. Next base: position 29,685 of record PVKA01000275.1, on the reverse strand, counting down.
AGACTGATTCATTGAATTCATTTTAAGCTTCAGTAAGATTCCTTTTTACTCCTGCATAAAAATGATTGGATAATATGTGACTATGTATACCTGTTATTGAAATATTGAGTACCTGTAGACTGAATCAAATCTGTGCATAAAAGCTATATGCAAAGTGACAAAGGCTTGGGAAAAATATCCAGTTTGAAAAGTTTAACTTTTGTAAGTTTATCTGTTGATAGTGAAACATGGGAAATTTTCATTTTGAAAGGGTGAGTTTTAAAAATATGCCATGAAAATATATGTATAAACAGAAGTATTCTATCATTACTTTAAATCTCAATATGTGATTTTTCCATTCTGAGATCTTTATTTTTAGATTTCTGAGTATATACGTATGTATCTCATAACTCAGTAGTTGCCTGTTGATTGCACAAGAGATACATTTGAACTATCCTTATCAAGATGATTATGGAACTTCTGAAAAACTGAATACCCTACTTTCAAAAAATTTAAGATGATGTAATATATTATCAGTACAAAGTGACATTGCACAGTTTGTTTTGAAACTGGAATCATCGCCAGAGTGAAAAATAGACCTTGCTACCAGGTATCTTAAAAACTATAATCAGAAACAAATATGATATGATCATCCAGGAAAGGCGCTGGAAGCACTGAAGCTACCAGTTAGCATCTTCCGGGTGATAACTTTGAATTAATGTCAGGATTATCAGGTCTTTGTGTGCTTGAGGCAAGCTGGGAATCTCCTCATCTTTGCTGTGTTGCTGATACTTTTACCTTCACTATTTGCTGCTGTTTGCGTTCATCTTTTTAACACACCAGGAAAAGTAAAATTCAGAAAACTTTTGGCTAGCAGGAACCCAGGGACAATAACACCCCTGCTTTTGCAGCAGTGTGCGCAATGTGTGATGCCTTGGACATGCTTGGGGGGTATTTGTTGTGAGGCTGAGCGAAGGGGCATGATTGCTTTAGAAGTGTATGTGAAGCCTATTGTTCGAAATCATGGATATTTCGCACCTGAGGACCACCTGCCCTATGTTCCTGTTTCTGTTCTCAATAGAAGATGACTATTCTACAGTTACACAGAAAACGCTTGAGACTCTGAGTCAATGCCTCTTTGGAGGAGTTATGGCTTTGACAAAGTTTATGTTCCATCATCTTAGACCAATTTCCTACCCAGCCAGCTGTCTTCCTGTACTTAACCTATTTTTTATTTCTTTGTTTACCCTGAAGTTAATGTCATAGTCCATTTTTCACTCCCCTGACAGAATAACACTCACTCAGTAATCTATAGAGAACAAAAATTTATTTCTCACGGTTCCCAAGTCTAGGAAGTCCAATATCACGGGGCCAGCTGCTTGGGCCCTTGCTGTATGCTCCATGGCAGAAAGCAGGACAAGAGAAGGCAGCCCCACCAGGTAAGCCCTTTGTAAGGGCGCCTCTGCCCTTGCAGGGAAGAAAAGCCCCTCGCAGCCCACGTCCTCTTTAGGGCCTTGTTCTCAGTACTATCATGGTGGCAAGTAGCATTAGAATTTTGAAAGTGATACATTCAAACCACAGCAGTTAATAAGATTTTGCGGGATAATTTGTATTGTAAAAGCAGTCAACATTTTAAACCAAAGAATTTCTGTAACTCATCTAATTTTAGGTATTGATCATCAAGCAGAGGAAGAAGGTATCTGGGATCAACAGGGATTTCCTAGGACCTCCAGAAGTCAGTTAAGTTACATAACCAAGTCTTCTGCTAGCAGAGTCAGTGAGTCTTGGAATTGAGTATTGAATTATAGGGATTGAATTACAATTTCTCTTATTTAATAAAGTTATAAATATGGAAATAAAAAAGAATTTTATTATTACTGGAATAAAAACTTATTTTTCTTATGATTCCTGCTTCTTCAAAATATTCATTCTCATACTGACATACACTATATATATATATATATATATATATATATATATATATATATATATATATATATAATATATACAACCAGTATTTTTTTCATCTGACTGTTAAGGCTCCACCCTTTCAGCAAAAGATCCATGATGAAATGGACCTTCTCCTCAAGTGCTCACAGCTTATTTATTCTGCACAGTGTTGACAAGAATCCCAATTTCATCCCATCTTTTTTTAAATTTTATGTATTAGGTACAGGGTTTCACTACGCAGCTTGGACTCATCGTGACCCTCCTGTTTTCAGCCGCCCCAGCACTGAGATTCCAGGCATGCGCCACCATACCTAGTCTTGGTGGCCAGCTCAGCATGCCGGGGTGGCGGGGCCAGCGCGGCATACGGTGCTGGGGATCGATCCCTTGGTCACATCTTTGTCTGTGCTTGGATCACACCAGGGACATCTCTGACAGCAAATAAAAGCCTGCAACAGATCTATACCATGTCTGGGAAATATCTGCCTCACATAACTCTTTTGTACAAAAAAGTTGCCCCAGACATTTTCATCTTTGAAAGAATATAGATCTATAGGTTTGATTTTTTTTAAATCAGGATGTTAATTTGTTAATGTTTCCTGGTTGAGATATACACAGTCTTGCCATGGACCCAGTGATGATATTAGTAACAAAGGTAGGATTATTAATATCACTATATCAATATAAAAAGAGTTATAGAGTTAACATTTATAAAGAAAAAAAAAACCCAGGCTAACAGTTGCTGGCTGCTTTGCCATTCGCCCACCCGTGAGCGCTGTTTTCTATGCCCAGGCATTTCATATATGAGGGCCAGTGTTTGGCAGGAGTGTAACCGAAGACACACAAAACCCACCAGTTGCTTGTCCTTTTTTCCTTCTTTAGTCCTTGCTTTTCCTTTCTTCCCCCACTTCCTTGTGAAAAAAAATTATTATTTCTTTGCATCTCTGGATGAGCCTCCAGCGGAGGGCTGTGTCCATCCAGAGCCAAAGTGCAGTGCTTGAGCTTCGCTGTCACACAGCCCTCGGAGGCTGCTTCTCTGAAGTGACTTAATTTGCACTGCAGGACCAGCCCTGAACCCACAAATACTCCAAAAAGCCACACTGAGCTGGGGCAGCAGACCTATTACTAATTTTTTATTAAAATCCCCGAGGCACCCAACACAGGGCCCCAAAGCAGCTTTAATAATAGACAACATACAGCACATTTTTCTTGTATTGCCATGTAATCAAATCTGAGGCTGCTGTTCACTTTCTTTGTTTTACCTAGAGGACCAGCTTCCAATTTAGTTGTGGCCTACTCTAAACTGATTTTTCATTGTAATTAATGCCTACTTTGGCCTCAGCCACTTACACAACTTTCCATTAGCGGCTTGCACCATCCACAGAGTATTTCACTAAGTTACCTTCCCAGACCTGCTATAGCTGCAGTTTTGGTAAGGTCTTTTTTTTATTAGGTTTTTTTTTAAACCAAAGATTTTCAAATTGGTCAGTGAAATAATTTTTTAAAAATGTATTCTCTTTTATTCTCCTTTGTAGGCGGTACCTATTAAAATATTCGGGCATGGGTCCAAATTGGAAACACACACACACGCACACACACACACACACACACACACACACATGCACACACACACGCACATGCACACGCACACGCACGCACTTCCTCTAATGCCCCGACAACTGTGTCCTATAAATGATTTCACAAAGGCCAGGGGACTTATTTATTTCAGCCGAGGGGCTGCTGTGGTTTGTTTCGGCCTGCGTGCTACGCCATCCCTTTCCTCTGAAGCAGTACCTGAGGTTTAAGGTTTTTCAGCTGAGGACGGGAGCAGAACTGAGCGGACATTAAGGCGGCAATGCTTCCACAGCTAAGATTATGACAGCTGGCCCTGGGTCAGGCTGAGGAGATGAAAAACTATATGCCACGTCATCTCTGCTCCCTGAACCTTTCTGTGTTGTGTGAGGTGACATTTTCAGTGACTTTTCTTAAGAGTCATGTTTGGATTTGCTTCCTAGAAATTTGGATTCGTCTACAACCTATCCTCTACCCGTAGCCCCTGGAATTACTAATTCACACAAGAAAAAACCTCTCAGAAGTCAGAGCTGCCTGGCTCTTTAGAAGGTCCTCTTTTAGCCCATATAGGGGGTGCTCAGGAAGGACAACTGAGTAAGGGAGGCCCCGCAATGCACCATGGATAATATCTGGCTTCTACAAAAGGCATTTGGAAGGCAGCTATGCTCACCACTGTACCACCAATGCCCATACAAAAGGCATTTGGTGGGGACAATTCTGAATGGCATGTGCTGAGAAGGCTCTGTGAAGACAGTATAATATTTGTGGGTGCTCTTTAGTCCCATGTGTTCAGTGTTAACAGTTTATCCTGTAGGATATAGAGGGAAATAATTTGTGTTCTGTAAATGAGACACGGATTTCCTGGCCTTCACTTATGTAGGTTAAAATCATTCTGCTATCCTTTCTAATATTCTAATATCTTTTTTAATATTTTGTATTCTTTTCATACTATTGTGTAATTTGGCTGGCCTTTTAAACAGCATGTATGGACCCTTGATTACATCTACTATGTGAGATTTTAGATCTAGAAAGCCCACGAAATCTTAATGAGGCATTGTATCTATGTGTGGCTTGCTGTCAACAACTGGATAACATCTGAAAAAGGAGAAGATCTTTGTAAGCTGGAGCTGGAGAAAGTTGAAAGCTGGGTCTGCTTCCCAGCTTTGCTGCTAATTTACTGAACAAACGAGGCTGGATAGTGTTCCTTAGGTGCTGTGGCTGCATCAGAGTTTTGGTGACTTCATCTCCTTCCCGGCAAGCATTCTTGGGCATTCATGGATAAACAGAAGTGTTTCTATAATGTGGTTGATACTATAACTCAGGTCTTTTTAACAGAAATGTGATATCGTTAGTTTTCTTTTACATGAGAACTGAGTCACTCAGTAAGAAGACCGATTTGTGCAGGCCTAAGAAACCAGGAAGACTGCTTTAAATGTTGCCTCATGCAACTTACGTTTGCATTTGTGCATATAAATCATCTTAACTCATCTAAATATGGAGTGACGCTTAGAAAAGGGTGGATTTGTATTTCATCAAGTGACAAGTCCTGCTTCAAAGCTGAAGAGATTTAAGGAACTTAGGATAAGATGTATTGTAAGTATTGAACAAAAAAGGAATTTCAACCAGAACTGAGAAACCAATCTCTAAAAGGTTAGTTAAGAAAGATGAACATGGTGGCAAATTTTGCTCTTCTGTTTCTCCCACCTCTTTCTCTTGCATGCATAACACTGCCTGCTTCTGAATGTGCTCACCCATCACACTCTTAGCTGCTCCCCTCCCACCTACAGCAAGCATTCACCACCTTCATTGTACACCATTGGCTCCTCTTTTAAAGAACTGCCTGGCAGTGAATGTCATAGATTGCCCAGTGCCAGGTCTGGCAGATAAAGGCCACCCTCTTCTGTCCTTTTGAAATCTTCAGATGATTTTATTTCAGGCTTATTTTCACATTAAAATAAGAACCTTGACTGTAGCTTTAGAGTCTCTCAAAACAACAACTGAAAGATCCTTTTAGTAGACTTTTCACTCTCTCCTGCATGTGTTGCTGTGTGTGTGTGCGCGGGGGAGCAGGGTGGAGTATAAGACAAAGGGCAGAGGCACATTCTATCTGGGTCATTGTCAGATGTTGGAATTTTCTAACAGAAATATACCAGGAGCCCAACCAAAATATCCCTTATGGGCATTTAAACAGAATCACATGAACTCAGTACAAATGCATTTTGTTTAAATGTGAATGGGATATTTTCTTGTCTTTCTGACACAAGACAAGATGCTCGACATTAGACAGGTTGGGTGACTGTGGTTGGGTTGGGCCAAATGGCGTGTGCTGCACTGTTCAGACCCCTTTCACAAACCTGAACACAACTGCAAGGGCTCTTTCTAGTAATTGTAATGACTTGGCACTTGCTATTTTTAATGCAAAGGAACTGTGGAGATAATCTAACTCGACACACTCACTTGCAGATGAGGAAAACGAGACCCAGAGAATTTAATTAAATTGTTCAAGATCTCATGACCCTTCACTGAGTCTACTGTGAATGGAACCCAGTGCCTTGTAAAATATTATTTCCTTCCTCTGTACAGATAATTCTTAAACTTCCTATCAAATCTAGGCCCACACAAGTGTCAGAAATTGGAAAAAAAAGTTTAAAGGTGCACTTACTCTCCATCTATGGAGAAAGTTTCAGAGAATCTCCAAATAACTTTCCTGCTAAGCAGTCATTTGAATTAATCCAATTGCATACAAGCTCCATTTGCTGGGGAAAGCATGGCATGGCATGCTTGTGGTGCGTGCTGTGGAGTTTGTGGATGTTAGTGAGTGCTGACATCATCTCGGCAGCTCCTTAAAGTGCAGACGCAAAGCCTCTGTCCCTCAGTAGGGCCTGTGGTGCTGCCTCATCAGCTGCGTGTGACTGCGTGGTACATACCAGGTGTTCTTCCATGCTCTGCACTAGTCCCAGGCCAGGACTCTGTACAGCATTTGAAGGGCATAGAGGAGCGGCCAATGAACACACATGAGTAGATGTGTTCAATACAGATTGATGAAATAACATGAAAAGGAAATAGAGTACATAGTGCTTGCTCACAGGACAGTGCTGGCTAGCATGAGAAGAGATGGGCATTTTAAGGCTGGAACTTTCAGTTCTCCCCTCTCCACCTACCAGAATGTAGGGATGAAGACGGTCATGCACCACCAGCAGTAGCTTTTCTGAGACAAGAGCAAGTACTGGCTAATACCAGTCTATAAAATGAGGCTGCAAGGCATAGACAGAAAGGGGCTGAAGAAAGAGGGCAGCCCTGAGACCCAAGGACAGGAGGGGTATATGCTGTCTCAAGGGCTGAGCGGCACTGTGCTGTGGACTTCCTCTGCTGTTGGCAGCAGCTATGGAGTGTTTTGTCACAGAGGAGCCATGCCATCCAATTTTGTGTTAAAGAGGTGCAATGTAACAGGTGCCCTCAAGGGGTTCTCTCTCAGGTGCTTCTGACTTGGTCATAAGCTTGGAAATTCTCAATTAACTTATGGTCTTTGATAATGATTTCTCTTTCTGAGTTTGTTCTCTTATATGATTTATTTCCACCCTAATATGATAAAACTGAGAAGAACAACCTTTTCCTTTTGAATAGTGACCAAAGGTAATGTTTTTAAAAAGGGATTTCTTTGTGCTTTGTCTGGAAGGCCAAAACAGGAGACAAGTAACTAGGACATTATTCCTAGTTGGGCCAGTAGGTTGGAAATGTCTACAGCGAATACCCACTGGTAGCCAATCTCTTTTTCTTTTTCCCAGTGTTCACTGTAAGTGGATTTCCCTTTTGTGTATGTATGTGTTGGAGACAGATGGCAACTTTACAGCATGATGTTAGAAGAAAAAGTGTTTGGGAAGCGAAGCAGGAAGGCAAACAAGAAAAGCAAGGCTTGAATAAGCAATTTTTCTTAAAAGGAATACATTCTGGGGCAGTTTATTTTTGTGATCTGCCTGGAATTTGGGGACAATGTGCTAGAATTCTTTTCTTGCTTTCAGCTGGCAAGTTGCCTAAAAAAGGTGGGGACTTGGAGGAGAGACACAATGTTTCTATTAAAATAAGGCTTTATTGAAAGCAGGACCAGTGGCTAAAGTTAGTCGTTGGGTTTTTTTTTAAGGCACCGTGCCTTGGTCTATGTGAACACTGAAGTGCAGAATGGAAACTATTATCCAGCTTGGGCATTGGGGATCAAATATCTAAGTATATTCAAACTGTTGCAGGCCAAGAAGTGGGCTGCTTTTGGAAGAGAATATGAGTTATTTGGATAATTTCTTTAATTTCCCACTTTACTTTCAGATTAAATGAGTTCTATATTTGAACTAAAAATTATTTTTTAAATATTCTCTTCTTCCAGAAATACTATTTCATGTTTCTTACATTTGTTTTAGTATTGTTATTATAAGTGCTTGTAGGAACAAGTTCCCTGTGGACTAGGAATCACCCTGGGTTCTGGTCACATTAAACTCTTTCCCAGCATAGAATCTTCCAGGTGGGTAGGGCTTGTGTCTAAGGTAGGTTCTGTTTCTTGTGGCATCTAGAAACAAATTCATCAGTCTCAAGTCAGTATGGAGCTGTTATTTTAAATTTTTCTGCTGGAATCAGCCTTGAAACTTGGGAGTCAGGCTTGGTCTGCCATTTTGTCTTTGCTTCCTTTTCTGTGTGTTCTGCTAAGTCGACCTCTGCCCCAGGGCCCCAGTGATGACAGTCTGCACTCATGGTCCTGGGACCTTCATGGTTGTGAAGCCCTGTGCTGAGGGTGTGAGATGACCTCAGTCAGCTCTCTCCGCTTTATTCGGTTGGCAGCATCATCGCACCATTGTGATGCAGGTGAGCAGGCTGAGTTAGAGGCCGAGGCCTTCATGGGCAATCCCGGAGCGTACACAAGAAGTGGAAGGGCTCGTGCGTTCAGGTTACTTCAGTCGACACAAGATGACTGTACATTTTATGGGGTATGGTATTAAATAGTTCATGTACAGAGATAATGTATTCATGAAGCGCAAGAGTAATTATTGTAATCATGTCAACATTCCCAAATTATTTTTATGAATCTAATGCCATTCCTGACAGAAGGCTACCTTATTTAAAATATCAGAATGAATGTAAAAATTACTTGGAAAAAGTAATCCCAGAACTATAGCACAGAATATTTAATATATCTTGCAAAGGAGATGGAAATCATCTGCCAATAAAATCTACCGCTAAACTAAAGCAATCGAAGTTTTAGCAAATGGAGCTAACTGGACATCAACTAACTGGTCATGAACTGGATCAAATCTATGATATTTTCCAAAACTATTTATTAGTATAGGATCTTGCTGTGCAACTCAAACTCCTAATGGTCCTTCTGTCTCAGCCTCTCCAATTGTGGAGTTACAGGCATGTGCCACCATGCCCAGGTACCAGGAATTGAACCAGGAACTTGCCCTTGCCAGGCTGACACTTAGACCATTGAGATATCTCCCCTGACCTTCTATAGGAATTTTGAATGTGGCATATGTAATAACACAAATCTCCAGAGAACAAAATAGCTAATTAATAAATGTCTTCAGAAAATTGCCTTACAAATTTGAAATATATAAGTTTATTTACTTATTTATTTGTTGACTTTTCTGTTTTTAGGACAGGGTCTACAGCGTCTCATTATGTAGAACAGACTGGTAGTGATTCTCCTGTTTTCAGCCTCCCAAGAGCTGGGATTATAGGTGCGCACCACAATGTCCAGTCTCAGTCACCACCTCAGGGCACCCTGGGGTGGGGCTGACATGGTGGGAATTGAACCCTGGCCACTCTGCTCTGCCTAAGCAGGTGCTTTAGTCTGCTGATTTATTAGGCCAGACTGAAGCATTATCTCTTTTCTCAGGTTGTAATACATTGGTCATTCAAAGAGATAAATTTAAAATCATTGGAAGGGGCTGGGAAGCTTGCTAGTTGGTCTAAGGGCCTGCTTGGCAAGTGCAATGACCTGACTTTGATTCTTGGTACTGCACCTTGGGCACAATGTGCCTGCCACTGAAACCAGGCATAGTAGCATGTGCCTGTAATCCCAGTTCTGGGGAAGCTGAGACAGGAGGGTCGTTATGAGTCTGAGTTGTGTAGCAAGGACTTGTACCAAATAAATAAATAAATACTAAAAAACAAATATAAAACACATTGAAAGTACATATAAAAATATCTTTGATATCTATAAGGTTGTTAGTTTGCTTGTTTTACCAAATAAGTTCTTGCTATGTGATCCAGGCCAGCCTTGAACTCATTATGTAGTTCTGCTTGGCTTTGAGCTTGAGATCCTCCTGCTTTGAGCTCACCTGCTGGGATGATTTTCTGAACACTGGTCCATAAAATTGATAGTCTGTTAGCATAAAACAACTGAAGAAGTAAAAAGAAAGACCGCAAGAATGAGCTACAGAAAAATGTAAATATTTGTGCTAGTAATGTAAACAAAATTGAAAAGAAACACTGAGGCAAACTTTGCAATAATCATGTGAAGCAAAAGAAATATGTACTGTATAATAAGTTTCTATGCATATATAAGACCAGTATCCTACTCCCATTTCAAATGATAAGAAAAGTAAATATCGATAAGTGTGTATATACTTTATATAGTTATAAATTCTCTCTCTCTCTCTCTCTCTCTATATATATATATAACAATTTAACATTGGGACATATTACAGTATTCACATAAAATAATGAAGTCCTTCACTTGTCCTCCAGCCAGCGCTTAGGCTACAGCACTACCTTACCAGGCCTGTGGGCCTCGAGGCTTGCGCATCTGCCAGCGCTGCAAGAACGCAGTACGCACAGCTTTTCCTCTAGCAGCGTAACTTGAGCAATGACCCTCATGATTTTTATGCCTGTAAATTCACAGGGGTCTAAAAAGCTTTCTCTGAGGAAGAAATCAGATGTGTCCAAAGAATTACACACAGTTGTTTACTGTACCATTACTTTTAAGACAAAATTTAGAAATGACATCAATGTCAGAGGGAAGGAAATAGTTAAATCATGGTTTCTATGGCTGTATTACAGTAATACAGCTATTTTGAATCATGTTTTGAAAGAATATTTTATGCTATGGGAAAAATTCATAATATTAAGTAAAACAAGTGAGATCCAATTGTATATTTCATCCTTTCAAAAAATGTCTCTCAACATACTCAGATGTATGTATTTATTTTTCTCCATGAAAAGATGACAGAATATTAAATACTGCAAAATGGACACTTTATGAAGCAAGCAAGATTTTATATCACATATTTCTGGATCTTTAAAAGAACATATGTCAGTTTTATGACTTGAAAAACTGTTACTTTTAAAGAGAAGATATACTCATCTTTTTTATTTTATATGCTTTATTTTATATCCTTAATATGGAGTTGTCAACTGCATAGCCTCAGGCTGAGACCTGTCCCTCACAGCCTCTGGCCTGAGACCTAGCCCGCTGCCCATAGAAGGTAGTAAGTCCTATTTCATCACTACAGCCCCTCCAAAAACCCTACCTTTTTAAAGGAAATCACTGGAAGTTTTGCATACCTACAGGAATATTTCACACGCATTGTCATTCAAATTGCTTTAATTTCATTGGATTTCGTTTTATCTCTTGTAAAACATTTTGAAATGGCCATATAAAAGTCCTTCTCTAGCCAAGCTATTGGCTGATCAATTTGATTAGCAGTTAGGAATTATAAATGGAAGATAAAACAGGTCTTTTCTTGTTATGCAGCCCTGGTAATAAATGGTAAGTACATATTTTTCTGAGGCTTTTATTCTTAGAAAGAAAGCAAAAGGATATAATAGGTTTTTAAAATACATGCCACATAATTTATTCTGACAAACAGATGTATTTTGTTGTTGCTATTATCATTTGATGAAATACTTTAAAACTAGTCCAAGGTGGTCCATTTTCAAATATAATACATACACTACATGTAGCAGTTAACAAAATTTGGATGTGTAGCATAGAATGGTCATTATTTTTACTGAAAAAAAATAAAGGCACTAATTACTTACAGACAAGATACTTAGCACAAACAGATAAGCTTCAAAATGAAAAATTCTCGGTTTATGATAATTATGTTCTCTGCTTTGTTTTCAGAGCCTGATAATTTGAGGCTTTAAAATCACCAGGAAGCCATTAATTGGAATTCTTCAATAAAAAATAAATTACATAGAAGTTCATGATGAGTTGTAAAGGCAGAGAGACTGTATTATACAGTGAGCAACACTGCTTTCACTATTTATAGCCTTGTGCAGATATGTCTAACAGAAAACCATAAGAAATTTGAGATGTGCAGATAGCAATTATTCACAGACCCAAGCTATGTACACATATTTTAAATAGCAACTTTTAGAAGATGTCTTCACCAACAAAGGCAGGGGTTTATTCTGAAGCAGAGTGTTGCTAACGTATTTCTTGTCTTTGACATTTTTTTTGGCTTCCTTAGGTCGTATCAGACCATAGCTGTGAGAGAGACAAATCTCCACATCATATGGCACAGTGTAGCCCTGTGGCAGATGTGGCTGTTAATCTTGATTGCCAACTTGGTTGGGTTTAGGAGATACACAGGAGACTAAAGCACTCTTCAGGGAATGTCTGAGTACTCCATGAGGGTGTTTCCAAAGATGATAGGTGTACAGGAGTGCAAACTAAGGGGGCAGCAGTGGCCGAGTGTGGGTAACATCATGAAGGAGGGTGGGGGCTTGGATGGACCAAAAGGCGCAGGCGAAGAGAGCCCAGCAACGCATGCTTTTGAGCCGTCCGGTTCCCAGACTCCAGAAGGTGAGCAGTGGTCTTTCATCAGGCTCTTTTCTCTCTCCCCAGGCTTGAAAACCACAGAGCAATCCAACTATGGACCTCTGAGAAGTGAGGCCAAATACATTTTTCCTCCTTTAAGTTGGTTTTCTCAAGCATTTTGCCACAGAAATGCAAAGCTGCCTGATGCATCAATACTTTTCACCAAAGGTGCAGGTGACACTCTGTGTTTGCAAGCTACAACAGTCTGTTACAGTGTTACTCTTTATTCTCCCTAAAGAAAATCAAATCACTGTAAATTCCCTGTTCAGTGCTGCATGCAAGAGTTAGTGGAGGGATGTGATGTCTTCCTTTTGTTATGAAATAAGAGGAAAGCAAATCACATCTATAAGTAAAAGATCATACAGTGTCTGTTGCTTGGACATACGCCTCCACCATTCAGTCAGCACTTCCATTGTTCTGATAAAATCTGCTCAGAATTATAGAGGATTCATGTAAAAGTAATCTAAATGTTAGGAATTATTATGGGGAAAGTGGTCAGATGTGCATGACTGTGACACCTTGGTTCTGTGGAATGAGCACATAACAATCCTAAATTCTCCATAGCTTTAAACAACATCAGTTAAATTCTTTCTGTTTATGTCTAATATAGGCTTTCGGGGTTTTCTGTTCTTCCTAGTGGCTCAGGAACCAATGTTGATTGGTGGAAGCTCCCTCTTGATATCGGCTTCTGTTATCACCATAACAGGAGACACAGAATGGGGCTCTTAGGGCTGCCACTTGAGCTATGTGGCCGTTCTGCCCATATTTATTGGCCTGAGGAAGTCACATGGTCACTAAACACTCAAAGCAAGGTACAGAAGTCCAATGTTACCACAGACTTGAGGAAAGAACTACAGAATTTGAGGATAGCTCTAATTAGTGTCTATATTAGTTTCTGGTGGCTATCATAATATAATATAAAAAATTTGGCAGCTTAAAGCAACAGAACCTAAGATGACAATGGGATAGCATTCTAGAAGTATTAAGGATACTGAGATAAGCATTATTTAAGTTGAAGAGCAAATTACCCACGTTTTCTCAACCTACACACTTATTTTAGAAGACTACTTCAAGTATAAAATCAACAAAGAAGATCAATAAGTAGAGGAAGGATGACAGTGAAGGACATAAGAAATTATACTAAGAAAAGTAATTAGGACAACAGATGTAATATTTTTAGTGTAAATAGTTATTGGCTGTTTATTTACATAATAATAGCATCACAATACATTGGCTCATGAGGAGGTGTTTGTTTCTGAAAATAATGAGGGAAAAAGTTCTACTAACATTTGGTTTCATGGGGTTAAATGAATGTTCACATCATGTAGTTAACTCCAGATATTGGTGGAAAAAATCAAGTTCAAATATGTCAATTCATTGTTTGATGGAACACATTAGAAATCAAGATTTATAACTTTAAACCCATCAGAACAAGAAATATCATTTGAAGAAAAAGCAAAACAAACAGCAAAGAAACAAACCAAAAACTAAACAGAAACAAAAAGAGTGTATCGTTTATTACAATATAATAGTAGAATGATTCTGTTTCAAAATGTTACATTACATAAGAATGCATAAATTTACCTCTTTAACTTATTTTTTTTATGTATTTAATACAGGGTCTACAGGGTCTCACTACACATATTGGACTCATATTGATTCTTCTGTTTTCAGCCTCCCAAGCGCCAGCATTACAGCAGAACGCCACCACACCCAGTCTCAACCATCATCTCAACACACCTCAGGGCTAGGGCCACAGGCATGATGGAGATTGTACCCATATTGTTGTGCTCTGCCTGAGCATTCACTTTAGTTGGCTGAGCTATCTGTCTGGCCCTATTTTTTTGAAAGACTTATTTTTTATTTGGTACCGGGTCTCACTATGGAGCTCAAACATGTAGTGATGTTCCTGTCTCAGCTTCCCCGTGCCGGGATAGCAGGCATGAACCACCACATTCAGTTTTGGTGGCTGGCACAGCATGGGGTACCAGGGTTCTAACTCGGGCCCTTGTGCTTGTCAGGCAGTTGCTTAGACTGCTGAGCTATCTCCCCAGCCCAAATTTACCTTTCAAAAGCAAGCTCCTTAATTGAATGATGATAATGGCTTAATGATGATGATAATCCAGCCCCATGTTACCTTTAATAAACATACCCGAAGCCATAGAACATAAGACTAAGTGTAAAAAGATGGAAAAATATACAATACAAATGTCAATCATAAAGGAAAATGTTTCAAAATTAATAAAAGATAAGATCAAACTAGCGGAAATCTATTTGATATAATGAAAAGACTACTGTATATACATTAAAATTCTTTGGGGAACTCATCCTCATGAAATTTTATATAATTTACAATGTTTAAAATATGTATTAAGCAAAAACTTTTAGAGATGCAAGGAGAAAGTGAGGAAATCTCTAATCAGGAGGCAGAGGAGATGGCTCAGTGGAATGAGTGCTTCCCCAGCAAACACAAGGGCCTGAGTTCAATCCCTCATTCCAAAAAAAAAGAAAACAAAACAGAACAAAACAAAACCCCTAGTCAGAGCTGGAAACTTTAATATGCTGGTGTAAAACAAACAAATTAATTGAACAAAAATTACATCATTATAGTAATTTAAATAACATACTTAAAAGCCTGATTATATATTTGTATACAGATGTTAATTTTATTTCTATCATATATGAATCTATTGGGTGTATATTATACCAATTAAACAAAAATTGTACATTTTAAAAATTCTAATGAAATATTTTTAAACTCAGTATGATAAAGTCATAGAACTCAATAGTCTAAATTCCTCTGACCATGGAAAATTAAAATCAGAAATTCAATTAAAAAGAACA
Source organism: Ctenomys sociabilis (assembly GCA_004027165.1). Lineage (NCBI taxonomy): Eukaryota > Metazoa > Chordata > Mammalia > Rodentia > Ctenomyidae > Ctenomys > Ctenomys sociabilis. The sequence goes on along the minus strand of PVKA01000275.1, from coordinate 14,531 downwards.
AATAAATTCTCTTCCTTTCAAAATTTAAAGCAGAAGTAAATAACTTTTCTTCTTTTTCACACCAATTAATTGTTGAAATACTGGTTGTGGTAGCACACAGCAGTAATTCCAGAACTCAGGAGGCTGAGGCAGGAAGATCACAGTGGGTTTAAGGTCAGCCTTGGCTACAAAGTGAATTTAAGGCCAATCTCAACTGCACAGTGAGATCCTGTCCCAGAAAAAATAGTACAGCATGACGAAGAAGCATGGATGATCTCTGAAGGCATGATATTTCCTATAATAAACTGGTCACAAAAGACAAACACTGCATGGCATTACTCACATATGGTATTTATGACAGTCAAATTTATAGACTCAGCGTGAAATGGCTGCTGGCATTGGCTGTGGAAAGGGGAAATGGAGAGTCAGGAGCCAACAGGACTTAAGTTTCAGACAAGTGAGGTAGAGCTGAGTGATCTGTGGGTCCATATTGTACCCATAGCTGAGAAAAAGTCATTTAGTACATTAGCAGTTGTTAACAGCACAGACTTATATGTTGTGGTCCTAGCAAAATAAAGTTAAAAACAGATTTCTAAAAAGAAATTAAGGGATATATAGAATTCTTGCCACAAATTTTTAAATGTATGTGAAGTAGATTTTTCTAGAACTGATACAGTTGATAAATAATAGCCATAAAATTTTAAAGAGACCAATAATGATAAAAAATAACAAAAAAGCACGCCAAAGTTCTATTTTTATATAAAACATTATACTCAGAGAGTAGGATTGTCCTGCTACAATGTTGTATGGTTTGATTTCTAAAGTCCTGCGTAAAAATGTGTAATTTTTTTCTTCAATTTTGAATGTGAATCATGTATTTCACTTTATTATCTTTATTTATTTATTTGTATTTTAACTTGGAGAGTGAAACATAGAAGCAAAAACAAATAGGAAAAATGACATAAACAGAGTAACATGCAACAATACATATGTTACAGATTTTCAAAACAGGAATAGCTAATATATATATATATATATATATATATATATATATATATATATATATATATATATATTTAATAAAACAATCCAACACAGATCAGCAGTCCACCATAAAAGTGGGTTATCCACAGAAGTTGTTGACTTGGGCCATTCACAGCTCAGTATATTAATATGACTTTAATTTATATACCTCCATTTTTATACTTTTTTCTGCTGGATGGTTAAGACCAAGTTAAAGCAAGACCTATATAACAAGAAATGTATCTTTTGTATCAGATAAGGTCAGTCAGGTACCCTCAGGGTTTATCTTGTACCCCTGTACCACACTTTGTAGATCCCTTGTCAGTGTCAGCCATGCAGATGAGTCACGGCCATTGCTTGACCAATTTGCTCTCAATGCAAGCAGTGAGAATGTTTTCTCTCCAAGTGACTCTCCTTAGGCACACTATACATCATTGATCACATTCCTCTGTGGCCCCATAATCTCCTTGATCAGAAAATTTGGGGCACTACTGAGTTACGTGATGTTACATTACAAATTCTCCTATGTCCTGAGTCTTCACTGACCTTGAAAGGGTAGGGTCAAAATGTTGGCTGACCTTGAAGCTTTCCTTTTTCTCCGATTTTTGATCTGCAAACTTATGTTGTTAATCCTCCAGAAGAGAAGCTTGTTATTACCCTGCAACATATGCAGTTCTGTTTACCCATACTATTTGTCTAAATATCAGACATCATAGGCATAACACAGAACATGTATTTTCCATCAAGTATTGAGATGCCAAACCCCATACAGAATATGAAGAAGAAAATTTTTTTAACATTATATCGTGATCTAAATTTTAGAATATCCATGGTTGTTGGAAAATAGCAGTTCTATTTATGTCTATGGTGTTTGATATTCAGACAGACAGTGATGATAAGCTCAGCTGTCTCTGTTACAGGGTAATATATCATTAAGCTTCTTTTCTGGATATTTAACAACTAAATATGAAGACCAAAAATTAGAGCTAGATGGGCTAAAAGGATAGCCAATATTTTGGACCTAGCACTTCAAGATCAGTAAGGACTCAGTACATAAGAGAACCTCTGCTGTGACATACTGTAACTCAGTGGTGTCCCAAATTTTCTGATCAAGGAGATTATGGGGCCACAGAGGAAAATGATTATGTATGGTGTGCCTAAGGAGAGTCATGTAGAAAGAAAAAATTCTCTCAGGCTTTCACAGAGAGCAAATTGGTCAAACAATGGCCATGATTGATGCAGATGGCTAACATTGACAAAGGATCTACAAGGTGTTGTATGTGGTTCCAGGGTAAATCCTGAGGGGATTTGACTGACCTTGTCAGATAGCAAAAGGTACAGTTTTAGTTATATAGGTCTTGCTTTAACTTGGCCTTAACCATCGAGCAGAAAAGTGTAACCATGAGATATAAAAAGTAAAGCTATATTAATATGCTGAGCTATAAAAGGCTCAAGTCAACAACCTCTTCTTGTTTTTTTTTTTAGTTTTAGGGAATATCTACAGGGTCTTTAGGGTCTCACTACTAGATCGAACCTGTGATCTGCCTGCTTACAGCCTTCCAAGAGCTGGGATTATAGGCACGTGCCACCACATCCAGTCTCAATTGCCATCTCAAGGTGTCCAGGGGGCAGCAGGCCTTGCGATTGAACCCCTGGCCCCTGTACCTGCTTGCAGGCCCTTTAATTCACTGAGCTATTTGGCCAGCCTGGAAATTTCTGACAATTGCCAGTTGTGCTGAAAACTCACTACAATTATGAACTATTAAACTATATTGGCTTATTTTGCTGAATTCAAAACCTACAATCTTGGGACTGCCATCAAGTATGAAAAGGTTCTTTAAAGATTTCTCCATGGCAGGGGAGATGGTTCAGTGTAATAAGTGCTTCCCTGGCAAATACAAGGGTCTGAGTTCAATCCCTTGTTCTGCCAAAAAAAAAAAAAAAAAAAAAAAAAAAAAAAAAAAAAAAAAAAAAAAAAAAAAAAAAAAAAAAAAAAAAAAAAAAAAAAAAAAAAAAAAAAAGCATTATTTTGGAGTAGGGGTAGGGAATTAAAAAAAAGACTTCTCCAAATGCAGCTTCTCTAACTGCAATGGAACACTCATCTCTGACAAAAAAAAAATACTAAAAAGAAAGATATGTTGGGAGCCACAGAAGCTAGGAAGTTGATGAAATGTGTGCAGGTATGATTAGGCCTCAGTGCCTAAAGCAAACAAGCTGCCTCAGTCCTAAGACAAACACCCTCTCTGGGTAGGGTCTGCTACAGGTCTCTAGGCAGACTTATGTCATGTGTTACGAACATTACAAAGGTGTAAATAAATGACCATTTTGGTGTGAGAAAAAAGAAAAAAATATATACGTATACACAAAATAGTGTAGATATACAGCTACTTTCTCTTAATTCATTGAGAAGAAAGGTTTGTACTAATATTGTTTAGACAAAATATTACATCCACGTCTTGTCCTCTAAATAAATACTATGGAGACAACAATATGCAGTGTATTAATTACTGTAACTGTCCTACCAACCTGTTTTGAAAGTGTTACATGCCTATTTTTCTTTTTTCTCATTAAAATGAATAAAAAAATAAGTGTAGTCAACAGAACCTTAAGAAATACAAATTCTTTATGCTTTACAAATTCTTTCAGGGAACTCAAATTAGTGAAAATTACTTCCATGGTACAACCATGACACACAAGGATAAAACGGCACGCAGGTCCCAAGAGTCCGTTGAGTCACTGAATGCTCTGGAAGGTCCAGCATCTCTGCATCAGCCAAAATTGCTTTCTATGTAGATGTAAGGGCACTAAATAAAATGATAAAGCAAAATAAAATGAATTAAATGCAACGAAATTTCAAAAGAATGATACAGTATTACCTACTAAGATTATTTTTAAGAATTTAGGCTATAAGAGTAATATATGTGTGCCCATGTTTGTAGCAGCTCAATTTGTCATAGCTAAATCTTGGAAATAGCCCAACTGTCCATCAACCGAAGAATGGATAAAAAAGATGTGGTATCCCGGGGCCGCAGACCCAGCACAGCCTGGCCTGTGACAGAGGGCTCCAGGCCCGCTGCGCCAGAGATACCTTTCCCAGCGATCACTGATTCCATCCCGGGGACCTAGACTCAGTGCAGCTTGGCCGCGGACCCACCAAAACCCAGGCCTGCCTACCTAGGGAGCCACCTGCCTGAGACACCAGGGCCGATTCCAGCAACTCTCTGGCTCCCCACCGCAAAGCCAGCCAAGATAGTGAGAATTTTCACTTCTTACTCTACATCCCAGTTCATGCTTGCCAGACCAGAGAACCAACAGAGGGGAACCACAGGAGCTTCAGCAAAAAGGAACTGAACACAAAAGCTAGATCCAGGCCAGGAAAAACAGGATAATCTCAAACTTAATAGACTGACAGCAGAATCTCATTACACGATAAGGTGATAGCTGCACCAAAGCTCTACACTAAAGGTCAGAGGTCAGTGCTATACAAAATGACAGAGACAAGGAGAAAAATGCAATCTCAGGCTTCAAGTCCACCAGTAAGTACAGAGGACACTAGCTCAGCTGAAATAAATGAATTAACAGAGATGGAAGCAAAGAAACAACAGCAGAATGGTACAGAGGAACTCAGATGAGAATTAATTCCTAAAATAAAAAAAGAAATGTCTGAATACATAGCATCTGAAATAAAGAATCAAATCGAGAAACATTGTGTGGAAAAACAATGCTCACCCACAACAAGTGCAGAGAGCACTATTCCAGCTGAAATGTATGAATTAACAGCATCTGAAACAAAGAAACAACAGCAGAAAGGTCATGAGGAACTCAAAGCAGAAATAATTTCTGAAATCAAAAAATGAATTCTTTGAAAAACAAGAATTCTTTGAAATCATAGCATCTGAAATACAGAAACAAGTCCGGAAACATACAGAGTAAACCCAACTTGGAAGAAACACTGCAGAAAAAGAATTAATAACTACCTCTAAAGAAGACATGGATAACAAAAATAGAGGAGATCAGAAATATGATGGATTCCTCGAATGAGCAAAACAGAAAAGAAACAGAACTCATGAAACAGAGTCAAAGAGATACAGAAGAACTAAAAATATCAATTTCGAGTCTACCAAACCATTTGAGTGAAAGCGAAGACAGAGTTTCAGATCTTGAAGATGCTGGTGCAGTTAGTCAAAAGGGGAGAAAGGACCTCTTGAAAACAATAAGAATGCAGGAAAAAATAATCCGTCACCTGCAAGATGACACCAGGATGAACAATGTGAGGTTAATTGGTATCAATGAGAATGAGGGAGTCAATACAAATGAAAAAAAAAAGCATTTGGGGAGAACTAATTGCAGAACAGTTTCCAAATACAAGGAAACAATCCAACATTCAGGTAACCGAAGCATGCAGAACACCAAATAACTACAACCCAAGTAAAAATACACCGAGACATATAGTCAAGATCACAGAAATCCAACACAAGAATAATATACTGAAATCTGCTAGACAGAAGAAGCAGATCACATCCAAAGGAAAACTCATCAGAATGAGGGCTGACTTCTCTACACAAACCATGAAGGCAAGGAGAGCAGAGAGCAGAGTTCTTCAAGTCCTGTATGAAAACAACTTCGAGCCCAGACTATTATACCCTGCAAAACTCTCTTTCAAGTTTGATGGAGAAGTGAAATACTTCCATGACAAAGAACAACTAAAGAATTTCATGATGACAAAGCCATCAATACACAGGCTACTGAAAGAGGGTCTAGAGAGAGATCACAATGACCAGAACTCCATGAATGAGAATGGAAGGAACCCAGTAAACAGGACAGACAATTAAACATAGGATACAAAGGAGTAAACAATAGCAGGTAAATATCATGACAAACATAAATCAGCACATTTCAATTATAACCATCAATGTAAATGGACTCAATTCACCAATTAAGAGAAATAGACTGGCACAGTGGATTAGGACACAAAATCCAACAATATGCTGTTTACAAGAAACACACTTAACTCAAAATGATATTCATAGGCTCAAAGTCAAAGGATGGAAAACAATACTACATGCCCCAGCACCTCAGAAAAAAGCAAGAGTAGCAATTCTGTTCTCAGACAGTCTCAGCTTCAAAGCAAGAATGATCAAACGACACAAAGAAGGCCACTATATATTGGTCAGGGGAAAATTCAACAGCAAGAGGTAACAATCATAAATATCTATGCACTAAGCACAGGAGAACCCAACTATGTAAGACAAATCTTTATGGACATGAAAAACCTAGTATCCAAGACCACAATCTTAACAGGTAACCTTAGCACCACCTTATCTCAAAAAGATAGATCACCTGACAAAAAATTAGCAAAGAAGTGGCAGAGCTGAACCAGAGCTTGTAACAAATGGATCTAGTGGACATATATAGACTGTTCCACTCAGTCACAGCTGAATATACATTATTTTCAGCTGCACACGGGTCATTTTCCAAAATAGACCACATACTAGTCCAGAAGTCACGCAGAAGTATATTTAAGAAAACAGAAATTGTCCCATGCACATTCTCTGACCACAGTGCAATGAAACTGAAAATAAATGACAGAAGAAACCAGAAAAACCCTCTGAATTCATGGAAATTAAACAACACCCTACTCAGCAATCAATGGGTCAGGGAAGAAATTAAAGAAGAAATTCAATAATATCTACAATTCAATAAAAATTCAAGCACAACTTACCGGAATTTATGGGATACAATGAAAGCAGTTCTTAGAGGGAAAATCATAGCTATGAACTCACACATTAGGAAAACAGAATGGGAACAAATAAACAACGTAATGTTGCACCTCATACACCTAGAAAAAGAAGATCAAATGAAACCCAGAGAGCAAAGGTAGGAAGAAATCATAAAAATTAGAGCAAAATTAATTCAATTGAGATGAAGAAAACAGTTGAAAGAATCCACAAATCAAAAAGCTGGTTCTTTGAACGACTACATAAAGTTGATAAGACTCTAGCCAAACTCATCAAAAAGAGGATTGAAAAAATTTAAGTATAAGCAACAAGGAATGAAAAGGGTGAAATCACCACAGACTCAGAAAAATTCAGGTTTATCAATAGTTACTTCGAGAATCTTTACATTCACAGAATAGAAGACACAGAAGAAATGGACCAATTCCTTGAAAGGTACAAATAACCAAAACTGAACCAAGAAGGTATAACAACTCTCAATAAGCCAATAACAGCCAACGAAATACAAAATGTAATAAAAAGCCTACCGACAAAGTCCAGGTCCTGATGTATTCACAGCTGAATTCTACAAGAAATTTATAGAAGATGTATTCCCTACACTCCTCAAAATCTTCAATGCAATTCAAAAGGAAGCAGTCCTCCCAAAATCATTTCTGGAGGCAAGTATTATACTGATTCCAAAACCAGGGAAAGACACAACTACAAAGAAGAAATACAGGCCAATCTCTCTCAGGAACATAGACACAAAAATACTCAAATAGAATCCTAGCAAATAGAATACAGCAAATCATCAAGAAGATCATACACCATGACCAGGTAGGATTCATTCCAGGGATACAAGGATGGTTCAATATTCAAAAATCTGAAAATGTAATACACTGTATTAATAGATTGAAATCTAAAAACAACATGATCATCTCAATTGATGCAGAGAAAGTTTTTGACAAAGTTCAACACTCATTCATGTTCAAAACCCTATACAAAATTGGAATAAATGGACTCTACGTTAACTTAAAAAAAGCCATATATGACAACCCAAAAGCTAATATAATCCTAAATGAAGAAAAACTGAAATCTTTCAGTCATAAATCAGGTACAAGTCAAGGATGTCCTCTATCATCCCTCTTATTCAATATAGTTTTGGAATCATTAGCAAAGAGAAGAGTGATAAATAAAAATAATACGAATAGGTAAAGAAGAAGTTAAATTATCACTAGTTGCAGATCACATGATACTTTACCTGCAAAATCCAAAAAATTCCACCAAGAAGCTACTAGAATTGATACACAAATTCAGGAGCATAGCAGTATACAAAGTCAATATTCAAAAGTTAATAGCGTTCCTCTACACAGATGATAAACACACTGAGAGGGAAACAATACCATTTACAACAGCATTGCAGAAAATGAAATAACTTGGAATTCCCTTAACCAAGGAAGTCAAAGATCTTTCCAAGGAAAATTACAACACCCTAAGAAAAGAGATTACAGAGGATTTCAGAAAATGGAAGATATTCCATGCTTCTGGATAGGAAAAACCAACATCGTGAAGATGGCCATACTCCCAAAATTGTTGTACAGATTTAATGCAATCCCTATCAAACTGCCACCAACATACCTTCCACAACTAAAGAAATCATTCCTAAACTTTATGTGGAACCACAAAAGACCTAGAATACCAACGGCAATCCTGGCCTACAAAGACAAGACAGGAGGCATCACAATTCCTGACTTGAAAGTATACTACAAAGGGATTGTGATAAAATCTACATGGTATTGGCAAGGAAATAAACCTGAGGATCAATGGAATAGATTAGCAGATGCAGAAGCATCTACAAACACACTCAGCCATCTCATCTTCAAGAAAGGGGCCAAAACAAGCTTACTGGATGAAAGATAGCCTCTTTAACAAATGGTGCTGGAAAACCTGGCTTTCTACATGCTGGAAACTAAAACTTTACCCCACTCTATCACCATGCACTAAGTTAAAGTCAAAATAGGTTCTAAACATTAAAACAGAAACACTCAATCTCCTTTAAGAGAAAGTAGGAGGAACTCATGAAGACATGGTTGTTCGCAAGGAGTTATGAACAAACATATATTTGCAGTTAAATACTTGAAAGAATCAACCACTGGGATCAACTCTTCTTGAAGAGTTTCTGCACGTCCAAAAAAATTGTCAACAAAGTGAAAAGAATACCCACAAATTTTGAAAAAATACTAACTGATAAGCAGTCAGACAAAGGTGTGCTCTCTAGAATATATAAAGAACTAAGATATAACAGGGCCCTCAAATTTAAAGACCCAATTCAGAAATGCACATCTGAGATGAATGCACACTTCTCAGAGGACAAAATTAAAGAAACGAATAAACATATGAAAAACTGCTCCACATCACTAGCCATCTGTGAAATGCAAATATATACAACACTGAGATACCATCTCACTCCAGAAAGAATCGCTATTGTAAGGAAATCAAGCAACAACAAATGTTAGAGAGGTTGTGTGGAAAAGGGAACACTTCTCCACTGCTGGTGGGAATGTAGACTGGTGCAACCATTGTGGAGGTCAGTGTGGAGACTCCTCAAAAGAGTAGGACTAGAAATCCCATTCAAACTGGCTATCCCCCCTACTGGGAATTTTCCCAGAGGAACTGAAACCATTATATCATATTGATACATATATGTACCTATGTTTATAGCAGCACAATGTGTGATAGCAAAATCTTGGAAACAACCAAGATACCCATCACATGAGGAATGGTTGAAAAAGATGTGGTATTTCTATATAATGGAGTATTACTCAGCTATAAAGAATGATAAACTGGAAGCATTTATACTGAAGTGGATGCCACTTGAACATATACTCATAAGTGAAATAAACCAGACACACAGGTTCAAATATCGTATAGTCTCCCTAGTATAAGCAATCAAAAGAAGAAAAACAAATAGAAATGTACAACAACAAGTAAAAAGAAATTAGTCAGATAGGGCAAAGTGAATGGCATATGCTGTAGGGTACTAATCAGCTTTTCTTCTCAATGGCTAACAACCTACATTCACAGATCAAAATTGGAGAAATAGAAGAGCCACATGGCCAGCCAACATTTTGGCCCTAGCCTTTCAAGTTTCAGCAAAGACTCAGGACATAGAAGAACCTGTAATGGAACATCATGAAACTCAGTTGTGCCCCAAATTTTCTGAACAAGGACATTATGGAGCCAGATTGATGCTCCATGGTGTGCCTGGGGAGAGTCACATGGAGAGAAAACTTTCTCTTAAGCTCTCCCAGAGAGCATACTAGTCGAGCATTGGCTAAGACACATCCAGATGGATGACACAGGCAAAGGACCTACAGAATAAGGTACAGGATTACAAGATAAACCCTGTGGACTTCACTGACCTCATCAGAAACAAAAGCTATATCTTTTTGTATATAGGGCTTCCTCTATCTCAGTCTTAACCATCCAACAGCTACATTCTCTTAATTCATTGATTAGAGACATCTGCTATAATAACATAATGTTTTCTTCCTTTTAATTTCTTATAACCTTCTAAAACCAATTTTGCAAGTTTATATTTGGTGACCTAAACAACTAATTTGAAGATAACATTATGCAAAACAACAGCCATTTTTACTTTGTTTAATGAGTTATTAATCACTTCTAATTTTTTAACATTTTGTATTCTTTAAAAAATATTTTTAAAAATTTAGGATATAAAATGCTAAGAAATATATGAAACTTGTTCTTTTAATAAAAGAGTAAAACAATATAGGAATTCAGTGGGGGAAGTTTTCATAAAATTGTTACTATTAATACTATTTACACTGAGATGAACTGAGCATGATGGCTTTTGCTTGTGGACTGCTGTGAGTTCAAGGCTGGCCTGGATTTTGCTGCATAGTAAAGCCCTGTTGCAAAAGTACATACATATATACATGCATACATATGTACATATATACATACATGTATACATAAACTGTCATGAACTTTTGATATGTTTGTAGTGAGTTATCTCGTAAAACATAATATATGCCTATTTTATAATATTAATTCCATTTTTAAATATACCTTTAGGGCCAGCAAGATTGCCCAATGGACTAAAGTGCCCAGTTAAACAAGCTTAGGCAAACACAGGGACTATGATCTGATCCAATCCCCAGCATCATATGCCACGCCAGCCCCATCCCTAGGGTGGGGTAAGCTGGCCACAGAGTTCCAGAGTAATGGTGCACTGCTGTAATCTAGCACTGGGGAGTCTGAAAAACAGGAGGATCACTGAGTCTGAACTGCATAGTGAGATCCTTTAATAACCAAATACATTAAAAAAATCATCATAATATTTTAAATGGGAACTTTGCTAATGTGTAGAAAGATGTACAGATTAAATTGTTCATTTCTGTATTGTAAGAATTTAAATTACACAAATAGTTACCAACATGAAATATCTGGAGACATAATAAGCACAAGAGGACTTTTATTTTTGTTAAAAAATGCAGAATAATCCATACAGTATGGCTGTGATTTGTGTTAAAGCAAAATAAAAGTTCAGTGTATGTATGGATCTACATAGAGGAAAGTTAAGAAGGCTGCATGCAAAATTGTGCATGACGGTACCCAGTGGTGGGGAAGTGAATCAGAGCGGTGGACTACGGTCTTATTGTACATACTTAGTTTTTGCTTACTAAGCATAACTATATATTGCTTAAAACACAAGCATTTATTCAGCTATTACATGCATAACATAATTTTAGAAAACATCAAAGAAACAGGCTTTGTGTATAAATTACCTAACTATTCCAGGCAGAGATAGGTATACTTCTTCCTTGGAAGAAGGAAATCCATCAGATCTTCAGAACGTGGTAATGCCATCCCTTCCAAACATGTACCCACCATGGTTTTACTCAGTGTCTAGCAGCACCCTTGTGATGTAAACATTTTTCCCTCTTTCCACCAGAAAGGAGTTATTTGTTAATTTCTTAATTCTTATGTCAAGTTCATCTCTGTTCTGAAATGACTAAAACAAGTGACTGCTTGGTTCAAATCATGTCTCTGTGCAAACCAATACCACTGTCTTTGGAATTCTCAGCATCTGAATCTTCTGCCTCTCAGCTCTTCCAAATGACTGAGTTTGCAGAGCACTTGTACTAGCTGTTCAACATGCTTTATTTATGACGCTGATTCCTCTGTTATTTTCCTTTGACAAATTCTCATCTTTCCACAACCTAATGACACATCCAGTATGAGTCTATGGAGATGGGGTAACAGTGTCAAGATAAAATGAAGCACTGCTGGCCCGTGTCTATGCAGAGAACATTTCAGTGCCAAGATGGAGTGGGCAGAACCAGGGACAATGCCATGCAATAAAAATACTGGGTCTCTGCAGGCCCAGAAACAGCTAGTAATTTTTGCTGAATAAAAGCCACAGTAAATCACAAGAAATCAATTGATAAGAGATCCAGGGTAGATTAAAACTTGTCTCCTCCCCTTCATTAATAAGGGGACTACAGACCAGGCTTGATTGTTGACGTAGCCAATTCTGAGAAATGTCTTCTTATCTGTTGTAAGAAACTTTCTATAATGAGACATTATCTTCTGTTCCTTTTATTAATTTCATAATTTTTGTATTGCTATTGAGGAAAGAGAACAAGAAGTTTTTCAATTGAAATGGGATTCTGGCCCATCTAGAATTATTTTTTAACAGCCCATCTAACTGTGTTATAAGGCTGGCTGATGTCTGCGATGTTAGGCTAAGGATAGAAAAGGTACCCCAGGGCTTCGAACTCTTTGCAGATGACTTTCTCTGGGAAGCAGGCTCTGAGATCAAGAGTAGCATGAAGAACGTTAATTGGCAAAAGCTCTCAGGAAAGAGGCTTAGAGAAGAATGCCACAACCAGGTTTGGGTCTCAGGAGCAGCAGTACTGCAATATCAGCTGCTGGCCCTGCAGAACTGTCTCCCATTTGGACCAAAGACAAATTCTTTACAGTATGCCTTGACATTGGACATTGGCTGTCCCTGGACCTGGATCTGATCTTGACAAAGCAGTCATCTCCTCCTAAACTCTCAAAAGAGTTTCTCTCCTCTCACCACACATCCAGCAGCCAGGGGATTGAGTAACTCAGGCTTGGAGCTTACTTTGTCTAATGTTAGTAAAGGCTCCTGCCAGTTGGATTCTAACCTGAATATTTATTGAGGTAACATGTACATTATCATGTATCTCAGCTAAGTCCCTCAACCTCTATTTAAAATTAAAAGATTGAACTCCTGACCAAGTCTTTCCAACTTTGAATTCTATGTAAGAAGGATTTTCTTGCAGGAGTGTTTTAAGGGGTGCTGTTTAAAACAGAAGTGCAACAACTAATATAGTTTCTCAAGTCTTTGGTTCTTTTACGTGCTTTTTGTTTAAAGCTCTCTTGGGTGGCTTGGGTGAAAGGAGGTCATATGCATCTTTGACAGTCTGAAATTTTCAGGAACTGTTCCAAAATTTAATTAAGTACTGATTGTCTTCTATGCACATGAGAGAGAAGAAAATCTTCAGAAATAACAGAATTAAGCATGCTCTATTTTGTAGCCTTGTAATGACCTCCAGCAAATGCCTGACCTAGTTCTGAAGGCCTTGAGTCCACTCACATGAACAGGATGCCTTAAGAAGCTGATTCAGAAAGCAAAGAAAAAAACTGGCACCATCCACATTAATGGAGCAGGAAATGATGTCCTATACTATGGGTAGAACAGACAAAATTTAAAATAAATGCAGATCGCCTCCAGTCACTTCATTTAGAGGCAGTGCAGGAACTGTACAGCTTTGCAGTGTGATGGCACCTTGAATTAAAAGAATGAATCTGCAATGGATTTTCTTATTACTCTGGTGGTGTTGGGAACAGACATTCCTCAGCTTCATTAAAGCTTAAAGGCAGCAACTTCTGCCTGCCCAAAAAGGTTAGCTAGTAAGCAGTCCTCTGTGAAGGCCCCCAAATGCTGTGTGAGACAAGATCTCATCCATTCCACCCCTATAAAGTGAGTCCTTACTGGTCAGCAGAGTTAATGCTGTTACTGTTTAACACAGAAAGCCAAGTTCACTTCAGCAGACACAGAAAGGCTTGTGTCAGGCAAGTCTTGGTCAGAGCTGATTCAAGAGCGTACTCCTTTGCATCAGAGCAGGAGCCACGGGGTGCACCTTTCCACCTGTCCAATCTAGCTATAAATCATGTTCAGTGTCATAATGATGGTGTTCCCCTTAATATGGTTTATTGAATGTGGCCTTGTGAACTATGCCATCCTCAAAAGCAACAAAACAAAAAATCTTTCATGGTGTAAATGTGGGAAATATAATTTTTTACCCTTTTGTAATTCTCAATGAACATTAATATACTAAAAGACAATGATTTTTATGCCTCGAAGGAAATGTTTAATCTAGGTTTTTCCAGTCTTGTTTAGTTCACAGAGCTCCACTCTGTCCTCCTTTTCAATTCCTCCCAAAATGTGCTGCAAACTAGCTTGAAAAATGCTACTTGAACTGAGCGTCAGACTTCCAGGCTGTTGGGCAAGGTTAGAGCTACTGTAGGGCTCCTATTTCAAGTTTAATTCCTTTGCATTTCTCTGGAGTACTATCATCACCCCAAAAGGGGGGACCTCAGCTTAAGAGAATTCTCATGAGTTATTGTCAGATCTTTCTCTCTTCCTTCCCCTTCCTCTTTACTCCTGCTCTTTCCTTCCAATTAACATAGTACTTTCTTTCTTTCTTTCTTTCTTTCTTTCTTTCTTTCTTTCTTTCTTTCTTTCTTTCTTTCTTT